>CM070829.1:15200845-15800845 GCA_036326025.1 Chrosomus eos
CATGTCACATGAGAAGAGAGAGAGAGAGAGGAGAGAGAGAGGAGAGAGAGAGAGAGAGAGAGAGAGAGAGAGAGAGAGAGAGAGAGAGAGAGAGAGAGAGAGAGAGAGAGAGAGAGAGAGAGAGAGAGAGAGAGAGAGAGAGAGAGAGAGAGAGAGAGAGAGAGAGAGAGAGAGAGAGAGAGAAGAGAGAGAGAGAGAGAGAGGAGAGAGAGAGAGAGAGAGAGAGAGAGAGAGAGAGAGAGAGAGAGAGAGAGAGAGAGAAGAGAGAGAGAGAGAGAGAGAGAGAGAGAGAGAGAGAGAGAGAGAGAGAGAGAGAGAGAGAGAGAGAGAGAGAGAGAGAGAGAGAGAGAGAGAGAGAGAGAGAGAGAGAGGAGAGAGAGAGAGAGAGAGGAGAGAGAGAGGAGAGGAGAGAGAGAGAGAGAGAGAGAGAGAGAGAGAGAGAGAGAGAGAGAGAGAGAGAGAGGAGAGAGAGGCTTTAGAACTCCTGACCTGATATTTAGATACACTATTCAATAAATATATTTGTTTGACAGGGAAGCTGTGCGCAAACAGAAATATCTATATTATTTTTCAAAAAAAAAAAAAAAAGCGCCCCCCAAAAAAGGGCACTTTCTCTCCAGGAATAAAAAGGGCAGGTGCTCAAGCCCCTTTTGATGTCTATGTGTGCACGTGCCTGACTGGAATTAAAATCATTATTACAAGCTAACCGTTTTGAATCGAGCAAAGGCAAGCATATATTTTCGAACAATGGTTATGTTTTTTTTAATTGGCCTATTATTATTTTGTATAATTTTTAACCCAAAAAAGTTACGGACTGGAGCTTTAAATTTAATTTATACCAGGGGGTAAAAAACATTAAAAATGTTGTTTGTGGAATTAAATATTGAAATAGAAATTATCAATACTCTGTAGCTATATAGGTTACTATTCACATTTGTGATAATTGATCATGTGATTCTTTGTACATACAGTAGTGTTCTCGATTTCACTGAAGTTCAAGATGCTCTTTTAAATATTCTCAAATCATGCTGGAGAACATCATCGTTATGTAATTCAAATTCATGTATTTTTTTTACATGAAACATTTCACAACTAAATATTATTTGATCTTTTAAAGAAGCATTTTCACTTGTATTCATAAGTGTGTTTCCACTAATGGAGAGGCACATGAATCCAACTGACCTAGTTTTTCATTATCATTAATAGAATAATAAGCACAAACAATAGTTGAATGAAAAGTCAGGCCCAGAGCGCAGAGCTCACTATGCTTTGATGGCCTTGTGTGTGCTATTCTGGGCAGCCATTTTGAAACCAGCCTCCTAGGAAAATACCCAAGGCTGCGTGAGCATTGTTTCCTCAGGCCCGATTGTTCACACCCACACATACACAAAAATAAAAATGCATGAAAGCCACAATGCACACGCATGTGGAAAAAAGTAAGTCCAGTTCACAGGCTAGCATGCATTGTCCCGTTCTCTCAGACACACAAATAGCGTGAAAAATAAGTGGAGAAATGAATGCATTGTCTCGTCAGGGTCACTGAGAAACAGATAGAGGAAGAGAGGGGTCACAAAACATCGAAGCACACATAAATGTTGATTTTAACTGGCAAAAGTGTTTATTTAAAAAAAAACTAATAACATCAATGGACGTGTAACTAAATTGTAATCATAATGGCAAAATACTGACATTTTTCTTACAAAGACAAAGAAGGTCCTCATTATAAACTGTACAATCAAAAGGCCAACCAAGAAACAAAGCTGGAAAAACAAATCAGACAGATGAAGACAAAAAATGGAAAACATTCACACACTCAATTGTCTAACATTCCAGTTGCTGTTTCCTGTGCGGTAGGAAGAGGGCATGCCTCTCCTCGGGAAGTGGCGTGGACACACTGAGAGACCACTCTTGCTCACAGTCTGTGTAAACATGATTGTATTGCTAAGGCTCTCTAGCTCGCCAAACTCCCCTGACATTTAGAAGAATAAACCTAAAACATACATCTTATCTGCTCCAAAACAGTCTGTTCCAACACAATATATTACATTTAAATTATAGTGAGTATGATAAAAGAAACAGTTAACAGAGTCAGTGATTCTTTTAGGCATACAATTACGAAAGAAGCGATAACGGTGCACCTCAACTGAAGCTCGAGGGCCAATTAAACGGTTTGTTGCTTTTTTTGTTCATGCAGTCATGTGGAGTCATTATGAGTAATGGCAGGAATTGCCTAATATGCGATAAAAAAAATGAAAAGGTTACTACTAATTTTAGGTAGGGAAATTGGCTGCTCTGTCGTATGAGAATGTAAGGATTGTTCACCAAAAAATAAAAAAGTCATCATTTACCTTCATTTTGTGTTTTCCAAGAAACAAAAAAGTTGCATTCTACCAGACTACGAAAGTGAAATGAACAAAAACATCTTAAAGTATCATAAAAATGCTTCTTTGACGCTTTAAAAAAGTAATCCACATGAATTGAAAGGTTTAGTCCAAATTTTCTGAAGAGACACAATCGCTTTATACGATGAACAAACTAAATTTAGGCTTTTATTCACATATAAACATTCATAAACTCACATTTCAGTTGTGGTTAACGGAAGCTCTAAATGTTCACTTGATATGTGAGAAACAATGAGGTTCATTCTCGTGTGTTACGCAACACGTTTGAGCTTCTGCAAGAACCAATGAGGTTTGTTGAATAAAAACCTAAGTTAAATCTGTTTATCATATAAAAAGATCGTGTCTCTTCAGAACATTTAGACTAAACCTGATTCATATAGATTAGTTTTACGGCCTCTTTGTGAGCTTTTTAAAACATCAAATTGGTAGATGCGTGGACTGTCAATGGAGCAAGCATTTCATCCAAAATATCTTTCTGTTCCGAAGATAAACGAAACTCTTCTTGTGTTTGGAACAACATGAGATTGAGTAATTAATTACAGAATTGTCATTTTTGGGTGAACCTTCCCTTTAAGATGTTACTTCATTAATATTTTGTGGTGATCACCATTCATTTCATTTTATGGAAAAGTGCAGCTTGGACATTCTGTTATAAATAACTAAAGAAAGAAATGTCTTGAGGAGAGCAAATTATGTCTAATTTTAATTTTTGGCTGAACTATTACATTAAAGTTTTGAATAACATAATAAGGAAGACTGTTTGAAGCTTTCTAGATGTTAAACTGGAGGTGTACTATAACGGACCTCTGCACTGAACTTGTCGTTTCTCTTGGGCAGTGGAGGTTTCTTCCGAATGTCTCTCTTCAGGATCATCTCTTCGTTGGCGTATATTGGGGCTTCAGCATCATCAGAGTGGTAACCAGACTGATAACCGCTGGTCTGATTGGACGATTCAGAAGCTAAAGACTCCTTACTCTTGCAGCGCAGTAGTGGGCTGTGGATAAAAGCATGAAAATGTTTATATGACTGTGGAATTGTCCTCAAATTTGACTGTACTGAGATCAGGATGCATTGTCACCTGAAATTGGGTGGTCTTTGCACCTGCCTATCCAAAGCTTTCATCTGCTCACGTGATATGCCCACTCCACAGTCCATGTGACCATTCTGTAGGAATGGAAGATCATACAAATTGACTGTTTTTATCATCATAAATGGGATTTTTGGGATGCAAGAACACTCTGTAAATGTTTTATCAGTTAATATTGTGTTTCATATAGTAACATCTAAATGGTTTTACTGAAATAAAAATATTTAAAAAATGTTTTTTATATATATATATATATATATATATATATATATATATATATATATATATATATATATATATATATATATAGCTTTTTGCTATTGCACTGTATACAACTATACACTGTGAATTAAGTTTTTTATATATATATTTCTTTATATATATTTATATATATATAGTTTTGGTGTGCATCAATTAGATTTTTTAAGGACACCTACATTTACCTTGAAAAAAGCTTGCAGAAAATACAATGTTGTGAGAATCACCCTTCAATCTAATGGTTTATTTTGCTGCATATAGCAAATGATGACAAAAATGAGCATGTTAAACAAGATAAATGGTGTATGCTTCATTTTACGATAAGTGTGCAACTAATTGCGATCAAACTGCTATAGCCTATGTATATAATTTTTTTTAGGTTTTTTTTGTACCACAAAGATTGTCCTTTCTACAAAATGTTTTTTATGGATCATGACCAGATAGTACAGAGTTTATTTACCATTACAGCAGTGTGCTCCAGGGGAATGTCCACAAATGTCATCATACTTATTGGCACACCACAACTGTCCATCTGATGTGGGAACCTGTCAGAAGAGGCATGGGTGGGACCACTGTTGCATTAGTTTGTCAAAGGAGAGGTTAAGCAAGTTATATCCTCAAATGTCAGTTCTTGAATGTAGTGTGGACACAACAAAAGTCAACTCAGGTAGGGATAAGTATGAGTGCTTCATGGGGTATAATTAAATCTGATTAATTTTAGGTCTATGATGCCAACAACAGCTCAAAAACACCAGACAGAATAGTTACTGTAACTAACCCCAGAGCTGAAGCATTGTCATAGTGGAGCTGCGCATCTGTGCTGCCTGCGTAGCGTGTTCTTTTAGATGATTCTTCTTCCATCTCTCCATTTGTCAGTGGGATGTAGTCCTTTCCATCCTTAAACACAGGCAACAAATAATAATTAAAAATAGTCAAATAATTCAAATTGTCACATGAAAAATGGAATCACGTTCCATTATGTGGAAAAGTCACTGTCTTAACTTTCTTAAGCATATTTTTGTCTTGTTTCCAGTAAAAATATCTAATCATCCTTGAAACATGTGAGAAATTTCATAAGAGTCCCGGCTCGCGGACCTTTCCCAATCCCGTCCCCCACTTTCTCTCCCATTTTGCTTTCTGTCTACTTGTCCTATCATAATAAAAATACAAAAAAAAAAAAAACTTAAATACATAAATGAAAAATTAATAATGTTGCTACTAACTGGCAACTAACTGAAATAAGTTAAGTTTAGGTATTAAAAAAGTACTAAAACTAAAAAATATATATAAATTAAGGGTAAAATTAAATAAAAAAATCACTAAAAAGTGATAAAAGTACAAAACAAAATTACTTAAACTAAAAATAAAATGAAAGCTAAAAAAATGAAATAAAAGCCAATTCAAAATATTGATAAATACTATAATACTAAAATAACACTGGTTGAGGCTCCATTGGGGGTTTACCAATGGAGTAAGGAAAATAACATTTAATTTATAAAAAAAAAAAAAGAGTATTAAATTCTTATCTAAATGCACTTCGCATGTAAATGTATCTTGGTTTAAGGATGTTTAGATATTTTTTACTGGAAAACAAGACAAAAATACTGACTGTATATATATCTTTTTTTTTTTTTTTTTTTTGCTTTGACGAAATACTTAAATTACTGATTACTAAAAACATAAACTAGACAACAAAAAAACAAAAAAACACTTGGAGTCAAGTCTCACCTGTTGAGCGCTAGCCTGTAGCAGATTACCCAGATGCTCAACTAACTGAGTAAAGGTTGGCCTGTCTTTAGGTCGATCAAGCCAACAGTCCAGCATGGTCTGGTATCTGGAAGAATTTGACATGTTTTCACAAAAAAAGTATGAAAGTACTTCCGTATCTCCAAAAGAATTAAACAACATTTTAGGTACTACTTGTGCCCATTTTCAGTTGGAAACACTATGACTGGCATCGCCAGAACTACAAAAATCTAGATCCACGGTCGTCAAAGATGATTTTCAAAGATCTTCAATTTTATATCAATACTAAAACTGTTAAGGATATTTACATCTCAGGTGTGGCGTAATCTGGAGCTCTCATTCTGGTTCCCTCCTTTAGTCGCCTACAGAAAGACTCATCAATGCACACACCTGGGTATGGAGACGCACCTGCACCAAAGGAGACGGGCCATCAGAACATGTCAGCTAACTAGACTACCGGTAGGTATATGTTGTCTAGTAAGCGATGTGATAAAATTATGTTAATATCACTATTGTGTTACCAAGTGAGAAGATCTCCCAAAGCAGCACGCCAAAAGACCAAACATCACTCTGCGTGGTGTACACACGGTCAAAAATGGTTTCAGGAGCCATCCACTTGAGAGGAAGTCGAGCCTGCAATGATAGAGAGGAAATGCTCAAGGTTTTCAAAGTGTGGAGTGCGACGAGAGCATGTCAGGGGAGGCGTGGAGGAGGGCTGGGTGATATGACAATGTCAATCGATACCGTGTAACGCAGGACTGCTTAAATGCGATAGAGCAGCAAAGAAACATGGATGAATGAGGAGAAAGAGCGGGACGTGCTTGATGATGAGTTATTAAAAGGGGGGCGGGTGCATTGTGTATGTTGTGTTAGAAGGGAGGCCCACTGTCTTTGAAAACCCCTGGTCTATTTCCAGAAGCAAATGAAATGAAGTTGTCTATTTGTGTACTAAGAGTCCTCACATCTCCTTTGCGGACGTAATCGGGGTCTTTATAGACGTCTCTGGCCAGCCCAAAGTCACATATCTTCACCACGTTGTTCTCAGAAAGTAGGATGTTTCTGGCTGCCAAGTCCCGGTGGATACACTACAAACACAAAGTAGCAGTGTGACTCAAGCAATTGTCTTCAACGAATAGTAAATGCTCAAAATCAATGTACTGTATACACAAACAATAGGTCTTGGTTGCGTGTTTCAGTTTTACCCTGCGAGAGGCTAGGAACTCCATGCCTTTGGCCACCTGAAAACTATAGCTGATGATATCCTCCATGGTCAGGTGATCCCAATCTGAACTCTCTGTACATGAGCAGATGACACATATACGTCTTAGGTCCTGTAATCATCTTTTTGTATTCATTAATTTAATTCAATTTAATTTTACAGTGTAAATGAGGGCTTGATTCTGGGAGTAAACATATTCCATACAGTTTCTTAAATAATGAGCTTATTAAATCTGCTTTATAGTTATAATTATTATTAATAATTAAATAATTATCTTGTTTATTATATTTATTTTTATTATTAATTTCTTTGCAATTCATTCTATTTAAATATTTTTTCTAAATTTACAGTGTGAAAAAAGTGAAAAATATTTTTTTTTTTATTAATAATAAATAATAATAATTGGTTACATTTATATAGCGCTTTTCTGGGTACTCAAAGTGCTTTACATAGAAGGGGGAATCTCCACAACAACCACCAATGTGCAGCATCCACCTGTACCTTGTTCATCCTGCAGCTGGGTCGTGGAGGTCTGTTCTCCCATCTTGGTGCACACTGCGGTGCCGGTGCAGATGTCCAGTCGAGTGCTGGTTCCCAGACCCAGATCTCCCTCATGTAAATCCTCTTCCGGCTCTACCTCCCTCCTGAACGGCATCCGTGGCATCCGCTTCTGAGGAAACAAGACACGTGTGGATCAGTTTTCCGCTGCTGTCAGTGTAGTTGGTAAATTAGCAGGTTGTCAGGGTAAAGAATCAACCCCTTCATAACACCTTCAACCTTGAACAACATTTAAAGGCCAAGCCAAGCATGCTCAATGTCTTACATAAGGTTCTTGAATCAATCTGACCACATCAGAAGACACCAGAACATTGTTAAAAGGAAGAACAGAAATCTTTGAAACCACATCACAGCTTGAATTTACGAGTTACACTAAGTTATGACGGAATTTACCTTGTAGGGACTGTACTCTCCTCGTTTGCTTTTTAAATAGCTGGAGAGGTTTCCGTTTTTACAGTATTCTACAATCACCATCAAGGGCCCTGAAGGAGTAAGAAAGAGAGAGAGAAAAATGCCCTTTAATGTGGGCACATTGTGTTCTCTCAACACTGCACAACCACTTTGTGGCGTTTTTGACACATTTCTTACTATGATTTTGTCACCCATACACATTTGCACACTTCCTGAACAGAACGTGCCTGCAACAAACTTCACAGAAAAGGAAAGATTACAGAAGTAATTTGTCAATTTCTGAGGATTTTAAAAGGGAAACTCACCCCCTTGTTTAGTGCAGGCTCCTAGAAGGTTGACCACATTGAGATGGTGACCAATATGTATGAGGATCTTCAGCTCAGACATCAGAGCGCTGTACTCGCTGGAGGTAGCGCCCTCTGTCGGAGATTGAGAATACTGCAGTGAGTTGTGTTAAATGGAAGATATTTGAAGGCAGTTTAAGGTCAGTCAACAGATGCTTCATACCCTTGAGCATCTTCACTGCTACTGTAGTACAGGTGGTGGCCTTCTCAATACCATATGCGATTGCCTCCACAACTTGACCAAATGCCCCTCTGCCCAGTGGCTCTCCTGAAATATATGGTATTATACATTTGTGAACACTTACGTCGTATATACTGTATAGTAACATTTTTGTACAAGGATTTTAGCTTTTTGCAGGGGTTAAATTGGGTCTTTAAAGATGTTGAAAGCCTAAAATCGTATAGTGATTCAAGGCAAGTTATGATATGCTCCCTCTCCATACCAAAGAAAGAAAGAAAAAACATGCATACATTGTTCCACAACAAATTTTAACACCCTATTATGCTACAAAATGCATATATTTGCTTAAATAAAAAAAAATTAAATGAATGATAATTCAAAACCAAATGCATGGATATACAGATACTGTAAATATAGAACATATTACATATACATACATTGGTCCAGTAGTATGAATCTTACTTTTAATGGTAATGTGATGAACTTCAAAAGTAAACTCATTAAATGAAGACAGAGTATTTCTAACTGCTGCATGAAAACCATGTTTTTTAATCAAAACTACTGAAAAATGGCTTGTTTTTTTATTGTTTTATTTCTCAGATTTAGTCAAGTCTCACCTAGCTTCAGTCTATCACGCGGGAATTCCCACTTGATTGCATCATAGGTCAGTCTCTCACAGTGCTCATCCATTGCCATATCATCGTCCAGAATGATTGACAGGTAGCCAGTTTTCAGATCTCCATCATTAGGCTGGGAGAGAGGGAAGACAGAAGGATGGATGACCAAATGGAATGAGGTCAAATGGGGAGAAAGAGCTTGTCTGAATGAGACCTCTACCTCTGTCCAGTTTGAGTCTCCTAGAATCAAGCCCTCATTATAAAGACACCCACTAATGAGTTACTGGAAGCCACTATCATTACTCAGAGGCAGAATTAAGGCTGGGGTACAGTGGGCACTGGGGCCCATGGCTGGCTGGTGTACGTGATGCATCGCAGCAGAATGTGGGCAGAGCATACAATAAAGATGGCTTAAGCCAAGTCAGGGTAGTCAGATCTGATCAGTCAGAGGAGAGCAGAGAGAGCGCCTGTGTGTGCGTGTAAATGAGAGAGAGCGAGAAAACAAGGAAAAGGGAAATAGATGGCATGTTACCCGCTTCCTGTTGCGGATGACAAAGACGATGAGGAGCCAGAGGAACATGGCGATGACAACGGCACCAATAGGCATGATCAATTCCACGTTCATCTTTTCTTCTGCACCTGTGGGAGCAATAAGAAATCACACACAAAGACATTTAAAAAAAGATTCAACCAAATCAACCTAAATATAATGATAAATAGAACAGACGACACCGATAGATAGAACTTTAGACGGACAGACTAGACCCATCAACAGACAGATATTTTAATAAATATTAATACTGAATATATGACATGAATTGACATATTTGTGTGTCGGGTTTGATACTAATTTGGCAAAAAAAATGATTAGAAAAGTTTTATTTAACCAGATGATTTAACCTGACAAATATTTTATTTTGGAGAGGAACTGGGGAAAATGCTTCTTAGTTTTATATTAAGAGCAAATGAAGGCTGGAATTGCCTGGACAAACCTAGTTTACAGGAAATATTTGTATGCTGTTGGGCGTGTACGACCACTCCAAGAGCAAAGAATGTGAATTGTTTGCTGACCTGATATTACATCCAATCAAAATAAGCCTGAAGAGCCAACAGCAACATGAAGCCAAAGTCCACCAATAGGAACCGATTCACATTAGATAAAAAGTATCGTGTTCTTTTCTATATAAGACCATGGAACCGGTCAATCAATCTTTACATGTAGATTATTTAGTTTATTTCTCTCACCCTTCCTCTCTTTTACTCTTTCTTTCTCCTTGTGGGAATGGTGCTGTTAGTGAATATGACTGCCGCCTGACAGTCGCATTAGCAGTGACAATGAGAAAGAGTGATGGCAGAGAGAGTAGTCACGTACACATGGATTATGTCTCTGTTATTTGTGTGCCTCTGTGCTCTCTGTCCTTTATGTGTAAGAGGCAAGAGACGGAACCATACCGCGATGCAATATATACACAGTAGTCAACATTTGAAGTGGATCAAAAGTTGTCCTAAGACAAGAACGGGTATTGTTCAAAATTCATGTACAACTTTTTCACAAATGTTGACTACTAAATATATATATAATATATATATATATTTTTTATTATATATATATATAAAAAAAGAAAAAAGAGGGGGGGGGTGTTGTCTCTCTCTTTTGTGTTCTGGGATTTTGCTTTGTTTTCTTTTAGCACTCCCTAAAGGATGTACAACAGAGCCCCCTTCCTGACAGACTAAAAAGAGAGCTATTTTTGCCACAGGGTCTTGATTAAAACAAAATCTCAAAGAGGAAATTCAGTGGGAGACTGAGCTTGCCTCACACCCATGACACGTCTCTGAACGTAAAATGGGATCTTTAATTGTTTGGTTACCATCACACCTCCCTTCAAAACTGACAAACTACTATGAATCTCTACCTGCCATGTTTTGGGATAAGATAACATTTTGGGGTCAATAATATATATTTTTTAAGAAATTAATACTTTTTTATCAATGATGCGTTAAATTGATCAAAAGTAACATTTATAACGTTACAAAAGATTTCAATTTCAAATGAATGCTTTTTTTGCCTTTCAATTCATAAAATAATCCTGGGGGGGGTAGCACTGTTTCCATAAAAATATTAAGCAGCACAACTGTTTTCAACAATGATGATAATAATGAATGTTTATTAAGCAGCAAATCAGCATACTATGATTTTTGAAGGATCGTGTGACACTGAAGATTGGAGTAATGATGCTGAAAATTCTGCTTTGCCATCACATAAATTACATTTTTAAAATATTAAAAGAGAAAACCATTATTTTAACTTACTATTTAATATTACTGTTTTACTGGGGTTTTTTTAGCAAATAAAAATAAAAATTTGAGCGCAGGTCAGAGCAATGGGGGAAAAAATGCACTCTTGAGACGTGTTTTTTAAAAGTTGAACTTCTTTTAACACCGTTTTTTAGAATGTTTGAGTTTTCTGTAGCTAAAACAGTAGAGCTTGGCGCTTGCAATGCCAAGGTCATGGGTTCGATTTCCAGGGAAAGCAAGAACTTATAAGAATGTAAAAATGTGTACCTTAGAATGCAATTTAAGTCGCTTTGGATAAACGCGTCTGCCAAATGCATAAATGTAAATGTAAATGAATGGCGTTTCATGCGTGAGATTCTGCAAAAGATGCAAGACACGAGCGCAATGGTCAAACGCGTCTACATGTTTACATAGAAAAAAAATTTGTAAAGCAGCGCAGTGGAATGCAAAACGTTCTGTGTGAATGGATGTTTAGTGAGCATGAGAGATTTCTTTCAAAAACATTTACAAAATATTACACCCCCAACTTTTGAACAGTAGTGTATGTGCCACATATGGCATATGTATACATTCTAACTGCCCTATCTTCAAAAATAAAAAATAAAATAAATCAAGCAGTGAGTTTTGTCTACAGACTCACCATCCACAATGATACGAGCCTCGTCATAGTCACAGCCCTCCTGGTTACAGGCCGTACATATTAAAGACCACTGTCTTCTATTGTCACCCGTTGGATGGTCAAGACACGATTTGACCTTTTCAGAATCACACCTGACAACAGAAAAGCATGAAAAGCATGAGTCACTAAACTAGAAACCCCTCTAGTCATTAAACTGGTCACCCCTCAGAGACAGTTTCAGCCATTCATTTATTTCTGTAAAGCACACACTAACACCAAACTGATTTTGATGAGATTCAGTGTAACATAACAATAAACGAATAGTTGACTCTGGTCTTAGAATAGTGGTCAAGCTAAAATTTTATTTTAAATCAGATTTGCCTTCAAATTTTCAAAAAGATTTCAAAACTCTAAGGATCATACACTTATTGACTTTATAAATGGTTACAGAGAAAAAAGGGGCATCATACACTAAAAATTGACCGAAGATCACACACTATCAGACTGTAAATGTCATCCCAAACACAGCAAACTCACAGATAAACATACGCCTAAGTGTAAGGAGATGCACAACAAATGAAAACAATGTGTTTAAAATCCTAACAAAAAATCAAACATGTTTGATATCCTCCAACTGTATGGTTTCATAGACTGAAAATTAAAAACAGTCTCTACCCATCATACACTACGTGATTTTCTGTGAAATCAGTCAACTCCGACTGTTCAAACTCTGCAGACTGGTTGTTTATTCTTACGCCTCTAATTTTTTTGTCACATCTAAAGATGTTTCATTTTGCGCACCTGATCCCTCTATGACGGTCTGGTTGTCTTTAGTCCAAACACAGTAGGGGTTGGTGTGCCGGTCACCTCACACTCTAGAGTGGTAGAGTCACTCACATTCACCTCTGGTTAGTCAGATTGGTCACAATTCTTGACATCTCAAGAGCTGCGGAAAGATATAAACTGATGCACATTCAAGCTTGCACATGATTTCAGCAATATATCCCATCTGAACAACCAAACTGAAATAAGCAGGAATTAAATATAGTCAATTTAGTGTGTAATTTCTACACCACTGACATCACTGAACTAAATAAATTACACAAATAATGACTTCCTGAACATTCTATTTAAAGCTATGGACTAACCTCTGAGCTTGAGGTTGTGAAGCAAGCAGGTTCTCTCATTGGTGCCCACGTTTTCCACTTGGCAAGCATACAGGCCTTGGTCCATCAAAGTGGCATTGGGTATGGGCAGGTCCAGCGTTGCATTGGTGCCCTGCAGGCCTGATATGGTGACATTGGGCTGGTGGAAAGGTGACAGGGTGAGGGCATCACAGGGCACGGCTGCTGGAGGGGCATCGGGGTTGGCTTCGTTTGTTACCCGATACCAACGTAAGTTAGAGTAAAGCAGTCGGTCCGCTACACAGCGCATTACAACATCCTCTCCCTCAATAGGGCTGCTGGAGGGGAGGATGCTTAGGTTGAGGAAACCTGTGAAGATGACAAATGAAAAGTTCAGATTTGATCACTTCAATTGCAATAGGTTAATTTGGGATGTACAGTGGAGATCGTCTCTGGCTTGGAAACACTCACGAGTTACTTTAAATACAATGACTCGCTCTTCTTTTCCCAATTTATTGGTGGCAAGGCACCTGTAGAGGGCATGATCAACTGCTTTCTGGATCTTCAATGAGCTGATGGTCTATGTGAGAACACACAGTACATCAAAACAGGCAGTGAATGATTTAAAAAAATACATCTGACTGTCTGTACAAAGCAGAATACATTTGCTTATTCGATTAGTGACCTATAAATAGTGCATGGATCTTAAATATTTCTTATTTACTTCACATCTTTTTTTCAGGTTTATTACCGGGTTTAAATTAGATTTTTAATCCCAGTTTCAGACATTACGAAACCAACTGTATATTATGCTTACAATTTATTTATTTTCTTTGCACGTTCGAAGGCTGAGCTAAACACATCACAGTGCTGGTTTACCTTAAGAGAGCGTTCAATGACAGATGTGGGGCTGATGATGGGATTTTTCCCTGTGTTGTTTGTTATCTCCCTCCACTTGTCACAGTTCACCACACTCAGGTCTGAATTTGGTCTGAGAGTAAAAGATAAAGCATTAAAAGTTATTTATTATTTAGATTTTTTGTCACAACAATAATAATAATATACAATTTAAAAATGTATAAATTACTTTGAAATACTTTGTAAATGTTCATGTTTTCCAGGTCTGCAAAACACATTTAAAATATTGCACACTATGAATAGTGTAGTATCAATATTGTTGGCTCTGTGAAGAATTGCTTAATGGTCTTCTAATGCAAGTCACTTTGGATAAAATTATCTCTTAAATGCATACATGTAAATACTACTGTTCAAAAGTTTTGGGGTCACGACGATTTTTTTTTTAAATAAATTAAGTTTTATTCAGCAAGAATGCATTAAATTTAACAAAAGTGACAATAAAGATGTGTATAATGTTACAAAAATTATTTCAAATTGATGCTGTTCTTTCTGTTAACTTTTTATTCATTAAAGGATCTTGAAAAAGAATTATGAGCACTTCCACAAAAGAAAATTAATAAAATAAATAAATGTTACAATTAAAAAACAATATTATGGAAAACATTTTAACATTTTACAATTGAGGATCCCCATCTCAAAAGAGAAAACACAAAAAATAAACATCTATTTATCTACACATCTCCAGCAGGAACAGAAAAACGGAAAAACATTAAACTGGATCCAAAACAACAATGCATCTATTATTAACGGTCTAAATTTAGACCATCCCATAACTGTTCTCAGATCTGTACAGCAATTTCACTTCTGCCACACATATTTATGATGAGCAATAGGAATATTATATGCCATGTCAATAAACAGACTTCTGGTAGGTTTGACATCAGCACTCATGTTAGCCTCAACAGAGACAGAGAACAGAGAAAGAGAGGATAAAGGAAAGAGAGATGGGGGGGGGGTACGCTTTATTTTAAAGTGACGTAGTTACATTGTAAATAATAATGTAAAAATAAATAAAAAATACTTAAGTACTGAGTAATATTAATTAACTACATGTACTTACTAAAGAGTTACGTTTAGGATTGTAGTAACAATGTCACCTTATAAGAAAGTGTTGCCAAAAAGACAAACACAAAAATAGGCCACAAAAAAGCTGCAATGAAAGGTGAGGAGGAGGTTGAACTCTTGTTAGTAGGATACAGTGACAGACATTGTGTTATTTTCATGTCTGATCAAGGACACAGGTTTTGAATGAGTCTGCTTTTAGAACAACAGGAAGTTGTGATGAGGACTACGGAAGTAGGTGAGGCTGCAATCTGAAGATAAGGCTTGTGTAATGCCTGGAACTGGACACTCATTGCATGATCACAACATCCTTGGAAGTGATGTTCTGTGAATGCAGGCTGCCAATCAAAGTCACAAGTCAACCAAAACTCACAGTAGCTGATTTCTAAGTCCTCTCTTTTTGGCCCAATCACAACAGTTGTTTCCGGATGAATGCCCAATTAGAGCACAACATGATGAATGGATTGCACTGAACACCAGGAACAAATATGCTAGCACTGTTCTTATATGTCTTCTACTGGAATTAATAGATAATCCAATCACACAGACATTTTTATTCAGTGCATATTTTGTCAGCAAAAACAATGACTAACGATATTGTCATCAACCTAAACGAGGTAAATGACTTCCCCATACAAATACAGGAAGAAACATTTAATCTATAGCTTTTTTTCTGAATGACTGGTTTTGCTACATATAAATATTTTTGGGGCCATGAGGAAATTCAGTTTTTGTTGTGATTTATGTATTTCAGCATTTGGAAAAAACAATATTTACATTAATATAGACACAGAGTAGATATGAAAATGCTGAAATGTAAAGAAACGAGAGAACAAGAAACATACTCTATGTTTAGGTATGTTGGTGTACACTTTTTTTCTTACCAACCTAAGAAGTTAGATATTTTTATATTAAATATTATAATATAATAGAATGTGATTAAAATGAAATGAGCACTTTGCATTGAAGCAAAAAACAATAGGTTGGTAAAACTTATTTTTAAAAATTACTCCACTGTAAAATGTGGTGATGTGCAACTGATTTATTACATACTTTAGAATCTTCAAATGACTTTCTTTTGTCTAACCTAATTTAGTCATGTTAATTGAGTTAAATTCAGTATTTTGACCAGTTAATTTAGATGTTAAAAAAAATGACATACAGGTTACATTTGAATCAAAACAAGACGACGGCATCAAATCATGTGGCATATGACTTACAGAAATCTGATTGGACAGTCCTCTCTGGGCATCCACTGCCATTTTATTGTGACAGGACTCGATCCTCCCTAGCAGTGCATCTGAGTGTAGGACTACTGCCATACATATGAACATCACGATCCAACGGCACTTCCTTCTCAAAGATCTTAGGGTGAACTGAACATATAAACACACAAGTTAATACAGTCAGAGAGAAGAGAAGAGAAGAGAAGAGAAGAGAAAGAAGAGAAGAGAAGAGAAGAGAAGAGAAGAGAAGAGAAGAGAAGAGAAGAGGAAGAGAAGAGAAGAGAAGAGAAGAGAGAGAGAAGAGAAGAGAAAGAAGAAGAAGAGAAGATTTCATTACCATGAACCAATAGTTGAAATGTTCTTTTCTGCTCCTCCTTGGTAATCTTATTTGTCATGACAACAGTATAATTCCCAGCATCCTTCTCTGTAACACCATATATAATGAGAGATCCTTTGTTAGGCTTCATCCTGTACTCATCCTTCCACACTATCAGCTGATCATTCTTATACCTGGATGGACAAGAGTGAAAGAAAGCTTAATGCAAGTTCAGTTTGACTTGCACAGAGAGTTCTAATCTATTCTTTTTAGGCACTAATATATATATATATATATATATATATATATATATATATAACACACACACACACACACACAACACACACACACACACACAACAACACACACACCAAGTAACACTTCACTTACCACTTGACAGAAGGCTCTGGATAAGCATAATATTTAACAAGGATTTTTGCCTCATCCTGGCCAGCATTTGCCTCCACAGTCTGCAACAACTGATCATTGAGCGCTATAAATGGTTTCTCTGAAATATCAATCGATATGTTAGAGCAAATGCTATTAAAACATTGTATTTTTGTATTATTTGTATTGTAAAGCATTATGCTATCATATGCCAGCAACTTATAACTGGCTTTGGTGTGCCAGCAATACTAATGTTTTAAATTATATAATGCTTTTTTGTTGTTGTTGCTAAGTGGTTATTCCTAAAAGTACATACCATAGACGGTGAGGGGTGCTCGGGCAATCTTGTGCATCTGACCACTTGAGGCTGTACATATATATTCTCCTGTGTCATTTATGGTCACGTTCTCTACAATGAGTGTATTGGACAGTTCTAAAGAGTTCCACAGCTTCTTCTTGTAGGACCTGGTCTCATAGCGTGACCTTGGCATTGAGCTGTTGACACTTCTCTGCAGGAGGTGAGAGAGACGGCTTAAATCCACCAGTGGAATGCATGATGTTATTTATGAAATTCAATAGAATCAGCTGAACTGGTCTGGACTGGATGGATTTGAAATGAATTGAGTTTATGCTTCAAGTGTCTTCAGTAAAACAAATGTCAGCATACCTAAGGTAACTAGTAGGGGTTGAATGACTTTAAAAAATTTTTAAGTCAACATTAATGTGATGAAATTTGAGTCAAAGTCGCTGGTGACATCATTTATGAACAAATAAGCCTGAACATCGAGCTGAGACTCGAGCGCGGGTTGCCTTGTGCACAGCTGTGGCATATGACACAGCCCACAAGGCTATTGCTCCTATATAACAGCTTGTTTTTATCACAGTTCTGTATATTTCTCAGATTTCTGCCTGTTCTAAATCAGATACAGATAAACTAGCACAATAAAGATTACATTTATATATGCATTAGTGAGAAAGCGATTGCGTTGATTAATTCTACCTGGCAGCGTTTCTACTAATAGTGAAGCTGTGGGTTTTAGTTACTAAGAAATGTATGCTAGATCTTTTCCGTTTCAAAGCTATTTTACTGATAAATCACAGAACAGTGTTGACAATACATTTCTGTGCTACTGAATGTTTCCGTGTGCGCACGTTCTGAAAGTGATGTGCGAGCTACTGTCTGTATGTGTGTAACAATGCAACAATAACAATGTAACATTCACTAGATCAGTTTTAAGCATCCAAGTGGTATCAAACATGTCTTGAGGCGCCCTCTTGGAATATGCATTTATTTGTCATTTTAACTGTTGGAAAAGATTTCTTCTCCTGTTACGCCCTCTATAGGCAACGATCAGCAACTAGACGACGTCAAGCTTAAAGCGTAATGGCAGAGCATTAAAGTCGACTAGTCTGTGTAACCCCTACTAAGTAGCCAGATTTCTACAGTCACACAGAAGATTGGCTGATGATGTAATTTAAAGGATGTTTTGGGGTCAATACAAGTCAATAAAGACATTTTTTGTTTAGACTGTTTCTGGCTGTTTTTCCATCGCCGGACATTGCGAAACTTATGTAGACAACAGGAAGCAGACAAGTAAAAAAAACAGGGGCTGGTCTAGTTCTTTTCTTTGGTAATCAAGATTATGCCACAAATGCTGGCGACTGAGGTTAACTTGTATTGAACATTTCTCACTGACCTTCTCATGTGGGAAGGTCCACTGAAAGTCGATTCCCACATTGAGCTCGGTTTGAGCGGTGCAGTTCAACATTAGCCTTTCCCCTACCGTCAGCCTCACATGAGCTGGACTAAGGGTGAGGTCATGGATCTTGTATCCTGCGGAAGAGGGAACGGGTGTAAGGGACGTGCCGGGTGGAGCATTGTTCTCTTGAGACCAGGGCAGCTGATCTCACACCAGACTGTTCTACAGTCTCAACAAATGATTCTGAAACATGCAGTCTCAAAAACAAAAGTCTGATCAATTTCTGACAAGCTTGCAAAATTGAAATAAATGATAGGTCAGATGTACAAACCTCATACTGTACTTCAAGTAACATTCACCTGCCCAAATTTTTCTTACCTACAACAGCCATAATGTAAGGTGTGGACTGATAGGTCTCGTTTCGAATAATGGTTTGGCAGTAGGACACGCCAGCATAGCTGACCATATGACTAGGCAGGATAAAACCCTTCTTGCTATCCCAGATGACCTCTTTCCCATCAGTGGTCAGTTCTTTCACTGGATACTTCTGTTGGGCAGACACCACAAACATTCTTCACATCATATCACCGGCAGCGAATCAAACAACACAGGGATCTTTATGAGTAAGCACTAAATATTTTATAGTCATACATACATATATGAAATCAACAGAAAATACCTATACATATAGCTACATTTAAATCATTTTGGAAAAAGAAAACAAAAACTTCCCATAAAATGCAATTTTCATAATGTTCACTATTCTTCAAAAGTTTGGGGTCAGTATGATTCTTCTTTTATAACAAGTACTTTTATTCAGTAAGGACGCAAAACCTTTACGCTGTTACAAAAAAAAGTTATATTCATCAAAGTTCTATGTTTTCAACATTGATTATAATAATAAATGTTTCTTGAGCAGCAAATCAGCATATTAGAATTATTAGAAGGATCATGTGACACTGAAGACTGGAGTAATGATGCTGAAAATTTAGCTTTGCCATCACAGAAATAAATTATTTTAAAATATATCAAAATAGAAAACATATTAATTTCTATTACTATTACTGCTTTAAATAAATGCAGCCTTGTAGCATAAGAGACTTCTTTCAAAAACATTAAAATATCTTACAGAACCCAAACTTGTGAACAATAGGCTATATGGACGCATAAGTTCCGCATTTGACACAAGGATGCTCTTCCGTTTCCGGTTGGGGAGATTAAAGCGGAGGAAAACCGAGAAAAAACGGGATTATGGCAGAGTCTTCAAAATGTACTGTCCTCCCGTCTTTGAAACGAAACTTTCATATGTTTAGATGTAATTTTATATGTAGTTATGTTTATTTAATATAATTTTAAAAAGAAGCATAAACACAACGAGGGGTGTCTGTTTTGTCTGTTTTTGTGACTAACGTTTCTTTAGTATAACCATGGAGTATAAATTTCAATATAAATTCTTGGTATTGCATTGGACTCTACGATCGGCGGAAGTTATCGAGCATCTTTAACCCTTCACCGGAAATACCGCCGTGCATACAGCCCATTGTGCAGTTTGGATGATGTACATAACATAACATCTAAATTGTTTTTAAGTCACAAATATTATTTAACATTACTGAATCATCCTAAATACATTGAATTACCAGCCTGGTCTCATTGTTAATACGTAGGTATTAATACGTTATTTTCAAAGATAGAAAACGTACGTTTTTGTACGTTTGGATAGATGCTGAAACGTATAAAATGGACGTATTTGCAACATTTAAACGTATACATTATTACGTTTTTACAGCTACAAAACGTTAACTATTTACGTATATTTTTCATATCATAAAGATATCTGTATATCTTTAAAGATAAACGTAACAAGATCCCTTAATCCTACTCCCAAAACCTAAACATATCCATTTTATACAGAATATAAAAAGGATAAAACGTAATGGACAGAGATGTGTAGGTAAATGGCAGTTTTATTAAAAATATAGCATTAAAATATATTTTGAGCCACTAATCCTACTCCTAACGTTACCTCTAAACCTACCCATAACCATTCCATAAAACTACGTAGGCTAACACAATTATGAAGAAAAAAAAACATAACAGACAGACAAGTATACATTTCACAATAATTTATTTATTGCGAAAATGTCGAAACCGGTAACGTTAACATTACGAAAAGTCGTTCACATGATGATGCGTTGCAGTCGCAGTCCTCTCTGGCAGTATTATAGTAGTTGTGTAATGAGGTACAGATCAGAATTCAAATTATTAACGTTAATCCATGAAAATGTTAATCCGATTCCGGTTCGCTCTCTGAATGCACGCGCGCTTCTCCATTTCAAATGTACTACACCGACTGAAACACGGCATGTCGCAATCTGTGACGAAGCAGGCGAGAGCCAATGAGCGTTTGATATCACGGCCGTAAAACATGTCGTAACGCTTCTTGAAGGCGCATTTTTTGAATTTGAATTCATCATCACCAGCACAGGATACGTTTGCGGTCGCTGCTGAGAAATGAAGATGAAGATCTCTGGATAAAAGGCTGAATTTGGATCTGTTTCTTGCAAACAACGTATGGATTCTAGGATTTGGATTACATTAAGATAATAAAATGTATGTCTTTTGTGAATGTATCAGTATGTTGTGTTTTATTGGAGAAAATGCTTTTTGTGTAAATACACTAACGTTAAATACTACAAAATGGTTAAACGATTAAACAAGGTATTTTTTAAGGTTAAAAGTGTATTCCTTTTTAACACCACGCAGGCTAATCCTCCAAAACGAGTTTGTTGCAGAAGGCACGAACAGAGCGAAATGTTAATATTTATGAGTAACGTTCTTAGGCCTATTATATTAATAAATTCGACTGAAAACGTAATTGATAAGACAGTTGAATGCAACAGAGTCAAAACATTAATGCCAATATTATGCATAAATAGCAACACGTACAAATGTCTACGTCGGTAGATTTGTTCATTCGTTAATAAATTACGTTTTTGTGCTGTCAATACGTAAATATTTGTACGTTTTAGTGCTGTAAATACGTCAGTATTATACGTTTCTGCGTATATAAAACGTAAACAAATGTACGTATGATAGAAATACACTTTACGTAATAATACACACGTATTCTCATGAGATCACGTTGCAGCTACACCGACAAAACTAAATCTAATCTAGGGTTAGATCAAATGGAAATAGCTCCCCACTTTTTACTGTGTGTGTGTGTGTGTGTGTGTGTGTGTGTGTGTGTGTGTGTGTGTGTGTGTGTGTGTGTGTGTGTGTGTGTGTGTGTGTGTGTGTGTGTGTGTGTGTGTGTGTGTGTGTGTGTGTGTAGAAATACTCACTGTATACAGTGTGACATTTAGGTTCTCCACAGATACCAGACAGGGAATGACCACCTGTTCTCCCTCCCGAATGAACAACACATCATAATCTTGAGCCATTCGGACAAATGGCGTCCGATAATCTAAAAACATAGGCATGTCTGGTATTTATACTTAACCAACAACCAGATATTTACAAACCAAACGAGAAAAGATGAAGTTGCCATAATCTAGTATAATTTGGTATATCTCTATGCTAAATACACACTTGTGATAGTATAAGAGATATGACACTAACAAACATTTATGAAACCTGATTATCAAATGTGAATAGGTATGAAATGGAGTGCAAGTTCACACACAACTACACTTACACTAACCAACACTTAAAAACAAGCAACTTAAAACAATCCAATTCCTATATATTTTGTCTATCTGGACAAACAGTTTACAGGTCAAAACGGGAAGTAAAGTGTGAGTGAAGAGGTTATGAAGAATGAGGAGGTCAGAAGGTTATCCTGAAAACAACAAAGGAAGTATGCGATGAACACATTTTTGTAACATTCCGACTTTCTCTCCCACTTTCTCTGGAAGACAGTGAGAGAGAGAGAGTGGGAACACTATGAAAAATGTGCTCTTCTTTTTGTTGAAAAATTGTCCGACAAGATTACACATGAAAATCATACCTTGTATGAAGACATATACAGCTATAGAAGTCTTCCCATCTTCTATAGGCAGGCTTTTATAGAAGCAGCGGTACTCTCCCGTCTCATTGGCTACTGCTTTAGAGAGTGTTAAAGTGCTACAGAATAGTCCATCTCCACTACAGTCTGATGTGGTGAGCCGGGTTTCAGAACGGGTCCGGTTGTAAGGTGTAGACCACTCCAGGATCTGCCGCCCCCTGAGTAACAGGTAGAAAACACTAGTAATCTAACAAAAATTACATTCTTTACTTTCTGTTTTTACCATTGAAAATCAAATAGCAGCACCCTTTTCCCAGTTTATGAAATAAAAGTACAGACAGAACTGCAACGCTTACCTGCACGTGATCTCCAGTGTATTTGAAGCATTGATTTTGAGAGTTTTCTCAGAGATGTTTAAGGTTGGAGGATCCGGCACAAACCTGAGCTCTATCGCTACAAGAAAAGAAAAAAAAATACATCCAAAATGCTTTATTTAAGAATAAACTGCTGACAATCACTGAGTGATTTAAATCAGGACTTTAGAGGATAGGATATTCGTATACTCTGACTGGTCTGGATTTATTACTAATGCAAATAACTTATTTAGTCTGGATTAAATGTTTTTTTATTGATGAAAAATATATGAATATTATATTATATAAAATGCAATAAAGAAACAAACGTTACCAGATTTCTGCTGTTTATCTTATTTCATTTAATTAAACCAACTTAAACAAAGAAAGACACAAAACATCCAGTCTAAATTTTAATCTAGACAACATAACACAATATTTCACATTAAAACTAAACACTGGACACTATAGGACAGTCATCCTCAGAGCAATAAACCACTGAGAATATGGCTGTAATATATCACATTAACATCAAGACTAAATAAACTTAAAGAGGTGTACAACATGCACCTTTCCTAGGATACAGTATCCCTAGTGCTTTTAACATTAATCCCAGAACAATTTAGTTTTTTAACAAACTTTATCTCCATTTTCATCTACTCCGTTTTCTCTTTTTATCTTTATGCTTGTTACACACATAAAGTAACTGTGTGTGAGCCATTTTGACAGCTTTAGCTCGACCATCAGGCTAAATCTACAGCTTCATTATCAACAAACCACAAAAAATATATGTTTGAAAAAAGAGCAGCCACTCAAACTAACAGTCAATGCTTGTCTCTGTGCATAATAGTCAATCAGGAGAGCACAAGAGCGGTGAGGACCATGAATGCCTGTCCGTTGCCTGGCCTGGTTTTACATTGGATATACAATAAGGGATGTAGACGTGTAGAACAGCACAGAATGGCATAGAGCAGTGTGATGTGGGACCCTGGGATATGTTTCCACTGGAGCTGCAAGTGCAGCACAGAGGCTTGGATGTGTCAAAACAGGAAGCCTGGGCAGATGGGCCGGGGCCAGGCTAAATGGCCCCGCGCACCAAAACCTGAAGTGGGATTCCTGCTCCAGAGGAACTAGAACTGGGAACACACTTTTATCTCACACACAATCATGCTAAAATACATGCACTCCATGGAGACTTACTTATTCAACTGTTTGTTTTAACATTAAATGGCCAGACACTGAAAGCATTTGAAACAACAATGGAGGCAAAGGCTTAATTGTATCTGATGAATAAGAGTGAACTGAAGGAATTACGAGATAAGGGCAAGAGAAAAATCGGAAGTTTTATTTTTAACTTTTCTAAAAGCAAAAATCTCTCACTAGATCTCATTTTGAAAAAAAAAAAAAAAAAAACATTTTAGGCTACTGAAACAACTCTGTTACTATTTTACTTTTTTTGTTTTGTTACATAGCTCCAAAATCTGGTGTATAAATTTAAGCTCTGGCTCTTTACTTAAAAAGCAAAAATACAGCGACATAATTTAACATACAAACCATTATGCTATATAAAATCTACTGGCAATAACAATGATTAAATTATGTAAAACCACATAAGGACTTGCATTTTATTTAAACTGACCTCTACAACTGTAACCAATAGGCAGAGCCCATATGTTACCCAAACAAACACAAAACACCATTAGAAAAGCACAACACTATAATAAAGCTACTAAATAACATAAAGGCAACATAAAACAAAAAAAAAACTGTACATAACTCATTAGAATAATCTAAACAAATGTTAATATTTGTGCATGGGATTCTGTGGATGCTTATTCACATTATTTTATCTGTAGCAAATATTTTTTGAATAGTGAAAAAATAGTATAGACTATGAATGACCTTTTTTTTTAATACATAAAAAGTACGAATCACTACAATGTAGGCCTATAGCAGGAGCATTTACATTTTTTTTAATTCTAAAAATATCTACTATAGGCTATTACAGATACAATTACGGGGGAAAGTGATAAAAAACATAGCTACAGTTGTTTCAAATCAACAACAGGTGTAGCCCAACACTTAACATTTTAATACGAGATTTTATAATGCAATAGCCTATGAGCTGAAACTCAGCAACTGCAAACAGTGCGTTCAATTGCCAATTAACAATGAGTTGAATGTAATGGTGAGAAAGGTAATGGTGATGTGAGCATTTGTGTATTTAATTAGATGTTTATGTCATACCTATAACCAAGTTGATAGTTAAGAGGATGTAGACGAGAGTAAGCACATAAGATGTCTTTGCCATCGCCCGACAGTAACGCTGGAACGTCCCGGCATGAAACCAAAATTCAGACTCCTTAACTCCTCATCACGATTATACGACACACTTGTGCAGTTTAAGATAGGTTTTTAAAATCCTTAAAGGAACAGAAATCCTTGTGCTGTTCTGAGTTTTCCCTGATTGAGACCTGTTGCGCGCTCACTGATGGATTCGTGCGTAAGATGTGCGCGTGACTAAAGTGCGCTGATAGGGAGGAAGACGAGGGAGGGGCGCGGGCATCGTGCTAATCAAATATATTACTGTTCTTTTAATGTTCATAGACTCCAGAGGCCAAAGGTCCCAAGAAAATAGACCTTCAGAACAGTCTAAATCACTTTATCAGAGATCAATTATGATAGGGGATCTAACTCAATCAAGAAGTGAAGATATGGAAAATGCACAATTTCCACTAAACAAATGCCTTTAATGACGGGGTGAGAATTACGGCGGGTTGGGGGTTCTAACCCTCCAATTAAGGTTTAATCATCATGGTCCAAAGAAAGTTGGATGGATTTTTTTTATGGAGAATTTAGTGTTTTCTTTAAAAGTGTGGGTATTCAAACGCGTTAAAGGAATATGGAAATTGCCTACTTTTTTCTATTTTGATCTTGAAATCTTTGATCCATCTTAAATTTTTGAGAACTGTGCATATCTTATGTGCATCTTAGGACACAAAAAATCTGAAGTTGTACTAATAGAGATTTTTACTTGTGGATCCATGCTCCATTTAAGTTAAGCTGAGCTGAGCATTAACATGACATAATAGTCACGAGGAACCTTCTTTGTTTAGAAGAACCTTCTAATAAACTGGCTAACCTTGTGTATAGTCAGTTGAGCAAATTTAATAGATTGTAGGCATCATTTCTAGCAAATATATACATTTGAATAAACACTCTAATGGTGACTTGAAACGTAACAAATACATATATTAAAACACACAGAGCTAAAACATCTATTAGTTCTGGGTGACAAATATTTATAAGGGATTTTGTGTGATGCTCGGAAGTTCTCACGGGATGCTGTCCCTAAGATACAAAAAAAGCTAAAGTTTCAATACACGTTTTTTGAGTGCATAGACATGCAATCCCAATCTCATTAACAAATGTTACTATTTTCTTAGTTAAGATTTTTTATGAAATCAAGTGTTTGATTTTTAGTTACAAAAGTAAGCCTTAAAAAATATTTAATTAAAAGACGTTAAATAGATTTATTTTAAAAGTAGAGGGGCCAAATACAATTTTGGTTTCTGACAGAAATTCCTTTTTATTGACATTTTCACTGATCTCAGTAAAACAGAAATAGTACTGCTTCTTGTATCAGAATGGCACCTTTTGAGTTTTTTTTTTAATAATCAGGATAGTTAGAATAAAATCTGTAAATAATTATTCTGTAAATAATTAGACCACCTTCTGAATAATTTAGTGAAAGAAATGCTACATTTTGGCTTATGTGTAAACGACTAGCAGATTAATTTTGCTGAGGAAGACACTTTGACCATTCCATTGTCTATAAACATTCTGTGTGGCCATGTTTCCTGTACTGTAATGTGTTACAGGACAATCATTAACAGTTTTTTCTGTTCCCCCGTCTCTGGAGGTAAGGAGGCTGGCGGAGTACTGGTAACCTCCCTTGTTTTTCCAGCAAGCTGAGATAGAATGTCCCAGAGAAGCTGCCAGTGGGATATGGGTGGATCCAAAGCATAAAACTGGAAAGGGAGGGGGGTTACCTTTTGTTGTGTAACAGTAAGCCGTATGACACAGGGCATCTCCAGGCAAACAATGCACTAAAGGCCATGTATTGTGTATGAGTGACGGACAATATCAAGTCTTGGGTCCAGTGTTGGTTGTTTACAGTGGTTTCACAATTAATGGTGTGATAACGTTTGTGTATATGTAATGGAAGGCTTAATTATTAAGACACTCTTTAAAATAAAGTTCCAAATAGGGGTTTTAGAGACTATTATATGCATGAAATTACCTTGTCTGAAAAAAAATTATAATGTCTGGTTTGTCTGATACTTTAGAAGCAGCAACTTTACACTTTGGCATTTTTGGCTGGTGTTGTTGGAGGGACTGTGAACTGATGCATTATGGGTTTTGGTTGTTCAATTGGGGGGGTTTGAGCAAAAGGGTTAGAGTTTGAGTGGCATATTTCCTGTCCAAGTGATTTTCTGGGAGTCGAAGCACCTAAAACACTCCCCGCTCTGAGCAGGGGATCAGGAAAAAGAAAGAATTCCTATCTTTTGGACTCGTGCTAACAGTAGCATGGAAAAGCCCTCAGAGGGAACTCTTTGTGTTGGTTTGTTTGAATAAAGAGCAAAACATTAAAAAAGAATGAATGATGGATAAAAATGGATGGAGTAGAATGTATAATTTATTACTATAAGTTAATTTAATAAAGAATGCAGGTGAGCATACTGATGGGTTATAAATCTAAAGGTTCAATAAACAAACAAACAAACAAAAAGACAGACACACATTTAAATTTATTTCTTTGATATAAAAAAGATTCTACCACAGTTGAATAAATAAAGCTATAAGTAAGCCATTAGAACGCTTGTTTACATTGTTTATTTGAGTTTTGGGGGAACTATTTGTTTTTGCAACCAATGAAAGATGGTGAGTCTTTCGCAAAACAGTTTGAAACAACCAAATCAATTTCACTTGGTGAAACAAAAGGTGCAGAAACACACACTTCAGTTTCAAATGAATTCAAATCTCTTTTTAGTTTTAAGATTCTGATCTGTGTAAGTTTAAAAAAAATACAAACGTTTCAAAAAGGGATTTTAGTGACCATTGGTATATGCATGAAATACCTTGTCTGAAAAAAATTTCTGATGTCTGGTTTGTTGTTGTTGGAGGGACTGTGAACTGATGCATTATGGGTTGTGGTTGTCCATTTGGGGGGTTGATCAAAAGGGTTAGTTGAGTGTTTCTGTTTCATTCCATGCTCATTTCTTGCAGAAGTTCTGAAAGCACCTAAAAACACAAACTTCCAAAAAAAGGTGGTAGGACCATTCAGTTATCATGAATTAACCTTGGTTGGTCTAGGTTTGTCTGTGCTTGAAAAAGCAACTTTAAACTTTGGCATGCTCATTTAGTCTCTTTCTGGTTTGTGTTGTTGGAGGGACTGTGAACTGATGCATTATGGGTTGTGGTTGTTCATTTGGGGGGTTGATCAAAGGGTTAGAGTTTGAGTGTTGCCTGTCATATTGCTGGGAGTCGAAGCACCTAAAACACTCCCCGCTCTGAGCGCTCAGGGGATCAGGAAAAAGAAAGCAGCTTCCTGTCTTTTGGACTCGTGCTGCAGTAGGCATGGAAAGCCCTCAGAGGGAACTATTTGTGTTGGTTTGTTTGAAATAGAAAAGAGCAAAACATTAAAAAATATAATGATGGATAAAATGGAGAGTAGAATGTATAATTTATTACCGTGATGCAATAATTGAATACTCCATTCACACCCCAATGGGTCTGGTCAAGGTGTGCCAGTTCCTGCTCTGTCATCAGCACTGGTTAATGGAAAAGAAAACACAGGGAAAGCCATGAAAATTAAGCTATTCAAACAACCAAAAAAGACAATAAAAAGTAAGAGAGCAATTTGGTTTACACAATCTAAACATATTAGCAATTTAAATCCCTATTTAATCATACATAAATGCACAATAATACTGACCACATTTATGTGCTCAATAAAAATGGCTTATTCAGGGTTTTTGGAGAAAGCGGCATTCTGAAATGTCATATAAATGCGGTTTGGGGGATTAAGAGAAGTGGAGTGGTTTAACACGTGACTCATGCGACCATGTAAACAGCTTTTGGAGAGTGTGCATGTGACTGCCGCTTAGGGTTATATCTGTGTGTGTTGATTCAATAGCTTTGGGTGCAATTTGTCATAGGACGTGAAATGAAGATAGAGAAAACGAAGATCGTTCATGTACCACTATAACTCCCGTAGTGGTACAGACCAGTTCTGACTGGTGACGGAGAGACAGCGTATGTGTACTGTATACTGTGGCACTAAGCTAAAAGCAACTGCGGTGAAAAACAGGGGGCCTTTTATGTCTTCAAACAGAACAGCAAAGTCAATAATATACATTTGAATGGCTGAGTTTAAGAAACTGTCTGTGTCAATGTAAATATATGACTGTACAGTACAAAAAGAGAAGAAAAGCTGTCACTGTTTACCCTGTTTTTTATGTGTTCTGTGTTTGTGGTAAACTGTGCATGTTTTACTAAGTTGTCCTCTAGTCGATATGGAGTTAAATGGTGGCTTACTAATATGTCAGAATGTCTACTATCAAATTATTATACAGTGGTGCACCGAATTAATGGGACCCCTGGTAATTATGATCAAAAATGGCTGTAAAAAATAAATCTTCATCGTTTATCCTTTTGATCTTTCATTCAAAAAATTGGCAAAAATCTAACCTTTCATTGAAGTAAAAGAATTGAAAATGGGGGGGGGGGGGGGGAATAAATTTAAAAAATATTTTTCTCCAAAACACGTTGGCCACAATTATTCATACCCCTAGAATTTTTTATGAATAATTTATCTATGAAGTATATTCCCATTAATATTTACCTTTTTTAGCACACCAGGGTGACCTGGAACATGAAATTGTCCAGATATGACTTCTTGTTTCACAGGAGTTTAAATATGAGGAAGCACAAAGGCCAAATTCCCTTAATCATCCATTACAATGAATAAAACCACAGAACATGGTTCTGATGTGCAGCAAAAGATTGTTGAGCATCACAAAATAGAAAGTGGATGTAAGAAAATATCTAAAGAATTAAAAATCCCCATTTCCACCATCAGGGCAATAATTAAGAAGTTCCAATCATCTAAAGATGTTACGATTCTGCCAGGAAGAGGACGTGTGTCTATATTTTCTTAATGGACGGTGAGGAGGAAAGTTTGAGTGGCCAAAGACTCTTCAAGGATCACAGATGGAGAATTGCAGAGATTAGTTGAGTTTTGGAGTCAGAAAGCCTATTAAAAAAAATCAAACAACCCCTACATCACTACTTGTTGTTTGGGAGGGTTTTAAGAAAAATGCTCCTCGCTCATCAAAAATACAAACTCCAGCATATTCAGTGGTCAGACATGACTGGATCTTCAAACAGCACGGGGTTCTGTGGTCAGATTAAACTAAAAAAAAGAGCTTTTTGGCAGCAAACACAATAGATAAAGGCACGGAAAGTACACTAGTACTAGTAAAGGCACGGATCTCAAGCTGTCTGGCAGACATCTCGGCATGGATGAAGGAACATCACCTGCAGCTCAACCTGGCAAAGACTGAGCTTCTCATTCTCCCTGCCAATCCGTCTCAACAGCACAACTTCACTATCCAGCTAGACTCTTCCTCAATCACCCCATCAAGGTCAGTCAGAAATCTTGGAGTAATCTTTGATGATCAGCTGACCTTCACCGACCACATTACAAAGACAGCTCGATCATGCAGGTTTGCAATGCACAACATCAGGAAAATCAGGCCTTTTCTAACTAAGCATGCAACACAACTTCTCGTCCAGGCCCTGGTCATTTCTAGGCTTGATTACTGCAATGCTCTTCTGGCTGGACTTCCATCATGTGCAACTAAACCTTTACAAATGATCTAGAATGCTGCAGCTCGTCTTGTCTTCAACGAGCCCAAAAGAGCCCACGTCACTCCTCTGTTCATCTCTCTGCACTGGCTACCACTCGCTGCTCGCATCAAGTTCAAGGTGTTGACGCTTGCTTACAGATTGACCACAGGTTCAGCTCCCTCCTACTTTCACTCGCTATTACAAGTCTACATCCCTACCAGAAGCCTACGATCAATCAATGAGCGACGGCTCGTGGTACCATCACAGCGAGCCACAAAATCACTCTCCAGAACTTTCTCATTCACGGTTCCATGCTGGTGGAATGATCTGCCCAGCCTCATTCGGAATGCAGAATCCCTGACAGCATTCAAAAGACAACTGAAAACTCATCTCTTCAGGGAGCACTTAACATAAAAAAAAAAAAAAAAAAAAAAAAAACCTTTCCCTTTCCTTTAAATCCTCCCTTGCTTGGCTTATACTACTCCGAGCTATGTGTGAACTTTGTACTTTGAGCACTTCTTGCGTTGTTTTTGCCTTTTCACGATGACTCGCTTGGTTTTGTCCTCAGTTGTAAGTCGCTTTGGATAAAAGCGTCTGCTAAATGACTAAATGTAAATGTAAATGTAGATGGGTTTGGTACACACAAGGATAAAAAGTACCCCATGTGTACAATTTAATGCCTACCGTTGGATCTTTAATGTTGTGGGCATATTTTTCTGCTGGAGGTCCTGGACTTCTTATTCAGATACATGGCATTGTGGATTCTATCAAATATCAACAGATAAAAAATCAAAACCTGACGCCTTCTGCTAGAAATCTTATAATGGGCCATGGTTGGATCTTCCATCAGGACAACGATCCAAAACAAACATCAAAATCAACACAAAAATGTGTTAGGGAGCACAAAATGAAGCTTCTGCCATGACCGTCCCAGTTCCCTGACCTGAACCATATAGAAAATGAGTGGCTGAACTGAAGAGAAGAAGCACCAATATGGATCTGGGAATCTGAAGGATCTGGAGAGATTCTTTATGCAGGAATGGTCTCTGATCTCTTGTCAGTTGTTCTCCAAACTCATCAGGCATTATAGGAGAAAACTCAGAGCTGTTATCTTGGCAAAAGGAGATTGCAAAAAGGTATTTAATAAAAGGGTATGAATAATTGTGGCCAACGTGTTTTGGAGAAAAACATTTATTTTATAATGTGATTTCCCCCCCACTTTCAAATCTTTTACTTCAATAAAAGGTAAGGATTTTGCCAATTTTTTTAATGAAAGATCAAAAGGATAAACGATGCAGATTTATTTTTTATAGCCATTTTTTATCATATTTACCAGGGGTGCCATTAATTTTGAGCACCACTGTACCTAGCAGGTGTCCAATCCACTGTTCTGCAGAGTTCAGCTCCACTAAACACACCTGAACCAGCTGATCAAGGTCTTTTAAGCATACAATAAACTTCCGGGCAGGTGTGTTGAGGCAAGATGGAGCTAAACTCTAAAGGACCGAGTTTGGACATCTCTGATCTCGTAGTGCCATAGTAATATAACATGAGTTGTCCAGTGACACAACTTGACATATTAAGCGATACAATGTGTAGTGTGGGGAAATAATTAGAAATAGTAATAGTTAGAAATTTTTTGCAATATTATGGATTTACTGCGATCCTAAAGAGGACAGTGAAGTGGTTAGGAGAATGGGGGGGGGGGGGGGGGGGGTTTGGGGGGTTGCAGGAAACACCGCACACATCCTCAGATAGGAAACACAGCCTTTTCTATGATCATACTGCGTCAAATACTTAAGAGTTTTGGTTTGTTCTCTTTCACACACACACACACACACACACACACACACACACACACACACACACACACACACACACACACACACACACACACACACACACACACACACACACACCACACACACACACACACACACACACACACACACACACACACAACACACACACACACACACACACACACACCAAACAAACGCATATTGTCTAGTCTGGTTTTGCTTTACTTCCTGTTATAAATCACAACCCCATTAAAGGTAAAATATCATACACACACACGCACACAATTTCAGGTGTTTTACATATCAAGTATTGGTGACCATTTTTAAAAAAATCACAAATACTATTATTTATTGGATGGGCATAAGTATTACATACAATGCAACAATAATAAAACAATGCACAGTTTTCCAAGCTCTCTCCTCTATAGATATGTGCTTAGACTATTGTGAGTCAAAACAAGCATCCACAAGCACTATATACATCCTCAGAAAATTACATATTTTAATACACTTGAGATGTCGGTTTGTCTTTGTGTATTTTAGCAGTTATTTTCTGGGATCACACGGCAGATGTGTCCCTTATCAAAACATAATTGTGACTAAAAAGCTTTTATTTATGGGAGTAGATGATAGAAAAACGTTATCTAACCAATTTATCCAGTGAACCAATTTTACTGACAAAATATATATTTGCCTGCTGCCCCCTTGTGTTCATAATGTAGAACTGCAAATTGTAGTAGCCTATACTTGTAGCTAGGGGCCATAGTAAACATAGACTAAAATAGCCTTTAAAACCAGATTAACCAAAATCTGTTTTCTCTGTCATGGTTTTAAATAGCCATAGACTTAGTCTAGTCCAGAGTTTAATAAACTGATTTCACAGAGGAATACTAGAGCTCCTTATAAATTTAGGCTTAAATTAAACCTGCAGGAGGTGGGTTAAACTTCAGATTAACTTGTGTTTCAGAGAAGACACATGGATTGCTTGGACTATGCCAACGAAGATCAATATACATATACATACGCATATCTATATAACATGATTTTTACATATGTATGTCTTTTTTAAAAACACAACATTAATCAGAATTTAAAACTGCCTCCTGGTTTATACCTAAATTTAGCCCTGGAGTAGCTCTAGACTTCCTCCAGGTTATTTCTTACCTGAAGTTGTTGTATTGTTCTTGTTCATTTGCATTAAATGCAATAAATTACAAATATATTTCCAGGCATTACTTTTCTTTGACTTCACAAGCTGTATTTCAGAAAGCCATTTTTTAAAGCCATGATTAACTATTCTATAGATTAAGGCCTACTCCTGTCTTAAACCCTTTCTAGACAAATCGTTTAGAAACTTATAGTATCATGTAATGTTTTCACTATCAGTATCAAGGTGTTCTGATTCCTTTTCTCCAGTTTTCTGATCCACAGTGGGGAATATTATCAACGAAAGATTGTGTTAATAAACATTAATTTTCATATATTTTAATATTATGAAAAGATTTTGTATATATACAGACAGATGCAGTAATGTTTCTTCTAAGTGGGTTTAATCATGCCAGATGGTCTGGAACATTACCTGACTCAGTATCTCTCTATTAGTGTAACTCGATCTTAGTGCTTCATTTGACACTATCGACCACAACATTCTTTTAAATAGACTTGAAAATTATGTTGGCATTAGTGGAATTGGACTAGCATTAAATCATACTTATCTGACCGTTATTAGTTTGTAGCAGAAAATGAAGAGATGTCTTATCAGTCAAAAGTTCAGTATGGTGCACCACAAGGCTCAGTACCAGGACTGTTCCTGTTCACTCTGTACATACTACCCATAGGAGATATCATTAGGAAGCATGGCATTAGTTTTCATTAGTTTTAGTTTTCACTGTTATGCTGATGATACTCAGCTCTATATTTCTTCACGCCCTGACGAAACTTACCAATCCACAAAATTAACGGAATGCATAGCTGATATAAAAAACTGGATGACTAGTAATTTCATACTACTTCATTCTGAAAAAACACATTCTAATTATTGGACAAAAAAAACGGACCAGGAAGTATGACCATATTAGCCCGGTTCTGTCAACACTGCATTGGCTGCCTATTAAACATTGTATATGCATTTTTAAATATTGCTGATTACTTACAAAGCACTAAATGGTTTAGCTCCCAAGTACTTAAGCGAGCTCTTAACGCATTATAGTCCTTCACGTCTATTGCGATCTCGAAATTCTGGCCAGTTGATAATACCTAGAATATCAAAATTGACTGCTGTCGGTAGATCCTTTTCCTATTTAGCACCAAAACTTTGGAACAATATTCCTAACATTGTCCGGGAAGCAGACACACTCTGTTAGTTCAAATCTAGACTAAAAACACATATCTTTGGCTTTGCACACATAACACATTATAGACTTCTATAATTCAATGTTAGGCTGCATAGTTTAGATCAGCCGAAACCAGGAACACTTCCCATAAATCCTGATGTACTTGGTACATCATAAGAAGGATGGCATCTACACTAATATTAGTCCCTCTGTTTATCCCGAGGTTTACCACAGTCCGCCGGATCCATGCTGTATCAGGATCTAATGAAGGACCATCACATGGACACGACGACAACGCATCCCTGAAGTGCCAGCCTCATCAGCCCTGTGACTGTGAAGGCCTCATGGCCACCTCAACAAACCTGTCTCCATACCGGTGTGTGATGACTCTCCGACCCCTAGATGCTGGATATTGTGAAAGTTTTGATCCAATCTGACTTCTGACCTATAATGCTGCCTGAATCATAATCATACACTGTTCATTCGTTGGCCAGAGGAGAACTGGCCCCCTGACTGAGCCTGGGTTCTCCCAAGGTTTTTTCCTCCATTCTGTCACCTGATGGAGTTTTGGTTCCTTGCCAGTGCCACTGTCGCCTTTTTCACCTTTAGTTGGGGACATTTCATTTAATATTTAACAATATTATTAAAAATTATAAAAAATTATTACAGAAACAATATGTGTTGTAAAAAGCGCTATATAAATAACGGTGACTTGACATAGAGCGTGGAGTCTAACAGCAAATTTCTGTCAGTGGAACCTAAAATATCCAGTATTTGTTTCCTTCGGAACAATTACACGAGAAGACGGAAGTATGGTGCTGCTGCGATGCATTCAATAGCAATAGTTAATATTATATGGTTTTTGCTAGCACTATGTTTTATAGTAGCCTTTTGCCTTTATAAATTTTCGTTGAAACTGCCTAACAGGCTCGAGGACGTGTTTCAGGATTTAATCCGATATGGAAAAACTAAGGAACACATCAAGCGCCCAAGTAGGCAGCTCCTTTTTTGCGTATCAAAGAGGTGATTTTGGATTAATTAAAGTTCTGTATATTCCCCAGATATTATGGGTTGAGCACGCCAATACGATTGTACAGAAAACATTTTCTCTGATGTTTTCTTTAGGTGTTTCACTCATTTTTACGCGGTGTCTGTCATGTGGAATGGGCTGCTCCTACTATTCTCCATACGTTCTGTCGTCATGAGTGAGACACTCCCTGATTGGGTGATTGACGCGCTCTGTTGTTTGACTGGCAGACCAAGAGATACTTGGGACGGTACTTCAAATTGCAAAGATATTTTTTTTCACTTTATCTTACTTTTTTAAAACATGGTGACCAGCATGTTACTATATTAAACCCATAATAAGTAACCAACTATGCCATACATTTTTTTTTAAAATAGCCTACAATTAGAGAAAAATTCTGAAAGCTCCTTGTGTACACTTTTTAAGGGTGACCCCATATTTTTAAAATAATTTATTTCTTACGAATATCTATTTAATTTGATCTGTTACTTGCCATTTACCACCCAATGAATATTCACATGCTTAATTATGTGTGATTTTCAGAGTTACATTTGTCCATTCTGCTTTTACAAGTGCTACTATGGGTCCATTCCTTTAGACGGCTATTGGAGTGCTTGTTTGTCAGCGTATTCTCTAATGGTGTGATCCATATAGTCCAGTACGCATTTGGTTTGGGCTACTATGTCCTACTTGGACTAACTGTCCTGTGTTTAAATGACTCTTTGCCACAATCAGGTTAGTACAGTTTCATATTTAAGATTATATCAACACTATATATTGTTGTTGTTTTTTGTTGTTGTTGTTTTTTACTAAAATGCGACTTTAAATTGCAAACTCCAAATCTAATTCATGTTAAATTGACAAACAATATTTGAATATATTAGAATATAGCAGCCCAGATTTATCTAGATATTTCCCTGAACTTTACTATTTGTGTCTCTCTGCAATGTCAGGGGCTGTTCCTCTCTCACGGCTCACATGGTATCATGTAACCGGGACTCTTCTTTTCATTGGGGCATCACTCCTCCAGCACGGGTCCCTCTCACTGCTGGCCAAGATGAGGACTGACATATCGGGTAGGAAGCCGCTGGAGTTTGTTTAAATTATTCTTAAATTATATATATATATATATATATATATATATATATATATATATATATATATATATATATATATATATATATATATATATATATATAATTTTTAAATCTTTGTTCTCTCTTTGCAATACAGGTAAAGTAGAGACTCTGTCCCACAAGATGCCATGTGGGGGCTGGTTTGAGCTGGTCTCTTGTCCGCATTACCTGGCTGAGCTTCTTATTTATGTTGCCATGAGTGTTTGTTGTGGCTGCAGTTCATTAACCTGGTGGCTGGTGGTACTGTATGTACTCAATAACCAGGCACTAGCTGCACAGCTCTGCCATGATTACTACAGGAGCAAGTTTGAGACATATCCACGTCAACGCAAAGCTTTTATACCCTTTGTCCTGTGATTTATGCATTTTATATGAAAATATGAACCTAATGAATAAATAAACTATTAGCTAAATGAAAATATATCTGATCTCAGTTGCTCTCTCTAAAAATTGGAAAAGTTGAAACGGTTCATGCATGTTTAATGTGTAAGAAACATGCAGGGCAACATGAGCGAAATGGACCGTTGCCCTGTCAGACTGACCTCAGAAGGTGATTGATCAGCAAATTACTTAAAATAGAAGTGGATCCTACCCCATAAGAACAAGAGTCCATTACATTTCAGAAATGTGCAAATTCGTGTAACAATGAGAAGACAAACTCATGTCTATAAATTATTTTTGTCTTTTGAGAGGAGTTTCTAATATCATATTTCCCTTTTACATTGCAACTCAACCTAACTTGAATGTGTTTCTTCATACGTTATTAAGACTAACGACGTTTCAACCAATAGGCTACCTTAATTTTAGTGACGTATGCCTCTCCTGTACACGTTTATCTCCCAACTGACCAATCACGGTCAGTTTCCTCACGACAGTTTTGTCTTAGCTTTTGGTGTTAGTCTCTCGACAAATGATGATGACCACGGTGGGCTAGCCAGATTGTAACGACAAAACGCTAATGTTTATAAATTGGCGGTTTTATTAGCGTAATTTGCAGAGTATTAACACAGAAGAAACCGCATTAGCCATCCCTTAAGATGCCTCTCCGGGCCGGCGAGCGGCATGGCGGTGGCAGGTTTAAATACTTCCTTGTTCTACTGAACGTCGTGTTGTTTTCAGCCCGAGTTATAGCAACTCAAGAAGAGAATAAAGTCATTAACGAGCAGCAGCCCGCGGAGGTGCGTAAGAACACATTTTCCTTTTTGCTAGGAAACATACATAAGACAGATTATTAAAACTATATAAAAGTCAAGGAGGAGTGGTGCTAAAACTAGCTAGGTAAGGAGGGAAGTGTCATTCAAGGGAAACTAGTTGACTATCACATTGACTAACGTTAGCTAAGTTACACACTGGCTAACCGATTTGTTCACTTGGTTGTTATTATTAGGCTGGAATAAACGGATGAATGTAATTTTGCCAAACAGGGATCATCCAAGATATTCTACTGTAGATAACGTTAATGTGTTGGTAATTTTGGTACATGTATAACCATTAAAAAAACTTAAGTTTCTTAATCTACTCATCTGCTATTTATGTGAATTGTTGGAGCCCCCGGTGTTTGCCCAGTGCCAAACCTTCTCAAAGATGAAGTGCAGGATCAGTTATCAGTCAGAGGCACATTGTGACATTGAAATTAAGCTTTTTCTCTGAGGGTATGAGAGCAGATCAAATTAAAGAAACCAGTTGCATTGATAGTAGTGCTGCACGATTACTCATATCGAAATCATAATCGCGATGTCAAGCCTATGCGATTATATGACGCAAAATGCTGCGATTATATTAAATAAACAAATCAGGGCTGTTAACGCAATTAACGCAGCATCTGTTTTTTTTTTTTTTTTTCATTATTTGGTTAACCCCGCTCTAATCTTGCAAATGCCTTTAAATTATTTATGCGCGACAAGTCAAAAGAGAGCGCGCTGCCTGTAAATGTCCTGACTGTGACTCACATAAAGACGGGCGCCAGTATCATGGGCATTCACAGACCGTGAATCATTCGCGTTTGAACGAACAATAACACACAATTATGCCAAAATATGGTTTTGTCGAGTATCTTCATAACATAAGAGCAGTCTTATGATGGACGTAAAGAGTTGTGAGAGAATGAGGCGCGTGTGAGATCCGTGTCTCTGTCAGCAGAGGCTGCTCTTAAAGGGTCAGCAGCCAACAAAGCCTTTCTATCAGTAAAGTTAATCAAAGAACAAAGGGAACAGAGCAAATTACTCAATTCTCTTGACTAAAGAACTTTTGTAGCTTTAATAATGATTAATTCAATTAAAATGTATTTGTATAGCGCTTTTTCACAATACATATTGTTTCAAAGCAGCTTTACAGAAAGTGCATTTCAGAAATGTATAGAAAAAACCCAGTTATTTAATCATGTATTAATTTAGGGCATAACATATCGCCGGCGTTGAGTCGTCTCTTCACAGGCGTTTAGTCATCTCATCGCAGGTGTTGGGGCATCTGAAGTCTCTGTGAGCGGCTGGATACAAACTGGAGCTGACGAACGCCATTTACCTCAGGACTAGCGTCCCGAGATAACAGCAGAAAAGCAGATGGGAAATAATTAGCATAGCTGCTGTTCATAATATTAATGCATTCGGTCTGATTCAACAGTGGTATAAAAGGAAAGCATTATGTGAATGCTTGGCTAAAGAGATGTGTCTTTAATCTAGTTTTAAACTGGGACAGCGATTCTGAGCCTTGAACAATATCAGGAAGGCTATTCCAGAGTTTAGGAGCTAAATGTGAGAACGCCCTCCCTCCTTTAGTGGACTTGGATATCCTAGGAATGACCAGAAGCCGCGAATTTAGTGATCTTAAAGAACGCAATGGATTGTAGAGGGATAGAAGGTCCATTAAATACACAGGTGCTAGACCATTTAGTGCTTTATAGGTCATCATTAGTAATACTTTGTAATTGATACGGAACTTAATAGGTAACCAGTGTAGAGATGATAAAATTGGTGTAACATGATCATATTTTCTTGACCTAGTAAGAACTCTAGCAGCAGCATTTTGCACTAACTAGCTTGTTTAGTGAGGATGCAGGAAAATCAGCTAATAAAGCATTACAGTAATCTAGTCTCGAGGTCATGAATGAATGAACTAACTTATCTGCATCAGAAACAGATAGCATGTTACGTAGCTTAGACATGTTTCTAAAGTGGAAAAAGGCTGTTCTTGTAACATATGAAATGTGATTTTCGAAATTGCGGTCTAGTATAACACCCAGGTCTTTTACTGTAGTGGATAAAGAAACAGTACACCCTTCTAAATTAAAGTCTATTCCATCCTTCTTCTATATATAATTTATAATTTATGCAGCGCAGATTGATAACTTGATTCAATAACTACCTGTTAGACAGGAAGGGTACAGGTAAATATATTGTTACATCCCTATTAGTAAGTGTTTTTTTAGTTATGTTGCTGCTGTTAACATGTTAAAGGGATAGTTCACCCAAAAATGAAAATTAGCCCATGATTTATGCACACTGAAGCCATCCTTGGTGTGTAATATGACATTCTTCTTTCAGATGAATATAATCGTAGTTATATTTAAAAATTGTCCCAGCACTTCCAAGCTTTATATTGAGAGTGAATGGCTGTTTGAATTTGCAAGTACATTAAAGCGCATCTATTCATGATTAAATGGTCTATCAGTGGATAGCCTAAATCAGTGATTCTCGGCAAACCTTCATACTGACATAATATTTTTTTAGTACAAAACAAGTAACTGAGGTACATGTAAACTACAAAATATGGCCTTCCTACATGGTCTCGAACGAAGGGGGTGGGGGGTAGACCCCGAAGCCGCCGCCAGGCGCCGCCATTTGCGCCATTTAGAATTTCAGCCGCCGCCAGCCAATAATTTCGTAAGCCAAATTGAGCCGCCATCTGATAAAGTTTGCTGAGCCGGCTAGAATTATTTGCATCAAATAATAATTATACCACATAGAGACATACACACAAGAAATGTATAAACAATAGCCTACACGAGATCTATTTTCCCTCTGGATTCATAACAGCACTTGTGCTCGTTGCTAGGGGTGACATGCTGACTCGCAATCTTCGCAGTAGACGCGCAAGAGATAAATGCACATTTTATACGGATTACATAAGAAGAGAGTAGTAGGCTAGACTGTTTTCTTTCGTTTTGAATTGTTCTGTTTAAAAGTAGACATGTCTGTGAGGCAAGTAGCCTAGGTTAGGCTTCCTTTATACGCCGACTTTCGGTTCATATGAGACGAGCTCCAGTTCACGCGCTGGCGTTTCGTAATTATATATCGTCTGCTATATTTTACTTCTTATTTAGTAAATCCAGGCAATTGGTTGATGAAAAATTGATTGAAATTAAGATACAATTAATACAAAACGAAATTCGTTTTAAAGAAAGGTTTTGTGCTTTCTGTTTGATGTCTCTCTGAAAGTTTTAAAGCATCTTTTAGTGTCGCTTTCAGAGCGCTCACGTCCGTAACGGAGAACTGTCATCGTTTACCATTGTTTTTTCCTCATAAATGCGAACACTAAAAATAAAATAAAATAAAATGAATGTTTTGTTCTGTGAAGACTAAAAGCCAACCCTTCTTCATCTGATGCGTAGTAGGCCTATTACTTTGGTTTGCGCAGTAATTCACATAATTACTAAACAATATTTTAGGCCTATAAAATTCAGCCCGTATAAATGTGCATTTTCTAAGCTTAGAAAATGGACAACATTGATTCTAATCATAATGTAACATTATTGCGAAATTGATTTCTTATAGGCTCTTTGCTATTAGTAGTCTATAGTAAATCCTTGTGTTTTTATCCAACTATGTGTGGGCCTTATGTAAAATAGGGGACAAATCGCGTCCGCATCATTTTACTTGTAAATACGGGACAATTCCGTATTTTAAGGGACGGGTGGCAACTTCTCACATACTTTACTAATTCCTACTTTTTTTTTTTTTAACTTAGGCCTACCTAGACTTTTGTTAAATCTTCCGGGCATGGTTGCACAATTACCTGAATTAAAGATTGATGTTATGAACCAAATATTCAGGAACGGAGAGATTTATAGCACTGAATGTAACTGCAGTAACAAAACCACCGTTTCCACATTGCTAATTCACGACGCATGCTTCAGTGTAGGCTACATTGAAGTTAATGTGCAAAACTTTGTCCAAAATAATACTGATAACAGTGTGTGTTAATATTAAGGCGAGACACGGCAGGCAAAAACATCGTTTTTTTTTTTTACTGGTCAATTTGCGATTTTTGGATATTTGTCTTCAATAACATGTCTTCTTTCAGACTTGTGGTAAAAAAAACAGCGAAATACACATTTAGCTCTTTGTTTTAGCCTACTACACTTCGTCTGTTTGCGTCTGCAGATTTCTCATAAATTCAACAAAAGTTTTCGTTCTTAATCAATGAAGTGGCAGCTTCAGCCATTTGCAGCTATGAAAAGTTTGGCGGCTGCAGCAGCCATTTAGGTTTTGGCTGAGCCGGCTAGCCAGCCAATAACTTCATCAGCCAGCCATTATTCTCAAAACAAATGGCTTCGGGCTCTAGTGGGGGGCCTTGGAGTCAAAAAGTTGTGATCTACCGATTTAAATGATCGGAGTATCAAAATGAGTTTAATTTGCAGCACACCAACAGAAAATAAAATGTTATTTTTCAGCTCTACAATATTTTTCTTCAGGCACTGTTTTGAAGAATAAGCAATCATGCTACTAGTTAACAAAATCTCTGGAACTGCTCTCCTGAACAGTTCCATCTTGTACCCCCATAGTTTTCATACTCTTATTCTTGCTTTTTTTTCTTTCTTGTATTGAAATGCTTAATTAATCGTATCTCTGAATGGTTAGATTTTCTGTTGCTCCATATTTTGTAGAAATTATGTTGCTTAGACAGTTGTTACTGTTAATTGACCTAACATCTGAATCATAATTTCTGTCCTGCTGCAGAAGGCAACCACCGGTCACGCTCCCGGCCCTGCAGTGAGCATCAATGAACCCAATAAGGGAAACCTGGGCTTTATTCATGCCTTTGTGGCAGCCATCTCAGTCATCATCGTGTCTGAACTGGGAGACAAGACATTCTTCATTGCAGCAATCATGGCTATGCGCTATAATCGCCTCACTGTTTTGGTGGGCGCCATGTTGGCTTTGGGACTCATGACGTGTCTGTCAGGTAGGTGTAATACAGTTGTTTTAAAGCACCTTTACTCTAAAAAAAAAAATCTACAAATGTTGATATGCTAAGACTTTGTCTCACATGACTTTATTGTGGGGAAAAATGTTTTTGTGTATTACATATGTTGAATAATCTGTTATCTGACATAAAATTGAGCAAGTTTTAAACAAAACCAAATACCTCCACCTCCTTAACTTTTGGCCTGTCCCACCTCATAGGCCTTGACCTTCTCAATTGACCCTTCGCAAAGACCCGCCCTCCTTAGTTACTGTCGCTATGCCCGACAAGCTACGCCGCTCTCATGTTCTCACCATGTTCTCACGCAGTGAAAAATACATCGCGGAGCAGAGAGGAGACTGACAACACGCGGACAGACAGGACAGACCAGGTTACTTTTCGGTTACTTTTGATATTAAACATATTAAACAAAGTCTCAGCTTTCAAATGTGGTCACTTTTTGAAAGAAATTTAAACAATAAATACCGTTTTGTGGCTCTTTAATGTGCCGTGACAGATCGCTGTAGAGCATCCGTCAAAGCTGCTCGTGATCCGATCATCTCTTCCTTCTAGTTCATTTATAGCATCAAATAAACATGAACGAACATAAGAAGTAATGTTGTTTTAACCGCGGAAAGGCGTCAGTATATTCATTTTACCAAGTTCAAATCCTCCTAACTCTACTGGCTGCTTTTTCGGACAAAATGGCGGATGGCGAAGTATGATTGGTTAGAACACCTGTCAATCAAGCTCCACACGAAGGGTCAATTGTATCCAGCAATTTAAATGATACATTAGTATCATAATTGTGACATAATCTATTGAATATATCAGTAATTACAAAACTCAATTTGGTCTAAAAAGCCAAACTAGATCATCTCTGAGTGACTGCTTAATTTAAGGAAACTTTGCAATCATGTTACCCAATCTGACACAATTTCTTTTATGTACAATTTTTTTTTTTTTTTCATTTGAATGTGTAGAGAATAGGGATAGAACTTCACTGTAGCTTTATTTGAGCCTACGAACCTATAAATTGTATTTATTTTTTACTTTGCTCTATTGTCACCTTTTTCTGAATTTCTGGAATCCTATTAGGGGTGCACCGATGTATCGACCAATAATCGGTATTAGCCGATAAAGCAATTATTTTTACTATCGACCGATTGTCTAGAAACAGCCTATGATCAGGGCCGATTATACACTGTCAATCAAAAGGAGGCGGAAAACTGATCAGGCTACATCTCATACTTTGTGTGAAGAAAATGTCTTATGTTGAATTTAGAGCCATCTACCTGAAATTATAGTAACATTATAGCAGGCTCTATTTGACCCTATGAATCACCTGTTGTTCAAGTCAGGGTTGGCAGGTCCACGTTTTTTCTCTACATCGCAAACAGCTTTGTTACTTCTGATAAGAAACAAAGTCTTAGCTTTCAAATTCTGTCAGTTTTAGCACTAAAGTAAAACAATTTGATGCTCTTAAATGTGACATGACGGATAATAAACGAATGCACATCAGAAGGAATGTTGAAAGATACATATGGAAGTAAAATAATGACAAATGTTTTTGAAACAAAAAGCCTGTTGAAATGTACTTATTGAAAAAAAAATATGCATTGCATTAACCCTGCTTGTACTTTACTGCATTGTATTTTTAGGGCTTGTATTTTTATGGGCTGAAATTTAGCGTGGTTGAATATTTAGGCTGTGAATATTTCAATTCAAAACATTTCAAACACATTTTCATTAGTACATTTTCAATAATCTATATTCACATTTCATATTTCACTTCCAAAATATTCAAACTGATTAAAAATACAACCTATAATATTCAACAGGCGGTTTTCGGTCCATTTTATTTCGCTTTCAAATTCGCTTCCTCAAATTCAGTGGTTTAAATTCGACAGTAAATTCAACGTTGACATCCAGGAACTGCAGGAAAAGCAGTAGATTACCGAGCATAATCTCCATCTGCTGTTAGTCGACCTCACCAGCAGGGGGTGCAAACGCGTGTTGTTGACGAAGATAGAGCAGTTAGAGCAAGCCAATTCATTCATAAAAACTAATTTACAACAATGTAAGTGTATCTGTGATTATTATGACGTCTGTTTTATGTGAAATTCAGTGTCTTCACGATTACTTTTCCTGTGTAGGTAGCATCTTTCTCTACCGTGAACGAGATTATAATGTTATTCCCCCGACGCGGATGTACAGGTCCAATGTTACATTTGAGTTTGACATATATTTCTATTGGTTGTTTAGTTGCGGCGATTGTGCTGCATGCATTACTAGGGTTTCCCTCAATACCTCAGGATTCCCCTGCTGGACATATAAAACGCTTAACCTAGCTTAATGAACTAATACAGTGATATAAAAGACCAAACACGCAGGCAAGCAGAAGGACTCAGAATATGAACTTAACGCGCAAAGTTTAATGCTCAGCGTTTCCCAGTGATACTGGCATAAAGTTGGCTTGACATTCGCACATTTAGGGACCGTCTCTAAAGTTACATACGACATTGGTATACACGTTTCTAACTTCACTAGCATTTGAAGAGAACGACTTACAGTCATAAAACTAACTGTAAAGTGTTCATGTAGATGTCAGGCATAATGCGCAATTTATTCAAATAAATTGAAGTTTGCTATTGAAGTTAGAAACGTTTAGGCCTAATAGGACTACCAATGTTACTTTAGAGACGGTCCCTAAATGTGCGAATGTCAAGACAATTTTACGTTTAGTCATTTAGCAGACGCTTTCATCCAAAGCGATTTACTGTTAAACTAACAATATAGAACAACAATATGAAAGTGCTATGAACCTTCCCAGTTTAATCTAATGCAGTACATGTATGTTGGCATACTTCCTCAATAAAGGTGCGAGTTTTGTCTTTTATATCACTGTATTATTCCATTACAGGAATTGCCAGTTTTGTCCCGACAGAAAGGGAATCTTTGAGTATGATGAGGTATTGAGGGAAACCGATAATAATCCCGTTCATGGTAGAAAAAGCTGATAACATGTAAGGCTGCACAGGGAAAGTAACAAAGAAGTTAATGAATGAAACATAAAAACAGCTTTTGTGCCTTAATCATCTTTTCCGCATATATACTGACCCAGATAATCATCACAAAAAACGTAATGCATGCTCAATTGTTGTACAGTTTTCATAAATGAATGGCTTGCTAACTCTATCTTCATTAACAACACGCGTTTGCACCCCCTGCTGGTGAGGTCGACTAACAGCAGATGGAGATTATGCTCGGTGATCTCCTGCTTTTCCTGGATGTCAACGTTGAATTTACTGTCGAATTTAAACCACTGAATTTGAGGAAGCGAATTTGAAAGTGAAATAAAATGGACCGAAAACCGCCTGTTGAATATTATAGGTTGTATTTTTAATCAGTTTGAATATTTTGGAAGTGAAATATGAAAGGTGAAAATGGATTATTGAAATTTTACTAATGAAAATGTGTTTGAAATGTTTTGAATTGAATTATTCACAGCCTAAATATTCAACCACGCTAAATTTCAGCCCATAAAAATACAAGCCCTAAAAATACAATGCATTAAAATACAAGATGTGTTAATGCAATGCATATTTATTTCAAGTCGTACAATTCAACAGGCTTTTTGTTTCAAAAACATTTGTCATTATTTTACTTCCATAGATACAGTACAACTTGCCTAAATGTAGCATGTATCATGTAGTCGCTAAATCAGTGTTTCAACCACGGAAAGACATCAATAAAACAGCTTAAGAACAATGTCACTGAATGTTGCATTTACCTCAGGAAAGTTATCCAATGTTCACAGTTCTTTAGCTATAAAAAAAAAACACTAGAGCGGAGCTTATTTACTGATATGATATGATTTGATTATGAAAACTACCTAATGTGCAACTGAGGTGTATACAATTATTTTATTTTAATATATTAATTATTATATTTGAATATAAATCGTTTTGTCTCTGTTGTTAATTTTAACCTGTAATATTATAGTAATGTACCAAAGGAGAGGGTTCCCTGTATAATTTACAGCATACGTTGGGAGATATATTTTCCTCAAGAAGATCAAACTATCGTTATTGGTAGATCATTCTGAATAATCGGCGGAAAATGTTTCTATCTGTGCTTCTTTAAATCCTATTCTTGTCTTTCTCATCTAGCTTAGCAGTGCATAGTGTCAGTTAATGTATTGTGAGATATTTACAGGATATATCATTCATAATGAAAATTTCATAGTAAATTTGCATCCATCCAAAACTATATCATCATGCCATACTGATCAGATGAACAGATTTCTAATGACATTCTTATTTTTGTCTAGCCAGCTTTATCAGTGTCTAATTAATTAAATATTATATCTTAAAGGTTTTACAGAGAATAGCACATAATTCAGCACTTAGGCCTCTGCTTTTTTATATGCTTAATGTCTAATGCATTAAATGAGTGTTGATCTACCGTGTCTCTTTTATAAAATCCTCTCAATGCATGAATGGCCTATTTTTCTGTTTGTCTTCCCATTAGTCCTGTTTGGTTATGCCACCACCATTATCCCACGGATCTACACCTACTACATTTCAACAGCGCTGTTTGCCATCTTTGGGTTGAGGATGCTGAGGGAGGGACTGAGGATGAGTGCTGATGAAGGGCAAGAGGAGCTGGAGGAGGTCCAGGCTGAGATAAAGAAAAAAGATGAGGAGGTAACAGCTTTGTAACTGAAGTGTGTTTGTCCGCAGGTATGGCTATATATAACACCACCTGAATATTTGAAGCGTCTTATCTGACCACTGATTGACTTCTCCTTCCTCAGCTTCAGCGCTATAAGCTGGCAAACGGCACACCCGACGTGGAAGCGGGGTCGACGGCGACCTTGTTGCCTCAGAGGAAGTGGCACAATGTGATCTCACCCATATTCGTTCAGGCACTCACCCTCACCTTCCTCGCTGAATGGGGTGACCGCTCTCAGCTTGCAACCATTGTTCTGGCTGCAAGAGAGGTAGTGTACAGAGTCCAAAATTAGACCTCTATCCTAAATTCTTAAAGCCCATGAAAATGTATTGTGCATGAATTAAAAAATGTGAATGAAAATGTGAAAAACTTGAATGTGATGTATATTTTAATATAGTAGTAAATTTATTTCATGAACAATTTTTATTATACTAGTTTCTTCACATCCTGATAGCAATCAATAATATAACTGGTTTAAATATTAAAACATGTACAAACAAATATATATATAATATAATATATATATATATATATATATATATATATATATATATATATATATATATTATATATATAATATATGAGATACATTAAAATGTATACTAATATGTATTACAATTTACCAATCTCATAAATCTCATCTGATTTAATATCTCAGTAAAGTCCTGTAGGATGACTGTAATAATCCAGCACTTGTATTGCTCATTATTAGCAGCTAGCAAATCACTTTAGAGATGTTACCTGTGAATAACTGGCTGGTTTTGTGCTGCAGAATCCATTTGGAGTAGCAGTTGGGGGAACATTGGGACACTGTCTGTGCACAGGACTGGCTGTTATCGGTGGAAGGATGGTGGCTCAGAAGATCTCTGTCAGAACCGGTGAGATTGAGTCATTTACTATAGTACTTAATGTTCTGTAGGTTTACATGAGCAATGATCTATATCCAGATTTATTTGCTCATATTTCCTTTTGTTATGTCTACAGTTACAATCATTGGTGGGATCGTTTTCCTCGCCTTCGCGTTCTCTGCCCTCTTTATCAAGCCCGATTCTGGATTCTGATGGATGAAGTAACTCTTCATTTTGTACATAAGTCACCACAGTACAACACAGAAGAAGTGGAACAGAGAGAGACTACACAAAGACTGTGGATTGCTTGCTTATTTGAGTGAATCTCTTTTTTGTGAGTGAATGAATGAAAAACAATTTACTGCTCATGTCTTGAGCATTTTTTTTGCTTAAATCCTCCTTGCTTTTCTTTCAACCAGACATTATTCTGTTTTTAGGTGATCCTTATATTTCTCCAGTATGCCACCTAACAGTTTACTTGAATTTGCCAGATGTTTGTCGTTGCACATAGTAACATTTTAAATAACACATAATGAATCTTGATTCTATATTGTTTTACCTGTTTGAGCAATCCATTATGGATAAAAGCTGGCCTGGGTCCAGTCCATTTTAAGTTCAATCTTCCTTGACTACAACAGCTGTGAAACTACAACCAGATCAAGACGAGCACCGTCACCCTTCCCTATGACATATTGTGTCGTCTACACACGTCTCAGTGGATAAGAGCCTCGGCAATATAACAGTCATGATTCCCTCATCAATGACAAACTACAGTTCTGAATTGAACACTGAAGTATTCTTTAGGAACTGCATGGGGTGTAAACTGACAGTTGATGAGATGTCCTTGTATTCTTTCATACCATATTACCAAAGGCTTGAAATGTAGTATGAAATGATGTGGGTTCTGATGACATCACATGTGGCCTTTAAACCCGGTCATGGTATTTACTGGTCATCATTGTGCACTCATAAATACATTGGTGATCACTCCTCCCCTCTGCATCACTGGTCATAAAGTGTTAAGAACAGTCATGTTGTCACAGACTCCCCAGGAAGAGGTACACATTAAATAGTTTACAGTCTCTTTGTCAAGAAATTGTTACTATAATTTCAGAAGTCTGCCCTTTTCCTCAAACGTTTTTATTTATTCAAGTACGGAACGCAGATATTGATATTTTGTCATGGTTGAAGAATTTGTTCAGTCGAGGTGGAGATTTTTTTCTTTCTTTTTTTGTAACTTTTCAGGGTGACTTTGTCAATATTTGACAGGGGTTTAAAAAGTGTGCTGAACTTTAGAGGAAACTACAAAAATGTTATTCCTGTAAATATTAAATTAAAAGGTTAGTCTCAGTGTTTCAGATGTGTGTGTTTTTTGTTTTGTTTGTTTTTAACAATATGAACACTATTAAACCAAGGAGCAGATTTAATAACCTACAAGGTTATAAAGTACATATTTCTAAGATGTTTAATGTGCTCTCGAATAGTTTTTGGACAATCAAGTCATGTACAATTGTATGGAATTCTTTGCATTAGATGGAAAATCTCAAACCATATGGCATTGCAAACCAATGCTATTTGAGTTTTTCTCAGAACTAAATTAGCTGCCTTTTATAGACCCCTTTTTAATTATTTAATTTCTTTGGCCATCAAGTTCAAACAGGTTTACTAGCAGAATAACACTGGTGTAGTTCCATGTTCCAAAGTATTTGACAAGCAGAAACTTAATTTGTAACAATATATCTATTGCTTCATACAGTAGGCCTACATCAAAATCTAAGAAACGTAAATGTTTTGTCTGAAAAGTATGCTTGTGCTATGTATCAACAAATACCCCATTTTGGTGCCATATCATGCAGTTATAGGCTACATGTTATATTGAGGCTTAAGTGTCGAGTGTCAAGTTTTGGGAACACTGTAAATATGTATTATATTCAAATCTTAAGGAAAATGGATATTTCCTAGTTCAATCAGTGGTCAAAACATCCTTGAATTTCACTTGCTATTGTCCATGAATTAAAACACGAGACAATATAATAATAATTATGGTTTACTGACCCTTTAATACATTTCACACACACAAAAAAACACTGAAAAATACTACAAAGAAAGAAGCAGAACTTTGAGAACGTCAAGACAGGATTTGGAGAAACCTGGAAAATGTCCACCATGACACAAAAAGGCATGAGCAGATAGTCAGCCCTAGGGAATTGATAAGATTTTATCAATATCAATGCCACTGACGATTCTGCTTATCTATCCGATTCTTTAACGATTCTCTTATCGATTCCTGATAGCACTGTGTGGAAAAAAGTAGTCATGCTTTTTCGGCAAAAAATAATCAAGTGGTTTTATTTGTTTTAAAGTTTACTCTTGTGTAAGCAAATTGTACTTTTTACGTCATTTATGTGATAAATGGAACCTTATTGTAAAGTGTTACTGATTTGTTACACAGATTCAGACGTCTCGTGAGTTCAGTGTTGGAAAGATCAGTTGTTTTAACTGTTCATTAAAATGAATCGGTTCAAGTCATTAGTTCGCGAATTGGACGTGTTATCGGACGTGTATGCGTTGTGTGATTATCCCCTCAGTTTAGGACATCCCACAAGATTTGTGTCAACACAGAAAACATTTCATGACTGGATAGTTTTTGTTGTTGTTTATTTAAAGTGTGGTTTATGTCAGCTGAATGTGCGGAACGCTTTTCAGAGAACTTAAAGAAAAGGCAATGTATTTCTCCGAATTCTGAAACTTTGGTCTTTCGACCTTTTACCATCGTGTCGATTTATTTGGATTAATATGTGTGAGGGAGCAGGGACGCAACTACCCAGTGTCAGAGGGGTATGCAGCAAAAATTCGATTTGGCACCGGCAAAAAAAATTCAATGCAGGAAAAACCCTGTTATTGCAAACGGCATCATTTGTCTCGTTTAGTAAAATAAAAGCAGTTTTAGATCGTCTCTTCTTCTCCATGATTCCCTCCTTTGCTCAAATTGCTTTGACATTTTGATGCACAGATGCGTAGGATGCCGTGCTATGATCCCCGATAAAGGACAAAAGGGACAGTTGTGAGTTCACGGTCTGTATATATGGCTGGGACTCGGAGCAGGAGCATCGATAAGAGGACTCGTTAATGTCGAGGGCATACAATATCAATCCTTCATAAAACTTAGAACCGGTTCTCGAGTGGAACTGGTTTTCGATTCCCATCCCTAGTCAGCCCACCTGACATTCAACCACCTGAATTCAACCTGGACACTAGCCCTCTTAAAATGGAAAGAGGTAGAAAACACGGTCCGGCGAGCAAGAGCATCTGCTCCAGGGGCATACAATATCAATCCTTCATAAAACTTAGAACCGGTTCTCGAGTGGAACTGGTTTTCGATTCCCATCTCTAGTCAGCCCACCTGACATCCTGCCAATCCAACCACCTGAATTCAACCTGGACACTAGCCCACCTCGAGGGCATACAATATCAATCCTTCATAAAACTTAGAACCGGTTCTCGAGTGGAACTGGTTTTCGATTCCCATCCCTAGTCAGCCCCACCTGAATTCAACCTGGACACTAGCCCTCTTAAAATGGAAAGAGGCAGAAAACACGGTCCGTCGAGCAAGAGCATCTGCTCCAGGGGCATACAATATCAATCCTTCATAAAACTTAGAACCGGTTCTCGAGTGGAACTGGTTTTCGATTCCCATCCCTAGTCAGCCCACCTGACATCCTGCCAATCCAACCACCTGAATTCAACCTGGACACTAGCCCTCTTAAAATGGAAAGAGGCAGAAAACACGGTCCGGCGAGCAAGAGCATCTGCTCCGGGGGCATACAATATCAATCCTTCATAAAACTTAGAACCGGTTCTCGAGTGGAACTGGTTTTCGATTCCCATCCCTAGTCAGCCCACCTGACATCCTGCCAATCCAACCACCTGAATTCAACCTGGACACTAGCCCTCTTAAAATGGAAAGAGGCAGAAAACACGGTCCGGCGAGCAAGAGCAATCTGCTCCAGGGCCTAACAGAGTAACATAAAAACACACCGGATGTCCTACACTTTCTGTGGCAGCTCATGTGGGTAAGAAGGAAAATATATCCATGGCTTGTCAAAGGGCTGGCGGCATGCTAATTCCAAAAGAAAAGGGTCACATCAGCCAATTCCGGCCAATCTGCCTTCTCAACGTCGAGGGGAAAATCTTTTTTAGTATAGTAGCACACTCTACGCCTACCTGGAAAAAAACAAGTACGTTGACACATCTGTACAGAAAGAAGGAATTCCAGGATTCTCTGGCTGATTGGAGCATATAAGCATTATCTGGCACCAGATCCAAGCAGCCAAGAAGGTCAAGAGAGACCTACATGTGTTTTTTCTTAAACTGGCATTTGGCTCAGTTCCCCATAATCTTCTCTGGGAATCTTTCAAATCCTTCCACATACCAGAACATATCACAACACTGGAAAGTGAAGCTCTGGTGCCTACAGTTTGGTCTCCTCCCACGGACAATATGACTACTCACCGTATATGAAGTCCCATCAACAGCTGTGGAGATGATGAAGCGAACAATCACTTCATATGAAAAAAATTGGCTCAGTGTCCCACGATGTTTCACTAACATCAGCCTCTACAGCAAAGGGGTCCTGGAACTACCTCTCACTAGTCTATCCGAGGAATACAAGTGTTCTAAAGAAAGACTACAGTTGACACTGAAGGATTCCAGAGACAAGACCATCAGTACTGCTGCACCTGCCCTAGTTACTGGGCGGAAATGGACACCATCCGATGCAGTGCAGCAAGCTACACCAGCCCTGAAGCTCAAAGACATTGTGGGACCCTCTGCCCAACTCCAGCAACTCTCAAACACATCATGACAGACTGCAAGACCAGCTTTACGCAAGGGAGATACACCTGGAGACACAATCAGGTCCTCAAGACCCTGACATCAGCTTTGGAGAGCAAGCGGAGCATGAGCAACTCCCAACCACCTAGAGCAAGCAATCCCATGAAGGCAACAACATGTCAGAGAAGGGCAGAAAACACCCAAACATCCATCCACCAAGTCAGAATCAGGACAACTATGCATGGTTTACTACTGGAAAATGCTGGCAGACATCGACCAACAACTAATCTTTCCACTTGAGATTTCCCCCACCAACCTCAGGTCAGACTTGGTATTCTAGTCCCCCTCACATAAGATGGTCTATGTCAGAGCTCACAGTTCAATGGGAGAACTTAGTTCAGGATGCGAATGAGCCTATGAGCGAAAGAAGCTGTGCTATGCAGAGCTTGCAGCAGAAACGAAGCAACGTGGCTGGAACACCAGTTTATTCAGTTGAAGTGGAATGCAGAGGATTTGGAAAGTTTTCTCCCACGGTCAGGCTTTGTGGAAGACTATCAGAGAAGTCTCAGAGGTGGCGGAAAGTAGTAGCCAGTGAATTTGGCTCAAGTGGAATGACCCATGGGACATAAGTAAAATAACATAAATCACTCTAGAACTCCCACTTGTCAAGCTTTCAGCCAGCTTCATCCACAGGGTGAATTTTGGGAACGGTTGAGCACGGCATACAAGCTGAGGACTGACCATTGTGCAGCAAGCAAGCTTTCTACGGGACCTCTCCAATCTGGTGCGGGTGATTCTTTTCTCTCTATCTCTCTCTCGCGCTCTCTAGAGAGAGAAGTCGACCGCGCTGCCGCGCCGTATCACCCCCACCAGATTGGAGAGGTCCCGTAGAATCCTCGCTCGTCTTGTAACACTTGATTGTAGAGAACACAGGCATTGAAATGCTCGGCTCTGAGACAAAAAGCTGAAGTGCAATCCCACCTGCTGCTCATTATATACCCACGCTGCATGGCTGATGCAAATGATGGCAAGCCAATGTGCATTGGCTCGTTTAATTTCACTCGGAGTAGATTGGCCTCTCTAGCGAGATTCCTATTCATCGTTCATGACGTACGTCGGGTGACCGACTGATAGGGAAACAGTGTTACTTCGGCTGTTTTCCCAACGCAAAAATAGTTTCAAACAAAGCCAAAGGAGCATCAACTGTCGTCTCAAAGAACACGCAGTGGCGGACAGTGTGAAGTAACTACAGAATGAATCAATAATGGTTTTCAACGAATTGGTTGAGGTGATGATTCATTGGCAAGAGAATCACTCGTCGCCACCTTCTGGGTAACAATGTGACCTGAAAGAAAAGTCACTGGAAAAATCCCTAAACCTTATTTATAACACTTATTTAGAGGGAAAACTACCAGACCGAAAAGAAATGAATAAAAACAGTCGACAAAGCATTTTTTTTTAAATCATTTTATTTTCAAAATTGAATAAGGGGAGTAAACGGCACTGTTCGTTTAAAAAGGTTCCATTATTTCTTTGTTAAATGTAAGAATGGCCTGGCTCACAAAATGAACCCAATACAGCACACTGTTTTCTGATATTACAGATTTCTTATTTTAAAAATTGAGTTTAGGAAAACAGAGCTATGCTCTGGTAGCCCCTGACGGAGCTCTGAAATTTGACGAAACCTAACAAATGGTGAAAGTTTAAACCTATTTATAGGTATATTTAAATAATTTCCTATATTTCCTCTGTATTAACGTGTACTGACCAGATAAATTTCATGAGCCAAACACGAGTGCTCAGCAAAGAACATCACACGTACAAAGATTAAATGATAGCAAGAGAACACTGATAGACATTCAGAACTTCTAGTGCGTACATCAGAACTACAGAACATTTAACATGGTTCACCACCTCCTTTTCCACTGGGCGCTTTTTAACGTTTCAAAAGCAAATTCAACAGGATTTCGGCATGTTCTCTCATTTTTCTTACAGCTCTTTGGGTTCATTGCTAAACGCCAGCTGACATGAAGTTGCATTGAGCACCACAGACAATCCAGAGGTACACAGAGGGCAACCATTATGACAGATCCTGTTTTTTGTGGCTCTTTATGGTAAATGCAGAAGAATGTGTGTTATTGAATAGGTCACTATCACAAGATCAAGTGAGGAATAGAAAGAAGGGGCAAGATTGATGTTGGGTTTGATTATTCTGAACCAACCTGAGGAAGTTGTAGTATTTCTCTGTTACCTTAGGGCTGACATAATACAAATCAGTGCAGAAAACAGAAAAAAAACAACCCCTTGTACTCCAAAACATCATTGCATGTGTCAACAACTGACATCTGATGCCAGTGCGAGAGGATTCACTATACATCAGAGGGTCATTTGTGACCCAGACTGGTCGTCTTACTTTTTAAGCAAGACTACTTATTATTCTTTTAACGTTCAAATACTCAAAAACATAAGTAGGAGTCTGTAGCATATATCAATGACCTCTCTTACTCGGACAAAGACCTTAAAATAACCACTTCCTGAATCCAACTGCATTGAGGGGAGAAAATTCAACTGGTCCTCCAGTGTGTCACAGTTTGTTTAAATCCTTCATTTGAGGTTACAATGTGGAGTAAGCTTGATATTCTGTTCACTTTCCGTGCAAAAGGTGTATAACAGTTGTTTTATATATCAACTATAGCCTATATCTGCATAAATTCTCTGTTCTGACCTTGCTGTAGAAAAATAAGAACATATATATATTTTTTATATAATCCTCTTTAAAAGTTACTATAAAGCTAAGTGACAGTTACATTCAATCAATAATCTCGCCTTGCTCGTTGTAGCCATGCTGTTCAGTCACAAAATGTCTGACATTGTTATGTACAGCCATCCATTACATCCAGGCTACATGACCACAGAAACCATAACCAACACATCAATGACCGTCATATACTATAGGAGCGACCCGAGGAGTAAAAGAACAAATTTTCTATTACATACTGCATTATCATAGACCACTTGGGATATTCTATCGGGTGGATACTGGAACATGAACAGCGATTGGACCAGCACTCCGGGTGGGAGGCTTCAACATCTCGCACAAACCGAACATTCAGACTGGCACTTTTGATATGGAAAATAAATATTGGAATGAACCTGTCTACTTGTACTAACCTTAAAAAGGCAATATTGCTCATTAGTGCACTAAAAAGGTGACGATTAGAATAATTAAAACAGTAACATGGTCTTGTCTCGCAAGACCAATACAACTGTAAAAACTGTGCTACCCGCTACTCTCAGCTTTTACAATATTAAATGGTCACACTTTATATTAGATGCATTTAACTACTACTTACACGCACAACAATTTTTGGTTACACTTATTTTAAGGTGTCTTTGTTACACTGTAATTTTGCATTCAAGTATTGAGTAAAACTAAGTAACTACATAGTAAAAAAAACTTAAACAAAAAAAGTGTTCGTGCTGCCATAAATTGTAATTTTAGTCAACTTGAAATGTTAAGTACGTGTAAGTGACAAATTGGATATTTGAGTTGACTAAACTTAAAAATGTGATGCAGTATGAACACTTACTATTTTAAGTTGAAACAACAATTGTTTTGTTTACAGTGTACATGTACTTACTATAGGATTAAGGTTTGGTTTAGTTGCATGTAATTATGCATTATAGTTATTACAAAAATATTACAAAAATGCTATTGATGTGAGATACGGGAAAGGTTAGAGACAGGTTTGGTAGTATGGTTAATTTAAAGTTTGGGTTAAGTGGTAAGGGAAGGGTCAACAGTGTAATCATAGATATAAGAAATTAATTACAGCTGTAATTACATTCATGCATTTCTTTTTAAATACAAGTACAATGTAAAACATGTAAGTACACAAATAAGTGCGTTGTTTTTATTATTAATTTAAAAAAATGTGAATAGCAGTTAAAAACACAATATAAAGTGAGACCAACAATATGTTAAGGTATCTTAAAAAAATAAAAACTATATATTTTTTGACAAATTAAATATATTATTTATTTATATAATTTTATTACTATTACTTTTGAACATTCATGATGGCTAAGTGCTAATGTCTTATCGAGCAACTTTGAGGAGACTGCAATTCTAACAATGACTGTCTTGTCAAAAAATGCATAAATATAAATCTCAAGATCCTGAAGACACAGTTAAACAGTTTAAATATCAAATTAATCAACTACAATCTGGCATATTTTAATTGTAATACAACTAGGGTCAATAAACAGAATCACACTGTCAACCCTAGGCTTGTGTTCTGTGCTTTGGGCTTGAGTTGCTAGAGACTATGTCAGCATTACAGAGGTACTAGTGAACCTATACATTCCTGCTTTTCAAGAGTGTCTATCAGTATGGAAGAAGTTTGCAAAGTCAAGTCGTTATCATTGAAATGTCATTGTTTGACGATGAGCGGAAACCCGAAAAAGGCAAGTGAAAGTACCCCTGAATTAAAGCTGTGCAAATATGTGAAAATCTCTAAATGATAAACAGGTTTGGTTGTTTATATTTCTGGTTATTCAGAAAACACTGTATAACAGTGTAAACAACCATGTAAACCATTGTAAAACTAGAGGAAGCTATGGCTTAGCCTTAAGCTCATTTACCTGTATTGTTTAAGATCAAACACACCATGTGAATATATTTTTCCCCATCATAACCCTGCTGTTTTAAGCATCAGTTCCAGTTTAGCAGAGTACCGTAACTATCATCGTTACAAAATAACGAATGTCGTGAGGACATTTCCAGCTGTAATGATTCTGCGCTAAACAGTCAAAGCCCCATTTCAATATTTTTGACTAACTGCAGGATATACTAAATCTGAAGCCTTCTCTTTACAGTATTTACAAATGTAAAACATCTCTCTAAAATATTCATATCTATATTTTTGCATTTACTAAGGTGTTACTGCATAACAAGATGCAAAACATCTAAAGGTTGCCTGTTCCTTTAACAGTTTTCCTAAAAATATGAAGTTCGTTTTTTTTAACAAACTGTGACACAATCTGAGGATCCAGCATCGCCTGCTTGGCAGACACACATACATATGAACACGTGTGCAAGCACATACACACACTCACCCCCATCCCACTGGAAAAAGGAAGTCTGTGAAGAGATCAGCCATTATGTGTATTAAGTTTAGCTTTTTTTTTCCTTTGAATATTAGAAAAAAAAGTATATTCAAAGCTACAAATAACAGACTACGCTTTTCATCTCATGCATCATATAAAATATTAGTTTCTCTTTCCTTTTGTCCATATATTTACACATTATTTTACAGGTGAACTGTACAATAAAAGTGGAATCCACACGACATTCTTAAAAATATTTTCTGACCCATAATTACTTCGACAAGTAAAATGAGGAGGAAAGGGAGAGAAAGAGAGAGGTGCTGTTTGTCCTGCGGGACTTCTTTGAAGTCTCGAAGCACTCGTTCTGCATAAATTAAACCTGTGAAAGAGGGATGACGGCACACACTGGGCATACGAGACCAAGGGGATGTGATGGTGACAGCTTGCGGAAAACCAGGCGTCGCTGCTCCCTTTGCCAGCCAGCAGATAAGTTCGGCGTTCATGGTTGGACCTCTCCCAGAATTCAGTGCAAGCAGCCGTTGATCAACTACCTATAGGTGGAATAGGGCACGGGGTGAAAAAACGACACCCGATTAGGTCTGGCCCTTCCCCTATAAGCAGTGGAAGGGTATCTGAGAGGGTACAGTACAAATACTGTTATTTTTTTTAGCTTCAAACACCCCCCTCAGAAGCCCCCCAGCATGCAAGACTGCTCAGAGGAGATCTGGTTGTGTCCCTGACGTGCGGTCAGCTACTGAGGTGGCGCATTGGAGCGGTCCGTCATGCTGTCTGAGCGATGAGCTGCCAGTTGCTGCTGTAGCTGCTGCTGCTGCTGCTGTTGTTGTTGCAGCTGTTGCTGCTGTTGTTGCTGCAGCTGCTGCTGCTGTTGTTGATGTTGCTGTTGCAGCTGCTGCTGTTGTTGTTGATGCTGCTGCTGCAGCTGTTGCTGCTGCTGTTGCAGTTGCTGCTGTTGTGTTGCAGCTGCAAAGGTGCCTTGCTGCTGCAGAGGAAACGCTGCCTGAAGGATCAGCTGGGTAGACTGGTTGCCATGCAAAAGCCGAGGGGCCTGCAGGAGGAAATGCGCAACATAAATATACATGTGGTAGCGGTATTCAAATCCTGCTGATAACACGATAAGACAAAAAAAACAATAACAAGTAAAGACTAGTGTATTTATAATGTACCATATGAAATATGAATAAATATATTTTGAAATATACTAAAAATATGCTAAAAATAACAGCTGAATATATAAGCTAAATGTGTTTATCTTAAAGGGCACCTATTATGCAAAATTAACTTTTACATGGTGTTTGAATGTGTTTTGGCAGTGTGTGTACACAACCACCCTATAATGATAAATATCCACCCAGTGCTTTTTTAAAATTCTTCGTTAATCATAAACACTGTCTCAGAAGAACCCGTTGTCAGATTCGGGGCAATGTGATGTACTTTTGCACAAGCGTCAAACATCACATGTGTCATGTGATCCACTTTTGATTGTTTTTACAATCCAGTTTTAAGGTCTTCATTCATCGCAACTGTCTGGAAAAAACAACCAATACATTCTTCAAAATGTCACTTTTTGTGAAGTGAGGGTGAGTAACGGATGACAGTAAATGATTTACATTTATGGCTGAACTACATCAGTAAGCTGTAATCAGTAACCGCCAGTTTAATCAGTAAGCTGACCAAACATATGCTACAGGGAAGGATTCATCGATGCTAAGAGGTTCTCAGTTCTCTGCGTGGTACCTGTAGGAATTGTGTTTGCTGCTGGGCGAGCTGAGCCTGGGCCTGTCCTTGCTGTTGGGCTGTTCCTGTAGCTGTCTGTGACTGCGTCTGAGCCTGCTGGTCCGGCGTCTGTGCAGGCGGCTGCTGGGTGATGCTGATTGTTTGAGGCTGGCCCTGCTGCGGGGCAAAGGCAGTCACCACCTGCCCCATGAACATGGTGGTAGGCACCATAACTGCACCACATGCCATTGGGCCGGTTACTAGCTTAGTGAGGAGCTGTTGGGCAGCAGGGAACCTGTGTGAGGCAAGATGACAGGATCGTAGTTATAAGTTTCTTTCTTTTCAAATGTTGGGACCAGTTTTACTCTGACATGGTCAGGGCAGGGGTCCCCAAGAACGTTCTATTGTTCATCAGAAATTATCCAGTAGGTTTCCATAGCCTCCAAAGTATTATATATATATTTATACACATATGTATACACACACACAGGGATTGACATTAACACCAGCCAACCTACCAAATGCGGGTGGATTTTAGCAGTCATGTAACGCACTCCTACTAGCCTCTTTGGCGGGTTAAATTTTATATATAGTATACACATTTTTCAATTGTAGTCTTCTAAAAAGGCATATGAAAGAATAAACTACTGTTGTCAAAAATATTGATTTTTGGATATTTATTGATACTGAAATATCTGAAACGCTTCCAATACTCATTTCTGCGATACCCACTGTGCTTTCTCAAGTTTCTCACTCTCTCATGATCTCTCCAACAACGAGTTGACACACACACCCATCTCCCCTCAAACACTTATTTATTTTGCTCTGGATGAATATTGTTGGTGTTACAGGGCCTGAATTTGTGTATTTCGCATAATTTTACTCATTCCCGCAGATTCTGTGCTCACACCCAAAGTGCACGCACATAAAGCTTCATCTCAGTACTAAATTGAGTTATTTTTCACGGCTTATTGACCTTAAACAGTCAAATACACACAAAATAATGTCAAAATGCCGCTCTTGGTGAGTATTCATGTAAACAGTCAGTTATGTTTTAAGTGAACGTAAAGTTGAGAAAGAAAATGGATGTGTAACAGTATAATGGATCCGTGTGTCAGATCTTAAAGTGACAGCAGCCTAATATGCCTGTTACCAAATTACAAGATATTAATATAGATATTAAAAATATCTATTATTGCAGTTTTTCCCCATGGTATCGGTCAATATTGTGGCGAGTCAGGAAAAAAATTAAATGTTAAAAGTTAATGTCATATGTATATAAACTCTTAAGTTAGTCTAGTATTCTAATGTGCAAATTTAACCATATATGTGTGCTTCATGTTTATGATGAGTCAAAGTGTCAGTGTGTGTTTGTAATAGTGGTACATGTACCGTATCTGCCGGTCTTGCGAGAAGGTGGCGACCGCGGCTCCGCTCGGGCTGCTGTTCTGGGCCAGGCTTGTGGCGATCTGCACAACATTGGCCTGCGTCGGCTGAGAGATCATCATGGTATTATACAAAGATGCCGGCAGTGCTCCCTGAGGAGACTGCAACGTGTGAGACGACCTCTGAGACTGCTAAGAAACAGACAGAGATCGAAGGACTTGATCTTAGATTATACTTGGATGATTACACACAATCTAATACTATATTTAACATTTACTTTTGCATTTAATAGAGGGATGTTTTATCTGAACATACCACAGACTTTGTTTGCAGATCAGTCTTTGATATTTTTGGATTTACAACGTTAAAAAATGCAGTAAAAATGTTCACTTCTCTGAACATAGTAATGCAGCAGTGTTATTTTAGTATTAATTATATATGCTATTATAGTTTTATCAATAGTATGAATTAGCTTTTAGTTTTATATTTTCAGTTTTCATTTTAATTATAGTTAAATTTGCAATTCATTTATGATGTGCTTTTGTCATTTTTATTTATTTATTTACCATTTAGATTTAATTTAGTTGTAGTGCAGTTTTAGTTATTTATTTATTTAGGGTAACTTATTTCAGTTACTTGTCAAGACAACATTTCTAATATACATCTAATATTTATATATTTTAATCACAGTTTTATTTCAATCAACATCTCAATAAAAGATTTGTTTTAGTTAATGATAATAATGCAGCACTGAAATCAGTTTTTTCTATCATTAAGTAATGTGAGGGACTTCTTTATTGAAACTTCATATGTGCATTTAAATATGCTGAACATAGAATATAATATAAACTTAAATAGAAAAATATTATGACTTGCATTACCTAAAGGATTTCGATTATGGTAAAATTAAAACCAAATTTTATGTTGAAAAGCATTGTTTTTATGAGTGTATGTGCATGATCTTACAATTTTTACGAGTAAATATGAATGTCTAGTACATTTTTTTTGTACTCTGCAGTTTCGCTTTTCTATGAAAAATGGCCAAAGCTTGCAGCACTAGTCTTCTCTATCACCTGAGTTAGGGTGGAGCTCTGATCTCTGAGAAGGTTCTGTTGTGGCAGAGCCTGCTGAGAATGCTGTGTGACAGTGTGTTGTGTCCCCGTGTGTGTGGACTGCAGGCGCTTGTAGCTCCCCGCCGGCACCACTGCCCCCTGCATGGACAGAGCGCCCCCTGGCTGCACGGACGATCCCTGCGTCAGCTGTACTGAGCCGAGGTTGAGACTGCCGCCTCCTGGCTGCAGGAACATCTACATACCCAAACACAAGGGGTCAATTTGAGGCAGAGAGTGCACATTTAAACAAAAGCTAGGGACGCTCTCACCTGTAAGCCCTGCCCTTGAACCCTTTGCAGCTCGTCCTGGATTTGCCGCAGTTCTTCTTGTTGTCTGTGGATGTTGGCCTCAATCATGCGTGTTCGCTGTTCAAGCTGATCCTTAAGATGCTGCATTGCATCCATCTGTGTGGAAAACTGGATAACTGGCTACAAAACAATAAACAGCACATAAATAATTTGAATAGGTCTTAAGAGTTAACACTACCAGCACAATACAGGTCTTCAGAACTTATTCAATAGATTAGCAAATATCTATATTATATTTTATTCAGCATATATGTAATAAACCTTATTTTGCCTATCATGTTACTATCTAGATTACTATCTATATAGATACTAGATACTTTTTTAATTATGTTTTTTAAAATATATGTTTTAAAAATAAGTATCATATTCTCATCAAGGCCTGTTTATTTGATCAAAAATACAGAAAAAAAAGTAATATTGTGAAATATTATTACAATTTACAATAACTCTTTTCTGAATTTTCAATGTTGAAAACAGTTGTGCTGCTTAATATTTTTGTGGAAACTGATGCGCATGATTCTTTGATAAATAGAAAGTTTGAAAGAACAGCATTTATTTGAAGCAGAAATCTTTTGTAGCATTATAAATGTCTTTTCTTTTGCATATGATTCATTGAATGCATCCTTGCTGAATACAAATATTTCTTTAAAAAAATGGTAGAGTAAATTTACACTTGGTAAATATAAATTGTAGATGATTTATGGTGATTACCACTAGGGTTGGGTATCGTTTGAATTTTAGCGTTGCAATTCCAATTCTGATTCTGCTTATCAATTCTGATTCTTATCGATTTAGATATAGACATTTATATATTAAATAAAACATTTATTCTATGTCTTTTTGCAAAACATTCTGTTGCAGCTGAAAGAACAAGTAATAAACTAGACTAACTAATAAACAAACTAATATACATTTCAAACCATATTAAAGACATAGTATACAGTCAGTAATACAATAAGAATAAATAAGCAAATTAGCAATAGCACAAATAAATACAACTGAAAGTTCAGAAATTGAATCAAATGTAAAATAACACTGCATAGTTTTCTTTTTGCAGCAAGTTTATTAGGCTGACTTTAAGATCGAATGCATGGATCCAATATACTGTCACACATGCATTTGTCCCCCTCAACTGTTTACGTTCACTTAAGACATAACCGTCTGTGTTTACAAGACTATTTTGACATATATTTTGTGGGTATTTGTCCGTTCAAGCGCAAGAGAACTCAATTCAGTATTCGTGAATTGTGCATTAAATGAGAGGTGGCTTTTTGTGCACAGGCTCTGGAAGTGTCCAGCACAGAAAAACAGCGTGCGAGTGCCAAATTGAGTTCTCTTTTGCGTCTTCTTGCACTTTAAAACCACATTAAAATGCGCAGACAGTAACTGATAAGCAGAATATAATTTTTTTGTTTTATAACAACTGGAATCGATTTTCAATTCCCTACCCTAATCACCACACATAAACTTTAATACTGTGATTATTTATCATTATTTACCATTTTTTATTGTGAAAATGTGGTTGAAAAGACTGCTTGAGTATCTGTTTTATTCATTCAAATGACAATTGCTTAGTCAGACCTTTCGGTCTAGACGACCAAAGAATAATATACACCTTATTGATTACATGTGTACATTGATTACATGGTTCATTAGATATGTACATACATCGACCACTGCACTCGCTCTAGACACCAGGAACTGAAAGACCCATATCAGTCGAACACTGATTTGCAAGAGTGATACTAGTGAATGCGGTAATATGGATGTTGAATTACCTGCACAGTGGGCTGAAGTGGTTGAGGTTGCTGAGGCTGAGACACAAGAGATGTTGCCATTGTCTGTCCTGTGTTCTGAGAACTCATCGACTGAAGAGGGACGACACAAGGTCAAAACTCCCACATACATAAAAGGTGACAATTTCATTTTATGTTAAAATTTTCTTTTTACTTTTAAATCCAAATTTTTTGTTTATTTCCATGTTAAATTGGGTTTTGTGTGCCGGCTTCACTGTATTTCTGATGATGATGACATGTACCAACCTGACTGCTAATGGAGGACCTCCGCTGTGATGTCATCTCAATGGCAGACACTGATTGGCGGGGTGGTGTGCTATGGTCTGTCTGCAGCTTTGTCTGTGTTGCTACAAACACACAAACATACATGGGCCAGTCACACTACTTAAATATGTGTAAACATCTTAACATGCCATGGCTGTGTTGCTTCCCAACACTCTCTCTTTGGTATAGAATACGTACATGTGGGGTCCGAGACGGCGGTGTGTGAGGAGGACTTGCGGGAGCTCCGTGATGAGGCAGAGGGTGTGCGGCTGCGATCGAACCGCTCTAGTGCCTCCTTCAGGCTGGAGGTGTTTAATTGGGACTCAGAGCCGGAGTCTTGAGACTGAGCAGAGTGAAACGGAGTGAGGTTAAAGGATAGTTCTGGGTTCAACACAAGTTAAGATCTATCAACAACATTTGTGCAGTAATGTTGCTTACCACAGAAAATAATTATGGGGAAAAACATCCCTTATAAATAAAAAGGGTAATGGAATTTTTTGTTAATATAAAAAAAAAAAATATATATATATATATATACACACACAGACATGCCTGTGAAACCAGGCCCAAATGAAATGTATAAATGTAAATTACTTATTAATATTATTTTTCATATTTGTCTGTTATATTTTGTGGATGAATGGGAATACAGAATTGAATAATTAATTAATGAAACAGGAACAAAATAAATGTGCCACCAATGTGCAGCATCCACCTGGATGATGCGACGGCAGCCATATTGCGCCCGCCCCGAACGCCCACCACACACCAGCTTATTGGTGGAGAGGAGACAGAGTTATGAAGCCAATCAATATATATTATTAGGAGGCCATGATGGCCAGAGGCCAATAGGCACATTTGGCCAGGATGCTGAAGTTACACCCCTATTCTTTTTTCAAAGGACATCCTGGGATTTTTTTATGACCACAGAGAGTCGCTTGGTCAGGACCCACACAGACCACAGAGTGAGCACCCCCTACTGGCCTCACAACTGGACTGAACTACATTTTGAACTGAACTGAAAGTGTCTCACCTTGTCTGCTGAGATCTCCGGAGGCGATTCCTCAATGCCCAACTCCCTGCGCTGTTCAGCCCTCACTTCAGCATAACTAAGACAAAAAATAAATAAAACTAAGAAATTATCTATAAACAGTAGCACCATTATAGTGTTGTGTGCCTGGTTAGGATTCAGTGTAAAACCACAAAATGACAGTAGTACCATTCTAATTAGTAGTTATCCAATCAAACTTTACATGTCCTAAAAGTCTCACCTGACCACAGTGTGTGTGCAGACGATGAACTCAGGCCGCGAGTTCCACTGGTGGTAGGTGATATAGTAGTGAGTCTGAAGCCAGATCCACTGCTGACCTTTAGTCAGAAAACGGTAATAGCACGACTTGCCCTTACCATACTGCATCACTGCAGAGAGTGAGAGAGAGAGAGAGAGAGAGAGAGAGAGAGAGAGAGAGAGAGGAGAGAGAGAGAGAGAGAGAGAGAGAGAGAGAGAGAGAGAGAGAGAGGAGAGAGAGAGAGAGAGAGAGAGAGAGAGAGAGAGAGAGAGAGAGAGAGAGATCTTATTGTTACAAAGTCAAACTCAAGACAATGTCATTCATACATAATTTCCAAACTTTAGAAGTAGGGAGACAAAAGGTACACACAAATACAAACAGTAGTTCAACTCACAGTGTTCATGGCACTTGGCCAGAGTCTCCAGGTCATCCACGTGATAGTAGTCGTACCCTGAAGTACCCAGAACCTCAAAGGGTAGGTAACCTATGATGGGAGGAGCCCTGCAAAACATAACACAAACAACTCCGCATGCATGTATTCAATAGGGTCAAAAGCATGTTCATTGACTTGTCAGTCATGAAAAAGATTTCAAATAGTCAAGAAACAATAAAAGACATAATTCTATAACCTAACTGCTTGTTAAATAATATGAAACTGTGTGACTCTTTTGTGTTTTGCCCATTTCAAGAACACAGAAAAATCCTTCAAAATTATTTGAATTTGTCAAGTGCCTGAAAAAACCCTTGTGCACTTCATCCGGTATACCGCCTCTGTGATATTTAATTATTTATTTACATTTTTCCTAGGTTAAACATTAGTGCAAAGTCTAACAAGACTAACACAGAAAGTTTAATTAATACCCTTGTTAATGAATAAACTGAATCCATTTATATCTTGTCACTGGTGATATCAATGTTAAAAACAAGTCATAAAATTATTATTGTTAAATTGTTTTCGTGGTCAAAACTCAAGACTTCAAAGAAGCTGCACATGGTGATTTTCCCAGTTAATAAAAGTTAATAAAGTTATTAATTTACATCTAAATGTATTTGTGTTCATATAGTTGTGAAAGATTAACATTGAAATGTAATGATTTTCATAAGTTTTAAATATTAAAATTTATTGATTTTAATCTGATTACTCATCTTTTATTCATCATAACTTAGTGTTTTGATATTATACTGACACCCCATCTTAAAAAAATAAAAATAAAAATAAACCCATTACCAGTGTATTACTTGTATACCCATTACCCTTCTTTTATGAAATAAAATAAAACAACAAAGAGCACAAATGCCAAGTTGTACTTTTTGACTAGAAATGTCAATATGTTTTATAGGAGAAAACTAAACTGAACTGAAATCAAAACTGGGAACAGATTTTCAGGCATTCCTTGAGTCACATGCAAATGTTTTGGCATAAAAAGATCTGAAGCGCCACTAGCTTCTGCTAAACAACTGATAATGTGGAAAATCTTATTCAATCACTTTAATATCTAGCATCTGTGCCGATTAAACTGAATCCTTGATTTGAACTATATATAGAGTAGCAGCAGCGCCAGCAGCTATTTTTCAAAAACGACTTGTATAAATTCAGTATAAACCTTTCCAAGCATAACAGTATTAGATTTTATAGAGAAAATGATGTTCATGCTATTCTAGATGTACAAGCCTTTGAGCCTGTGGGATGAATGTGAGCTATTGATAATTCTGAGATATACTGTGAGCTAACAAAATGTAAGCATGTACAATAAACACATGCTCAAAAATTGAGAAAAATCTTAAAGGAAGCATCAAGGCCTGGGTATACTTGGTTTTCCGCATTCCGCTCCATCTCCAGTATACTCCTTTGGCCGTGAGCACAGAAAGACACGTTCGGCGCGTTCGCACTATCTAGTGGACTTTGCTGTCTAGTGGACGTTGTTGTATGCTCACCGTCTGCATAGACACAAAAATTAGGCTGCACGTGGACAGTGATTTATTTAAAAGACTTATTTATAAACATATTTTGTACTCACAATTTGTATTATTTAGAGCTTGGCATTACTAGAAAAATGTATATTCATTATAAAAATGCCCATGGAGTTTTATGATTTTATTAATTTACGTGACATTTACATTAACAAAATAAAAACAAACTAAAATTAGGCTACTTAAAATTGGCTACTTCCTTTTTTAATGTTTTTTAAAATAGCGTGAATCCTGGTTCTTCAAAAGAAAACAAACAATTGTTGCGGGGTTGAATTAAAAATATCTTATACCGGTACCTTAGTCTCTCTGAATACTCTATTCTGATTGGCTGGAAGGTGTACAATAAAACAGTTTAATACACAGGTAGTTCCAAGTCAGTTTTATCACCGTTCTATTACATTAATGCACTGTTTTCATTGAAGCACACGCACGCACGCAAACGTCACTCTGAGATCATGCTGCGCCTACCACACAGAGACATTCAGGAGCACAGAAAATGTCAATTATTATTAATAAGATAGCTTTGCTACCGAATTGCTACATTATATTTCTCAGCAATGAGGGGGGTAACATTGCATTAAACTTGCAGCTTCATTGTTAATAGAGGAAGACTCTGAACAGATAAAGGTATATTTCTCTCTCCCTCTCTCTGTAATTAATTCAAATAAATTCTATAATTCATTAATTCAAATAAATGTAATCGCATACACTACTTTAGTCTTAAATCAAAGCAGGCAGAATGCTTGATATAAAGAGCAGTGACTGATTAACCATACTTTTTACCCTTCCAGTCAAGTATTGTGCTGAAAAAATCAACAACATCTTTAAACTGTCATTGCTGGCAAATGACCATGGTATAAGCGGGATAATCCATGGGTCGGTGATTCGTGTCGGGTGGTTCTTTGCCTAAATGTAGTGCACTAAAATCGGTTTAAGCCATAGATCATGCCTTACTTGATTCTTAGCTGCTTGGCCATATTTTAATGCTTGGTTTGTCTTGTTTTAAATAATTTTAAGTAATATTGAGGCCCTTTTGAAAGTTTGCCGAGGCCCCCTAATTCAGAACCACTGCACTAAGTTTACGCCATAGAGTAGAATAACACTGCATTGCAGTGTCAATGTTAATCTGTCACCAACTCAACTGTCAATTAACCATTGTGCTAAAAAAAAGGGGGTTTGAAACCTTGATGGTTACACACAGCTTAGCAAAAAAACAAAAAACCTTCAAAGAGACATACCTTTGAGGCACGCGCGTGTTAAGATCACATGTCACATGATTTGCTTCTTTCTCCCTTTGTTTTTTTTTGTTCCTTCCTTACTTTCATCTTTCCAACTTTTCCATCGTTCCTTGTTATTTTCTTCCCTTCCTTGTTTCATTTCATCCTTTAGTTCTTTCTTTTACTATCTATTATCTATCTATCTATCTATCTATCTATCTATCTATCTATCTATCTATCTATCTATCTATCTATCTATCTATCTATCTTTTATCTATCTATCTATCTATCTATCTATCTCTTTCTTTTCTTCTGTCTTTCAAAAACTAGTAACACACTGACATAATTATTTAGGCATGAAATCAGAGACCCTGCCCTTGAAATCCGAACGCAAGTAGTCACAGGTGACACGCATTCTAGTAAGTAAAATATGCCTCGTCTGACCTCTAGTGATCAGATCACCTGAGACAGATCTTAACATCCGGTGTAAGCAAGGCCTAAGTGGAACAACAAACTAGCAGTTTTACTGGAGTGCTGGAATGCGTGCTCTTGACAATTAGCTCATAGCAACACAAAACCAGTCGTGAGAACAGATGAGGTTTGTACCTGTGGTCCAAGAAGAGGAATTTCCACTCTAAACTGTGTCTGGAGGTGAATTCCTCATTGGGCTCCTCTACAGTACACATTTCCTGTCGAAACAGAGATTATAAACAGGACCATTCGAACTTATGAGCACATCTAGCAGACAAAAAAAAAAAAAAAACGAGAATAGAAACCAAGTGACCTACTTCTTACACTGAGTGTTTTGCATGTGGTCATTTATCAGTGTCTTCAAAAACAAAGCTAATTCTTGCACAAACATGTACAGCAGTGTCTATCAAACACACCCACACACACATTCATCTTTTGTCATGATGAACATGTACTGTACAGTACACAGCAGATCTCACTGAGGTTGTCACTCTCTGTCAGGCAAATGTTAGAAGTCACAGGACCAATGAGAAGGTGCCAAATCGGCTTTTGCTCAACCCACCTTGATAAACTGAGGTTTGGCTAACCTCACCGTTGCTATGAAACACACTCTGTCTTCAAAAGCGGGCCTCAGCGATCGCTGAATCACTCCCTCAAAGCCGTTACGTGCTGAGTTAGGCACTAAAGACAAAAAGACAAGCGAATCTTCATAAATGGACGTTTTTTTTTAATGAACAGTAAGCTTATTTTCTTCAGCCTACCACTAGGGGGCAGCAAACTGAGAGGAAACACTTTTCGTATTTAAAACAGCAAGCTCCTGCAGTGTTAATTTTAACACGTAGTTAATGTTTTTTGATGAAAATATCTGTTAAATTTAGTCAATATTTCATTATCATATTCATTCATTTTACTCTCACTAAAATGGGAAAAGTGAGCGCACACACATTTTCATGTTTTATGGGGACTTTCCATTTTCATAATGATTTTTATACTGTAGCACAAACTGTATATTCTATCCCCTTACACTAACTCTACCCATCACAGAAAACTTTCTGCATTTTTACATTTTCAAAGAACCTTACTTACCTATGATTTATAAGCTGTTTTCCAAAAAAGGATTTTGGATATTGCCATCTTTGTGGGAACATTTTGTCCTAGTGAAAAGGGTTTACCAGGCCACCCACCCACACATACAAAACTGTAATGGTATCTCTCTGAGAAGTTAAACTACCATTCAAATGTTTGGGGGAAGTAAGATTTTTTTTAACGGCATTATTAAGAAGTTAATACTTAAAGAAATACTTATTTTTTCAGCAAGACATCTAAAATGTTACAAAAATTATGTTAATAATTTGAACATAAAATAAAAATTTAAAAAAAGTATCAGTCTCTTCAAAATATTAATCAGCACAACTTTTTCAACATCGATAATCATAAATGTTTTTGATCACCAAATCAGTAAATTAGAACCATTTCTGAAGGATAATAATTCATAAAAATATTTTAGTAAATATTTTCCATATTAATATTAATATGTAAATATTAAATATTTAAAACGTTTTTCCATGATTACATTTTTAAAAAATATTTATTAATTTTAATTAATAAATGTTAAAAAAATTAATGTTAAATTAAGCATTAAGCATTAAATTTTTAACATAAAATATAACATGAAAATTGTCCTTGTGAAAACCTGAACTTATGAAATAATAGCATATAATTAGAATCCTTAGGTAAGATCTACTTTTAAATTTTAATTCAAATGATGTAATTGTCATTGTGGATGTTCCTTTTTGTCTTATCTTTATTGCTGCTAAAAAAAAACTTCATTAACAAACATTTGTATCAGTAATTTAATCGACAAAACTGCTTCCTGTACTTATAAATACATTAAAGGTGTAAAAGTTTTAATATTCCCCCATCAACTATAATTAAGTCTATGTGTAGGTTGATTCCCCTGAGGGAAAAAGTGTGAACACAGCGGCTCTGTGGGGAAACAACTCTCTTGTTTGATCATCCTAACCAATATTGGCTCCACCAATGGTGTCTTTAGGACGAGGCTATACAGTATATATGTGGACTTACACAGTTATATATATATATATATATATATATATATATATATATATATACATAACATCATTTTTGTAATTATGTTTACTGACATAAGTCAAATTACACACTTCCCCTCTAGCCACAAATGGTAAACTTGCTGTCTTAAAATCTGGGTCAGAAGCCTTTTTCTCTGGCACACTGGCTTTACACAACACTTCCTATTGAAATAATGATCCTTGCTCCATCTTCTTTCATAAGAAGCACAAGCAATCAAGCGCTTGGCTGGGTAATTCAATAAATGGATCCATATGAAAGACTCGGGTGATGCAGCGGGTGCTCGTTCTGACACTCACCAGTGTTGAGGGACTTAAAGTTTCCGATGAACTTGACATACTCATAAACGGGCGGCTCTTTCGGGTCGATCGTGCCCCGGAGCATGTGGCAACAGAACTCTAACTGGTTCTTTGCTACAGGGAAGCAAACAAAAAACAAAACAAGAAAACAGCATTAATGAGCTCTAGTCTAGTCTCAGAAATAAGACAATAACAGAGAGAACAGAGGAAACAGAATGAAACCAATGAGTTGGTCATGAGGAGATGATAAATATGTATGAGAGTGATTCTTACTCTTTAGGTAGTCTGGGGTGAGGGTCTCTCCTTCCAGCATGTGTGTGGACAGGGCTTTATACACCTCCGAATGCTCACCAAGTGGGAGGAAATTCAACAGATTCTGATCCACAAGATCAGACTGAAAACAAAACAACAGACTTTGTCAGTATCTCTCATACTTACACAGTAAAGCTGCATTCACGTGGACAGTGTTTAAATTGCTGGAGGTTGCAGAGTTATTTTTTCTTGCAAACATTTCTGTATCAACCATTTTATTCATAACTGATCAGGTGACGGACAATTGCACAACCTTTAGTGGTCGTCGCATTGTGCCACTGCTCAGTTGCATTTAATGTTACAAAAAAAATCAATTTCTAATAAATCCTGTTCTTTTGAAATTTCTATTTACCAAAGAATCCTTAAAAAACATTTATTTACACATAAATATTAAGCAGCACAACTGTTTTCAACACTGACAATAAGAAATATTTCTTGAGCGGCATATCAATACCAATAGCTCCCATACCCCCAATCGCTCCCCGGGCGATCCCCACACTGATCCGGGTGTGTGTGTCCACGGTTTGCAGTGTGTGTGTCTTCACTACTCAGTGTGTGCACTATCTTAGATGGGTTAAATGCAGAGGACAAATTCCGAGTATGGGTTACCATACTTGGCCTTCACATCTCAAACACACACATTAGAATGATTTCTGAAGGATCATGTGACACTGAAAACTCAGGTGATGAGGCTGAAAATCCAGCTTTGCCATCACAAGAATAAATTACATTTTAAAATATATTTTGTACTGTTTTACAAATAAATGAAGTGCGTTCATACTCACAGGTAGATGTTCTAATAAAGACGTAACGCTTTCTGAGACGTAGATTATGTTGCCATCCGTCATGATGGCCAGAAAGAAGCCATCTAACGCCTAAAAGAATAAAGCAATGAAGAATATCCCTAATACTGTAGTTTTAGCGTTTACTGAATTAATACACACGAGTAGGGTCTTTAGGCAAGTGTGTTGAAGTCCTCACCTCCAGCATCAGCTGTGTGAACTCCTCGTTGCTAAGGAAGGGCGGCTTCCAGTCCTGACGGATTTCACTTGACTCAGACTGCGCAGCAATTTCTGATGGTAAAACAATACAAACAAGAGTGCGGTTTCAAATACAGGAGGACAAACTTTACAATACAAGCTTATTTTCATCAGGTTCATAAACTAAATGTCTGATTAATTATAAAATGTTGACTTTATTTATAACAGAATGAACTTATAGAGCATAATAATTATGTACTTATCAATATTAGCACCGTAAAACAGGGTTTTTATGGTTTTAAATCTCTTTCAAAAATGGTAGCATCCCCAAAAATAATACCAAAAGCAATCCTTTCATTTGAGGGATATAGGAGCAACTAAAATATGTCCTAATTTCTTTGGTGGTGCATGTTCAATCTTTTGCTTTGACTGCTGCACTAATATTCAAATTTGTTGTATGCAGATTAATTGTTATATGCAGACCTTTGTCTATCAATAAGACTATATCAAAAAAATCTACTTCTATATGTTGAGTGAGAAAAGCAACTTGTGGTGGAGGTTTTACACGTATTACATGTCATCAGAGGGCTCCTTCCTGTCTAAGTGGGCGGTTCTTGGCCAGAATACATCGATAGTAACTAGTCAACTAAACAATTACAGAGAAAAGGTTGGATGTCAAAAATGTTGAATACATTATTGATTGAAAATATGAAAATTGTTTGGTTTTCAATTTTTTTTTCTCCCCTTTTAGTCGATGAAAATATTAAGTTGACTTGTATTTTCAAAATGATAACTGATCTAAAAATATCTGGTAACTAATAATTGGTATGGCGCTGCATTAACCTTTGTGCTTGCGCAGGAAGTCGATGCTCTTTTGTAGGATGGTAGACTTGTCCATCTTGCGGGTGTTTCCCGGCAACATGGTGCCCAGTTCTTTGATGAGCACATTGAACTGGTCTCGCCTCTTCTTTTCCGACTTGTTCCTAGATACTCTGTAGGTGGAAAAACAAAAGGGTGGAAAATTCCAAGATAATGACATCATTTCATTGGTATTTCAGAAGCTTTCAAAGTCACAGTTGAGCTCTAAACTGCACGTCATGCACCTATTAATTATCTTAAAGTCTGCAATTTACCCCTAAAAGTGATAATGGGACACTATCTGATCTGAGAAAAATCTTGCAATGCTGAGAGAAACCATTTCACAGTTCTGTGATTGTATAAAGAAGATGAGGGTGAATCTGTGCACTCAGGTCTAAACAGTCATAACTAGGTCACACTTCAGTTTCTATTCCTGATGCAAAACCATTTTAGATATACTACCGTTGAAAAGGACTTGTCTATACAATCCTCTAGTCGACTAGTGTAATGAATCATGTTTAATCCATTCTTGCATGAGATAATGGAATGAGGGGTTGTCTTGGCTACGAAAAGGAAATTCCTGTTGAGCAACCATAATCATAATGTTTTGTTTGTATAATCACCTTTTTGCTTTGTCCTTCTCATCTTCTTCCATCAACCCATCAAAGATACTGCTGTCATCCCTGAAAAGAGACCAATAGTAAAAGCGGTTAGACCAGCTTGACCAATGTGAGCTCTACCTAGCTGTATCATTCTCCACCCATCCCAGTGTTAGTGGGATTGTTCCCAAAAATGAATAATGAGGAACTGAAGCTTTAAATCTTTCAAACAGGGCACAATAAGTCTTCTGAAGTCACATGATAGCTTTGTGTGAGGAACAGTCTGAAAATTTAAATCATTATTTATTGTTCACCAAAAAATATATATTCTACCAATTAATCATGCTTTTCTAAACCCATAAGACCAAACCTTTGATCTTACTTTTTAATCAAAGTCTTCTGAAGAGACATGATCACTTATACGATGAACAGATTTAATTTAGGCTTTTATTCACATATAAACACTGATCAACGTTAATTCATAGGGCACATCAGATTTGGTATTGGAAGCTCAAACATGCTTGGATTTCTTCTACAAAGTTGTATGAACTTTTTGAGGCGTCAAATGTTTTTGTTGAATGGCCTTTCACTGGAGGGACAGAAATCTATCATCTTTTATTAAAAATATCAGTCAATATAGTTGAATATATAGTTTATCAACCTAAATATAATTTATTAATGTTTGCAAGGTGGTTATTACGTTTATGTATTGGTAGGATTAAGCAAGGTATATAGAATATGGCATTAATATAGGGTGACCATATTTTAGTTTTCAGAAAACAGGACGGGGGGCGTGGTTGATGGGCGGGGCGTGATTTTGGGGCGTGGTTAAGGGGTGGGGGCATGGTTTGGGGGATAATGCATCAAAAAATACTTGACAAATGCATTCACAACCTTGCAACTATGTTATTGTACTTAAATACATAAAGTAATACATCATTTCCATTCAATGTTTGGCCCGCAACAATAGAATACTATTTTTTTTTAAAAAGTTTAGCTTTTAACACATTTTACATGACACTATTTATTTTCATGGCCATAGCATAGGTTAAAAATCTACTACTAAAAAAAAAAAAATCTACTACATTATTTCAGTAAAAAAAAAACAATTTGAATCCTCCTGATGTTCTCTTAGCCTATGTGTTCTTTATGTGGGCTTCTAGGTCGCTAGCACCTTAACACACGTGCCAGCTTTGCAGTTCATGCATTCTGCTTTACACGGATCCTGACCGAAACGAAAACACAGGAATTTTCTCTGTAAATCGTCTGTGAATTAACATTTGAGCTTTTTTTTTCTTTTTTTTACGCTGTTAGCTACTTACATCTTACCTCGCACTTGACCGTAAACTGAAGCGTCTGTCATGCTGCTAAAATTCTGTGAACGTGTAAAGTCCGCCTACTTTGATTTGATTGGTAATTTCAAATATTCTGACATTGACAAGCAGTGACAGACCAATGAGGCTGCGATGAACACACACACACACACACACACACACACAGGCCTCTGTATTCTAATGATTCTGAGTCTGACGTGCTCTGTGCTTGACGCTGTGGATTAAGGAACGCGCTGATTATAACAAGAGGGGGTGAAGCCAAAGTCATATGTTTTGTGTGCAAAGGGAAGCGTGTATTTAAAGTACACGCTTAATGGCCCAATGAAAAATAATGAAAACCAGGACATTTTCATCACTTTTTAAAAAACAGACAGGACGGCCAGGACAGGACTTGAAAACAGGACATGTCCTGGGAAAACAGGACGTTTGGTCACCCTAATTAATATGTGCTTTAAAAGTACTAATAAACAGTCAATCTAACTAAAATTTTACCAAAATTACTTTATGTGTGTTTCCAAGATCAACGAAAGTCTTATGGGTTTGGAAAGACATAAGAGTAAGTAAATAACAGAATTTTCATTTTTGGGTGAACTATCCCTTTAAACTGCTGAAACTAGATCAGTCAGATTTGTGAACAAATAATTTCAGTGTTGTGAACTGCAAGATCAAACTCAAAAGGACCATTAATACCCTGAATCAAATATTGATGATGCTTGACATTCTTTCTGTCCCCATTCATTGTAATTGCATGGAAAAGAGCGGCCAGAACAATCTTCAAAATTTAAAATGGAAAAAAAACAATCATACAGGTTTGAAATGACACAGGGGTGGATAAATGAGTGAGCGAGTTAATTATGAAATATAAAAACGACTAATGCGAGAAAATGTTTAAGCCATTTATTCTAATGCCCCACAATATTTCATCAAAATCAGATCGGGCAATAAATCATTGATAAAACAGTAGGCAGTAGGTCAGCAGTGGAGGTGGCAGTGAGAGGCGGATATAAAGATCTGTAGGTGTGTGTGTGTGTGTGTGTGTGTGTGTGTGTGTGTGTGTGTGTGTGTGTGTGTGTGTGTGTGTGTGTGTGTGTGTGTGTGTGTGTGTGTGTGTGTGTATATATATATTTAGATACCCAGTGTTCTCTGACTCAGCTGCTTTGTGGGCACAAGACAGAAAGTGAGACCAGCTGGTCATGGCAGAGGATCTGAGAACAGTTTGTAATAGTTTGGGTTTGGGAAGACATGAGGTCGAGTGAGTAAATGGCAGTTTATGTATGATCTTTTTAAGGTCATCTCAACACTACAACAGTCACTCTGTCTTTTCAGCTTTGAGATAATTGGTCTTTTGCACGGGGTGTTCAAATGTGTGTCTGTCGCTGGAACTGCAGAGATCATAATGACCTTTCATTTATTGTGTGTAGATAGAGGGATGCGTGTACACAAGTGAATTAGAGTTTTTTGTGTGCGAGACAATATGCAAGTCAACCATATGAGTGTGTACTTGCAAAGTTACAAATTACTGAGTGCAAACAACAGGCTGGGTAAATAAACCAATGTGCATTTTGCTCTGCCGCTGGGTGTCCATTACCAACATTCTTACATAAACAATTCCCAGTTTGCCCCAGTCCATTTGCATTAATGGTTGTGGGTGTGTGACTGTGTGTTTGAGTAAGGAAGCACCCACTGCTCTAACAATGCCACATAATATGTTCGATATTATTGCTGCATGTGAAAACTGCATTTTCAATCTAGATTACAGATATGCGGTTTTGCAGGAAACAGAAAAATAAAATAAAGTTAAAAAGAAATGTCTATTAGTGTTTCTAAAAATACACTGACGTAATTTGGCTGCCAAACTAAAATATATGTATATCAGCTCTGTGAATACAAAGCCATCTGCTTAAAATGGTGGCCGCATACAATACGAAGAGGTAAGATTGACTAAGAAAAATTAAACCAGACAATTAGTAATAAAGGAGTCAGAAAAAGCTAAATATTTTCACCTAATTTACATTTACATTGTTAACACAGAAAACTAGTGTAAAAAGCCCATAAAATGTCTTGCTGAGCAGAGTTTTTCCTGTATTGATTTATTTTTCTAATTAGGGGCTTGCAAAGGGCTTACAAATGCCTTGTCTTTTATAAAAAAAAATATTTAAAAAAAAGCGCCACTATGTTTTAGTGAGCACTACCATTAGGGTTTTTTTTTTACGTTTTTGAAAAAAGTATCTTCTGCACATTAAAGCTGCATTTATGTTATAACAAATATAGTAATGATTTCAATTGAAAATAACTGTTTTCTATTTTAATATATTTTAAAATGAAATGTATTCCTGTGATGGCAGACCTGAATTTTCAGCATCATTGCTTCAGTCTTCAATGTCACATGATCCATCATACATCAGATTTGCTGCTCAAGAAACATGTCTTATTAGTATCAATTTAGAAAACAGTTGTTTTTAAGATTCTTTGATGTTGAAAGTTGAAAAGAACAGAATTGATCTGAAATATAAATCTTTTGTAACATTATAAATGTCTTTATTGTCACTTTCGATCAATTTATTGTCCTTGCTGAATGAAATGATTAATTTCTTTCCAAAAAAAACATCCTTACTGACCCCAAACTTTTGAACATTAGTGTAAAATCATAGCCACAAACCATGATTGGCTACTTTCTACTGCTAACCAAAAGTAGAAGGTTTTACGAGGTGTAAATATTCATTAGCAAGCTTTTATCAAGGAAAGAAAAAACAGCAAACGCCCATGAGCGCAAGATGAGTCATCTATATTGTTTGTGCGTTTTGCTAGAAGAGAAAGACTATATGTGACCCTGGATGACAAAACCAGTCTTATGGGTCATTTTTTTTAAATCGAGATTTATACATCACATGAAAGCTGAATAAATGAGCTTTCCAGTGATGTATGATTTGTTAGGATAGGACAATATTTGGTCGAGATATGACTATTTGAAAATCTGGAATCTGAGGGTGCAAAAAAATCGAAACATTGAGAAAATCTACTTTAAAACTGCATTTGTGTTCGTGATTATGCTGCATTCACTCACAAAAATAAATGTTTTATACATTTACGGTAGGAAATTTACTAAATATCTTCATGGAACATGATCTTTACTTAATAACCTAATGATTTTTGGCATAAAAGAAAAATTGATAATTTTGACCCATACAATGTATTGTTGGCTATTCCCACAAATATACCCGTGCGACTTAAGACTGGTTTTGTGATCCAGGGTCACATATGTTAAATGCATATATATGCTGAAGTCAACTTTTAGGAGTAAACTAGCATACATACATCAATTCTTACATTTATCCATCACAAACAAAAGAGAGGACACATATTCGTTGAACATGAGATGCATTTAGTACGTTTTCCAGCCTTGGAGCCGTAGTACCATCACATTATGTACTGTATGAATTGCAATTGAATGCTTCGGTTGCACTTGAAGCCACACACTCAACATTCATCATTCACTTCCAAATGCGTCACTGCGTCTCCCACTACAGCCTCGTGCGTAACACACAGACAGCATTAGAGATTGTGTATCGGCTCATGACTGAATGACCTCATTCCACACCTGTCTTTAGGCTTAAAGTTGCTGCATCTAAAAGACCCTCCTCACAGTGACAGGACACACACACACACACACACACACACACACACACACACACACACACACACACACACACACACACACACACACACACACACACACACACACACACACACACACACACACACACACACACACACACACACACAAATTAAAGTGAGAGGAGAGCTGTAATTGTTTTGAAGACACAAACAAGTACATTAGTCACTGTGTGAGAAAAAAAGTGCCACCCAATGAGCGTGCAATCTATCCGACCCTACGAACGACTTATTTTGAACATGCACCTCATTTAAGTATACTGAAATTAAGCTAATTTGAGCAATTAGAAGTAGAAAAATGTGATGACCTACATTTAAACTACAAAAACAATGCAGTGCTTGTGTATTAATTTCACAGTTTTCTCTCGAACACACGCACATAGAGGATGTGGATGGCTGATTATTAACTTTAATAGTGTTTGTGCTGTGAGAGAGACAGCGAGAACGTTTTAATTCGCTATCTTCCTGATTCCTGTAAAGCAAACACACCAACAGTTGACCACAACAAGGCAATAAAGATGTCAACTGATGCCAGAGATCTAGTTTCAAAGCACAGCATTGATCACAATGCATACACAGAGGCTCGAAGTGCCCTGAATAGAGTGGTGCTGGAATGACATCAATTTGTAGGCCAAAACACGGAAACGAGTTAGGATTTTAGCACTTCTCGTTCCATCGTCCCAAAGTCAAGGTTTTTTTTTTTTTAATGGGGTTTTGGTTAAATGGCTGAAATAAGATCTGTGGTGAACACAAGCTCAAGACACTTTCACGTTTTATTCTACATCAGTACTATTTTTGAAGCTGTTACATGTCTTGAAAAAGGCGGTTGCTAACAAGTTTGCTAAATGAGACTACAGAGGCTGTCGAGGAGAGTAAACGTCATCACGCCGAACAGGTAAACTCAGTTCGCTTTTACAGCCTTGTTATGCTTAGAATTGTGATCTTATAAACTATTATAAATCAAACATTCTGGGAATTTTTTAGATAAAAACTGAAAGAGTTGTCGAAGCTTCGTAATGGTCAATTCTTTGCGAAGGGTCAATTACCCTTGATGTTTATTATCAAATGTTTATTATTATCAAATGTAAATTTTGCTACGGACTGGAAAAAGGGGAGTGTATGTTATAGTGCTTCATGTTTACCAAAAGGCATAGATTACTGGCACTGGCAAATATCAAGAGCCAATATTTAACTAGACGCCAAAAGGGAAAACATAATTTAGCAGTGTTGGCCACATGAAGTAGACTTCCTGATTGGCCATTGTTTTTTAAATGAGATCCAAATGGCAATGTCAATGCACCATGCTTATTTAAATTAAAGATAAAAAATAATATAAATTTAATAGAATAGCTGTCATCATTTACAACACTGTTCGTAAGTTTGGGGTTAAAAAAAAAGATGCTGAAAATTCAGCTTTGCCATCACAGGAATAAATGAAGTAAGTAATGTACACATCATTCTCAATAAAGCTTAATTGTCCCACTTCATATGTATTCCCCTTAAATGTAACTTTTCCTCAATAGTTTTTAAAGCAGCCCAACTGTTCAACACACATGTGACCTAGATTTGCTCAATGAAATGTTTATCAGTGGATATCAGAAATGTGGACTTGAGACTCCTGACTTAAACTCAAGTCCTATTGCTTGACCTGCCAAACATTACAATACTTAAAACTAACATTTGCCAGTTTGGATAATCACAAGAAGTTGTGACTGAATTTCACCCAAGTTTCTGTCAGACGGTGTTTAGAAAGTGTCAAATATGTATCCGGAAGAAAAATATCAGATATGACCATTCAAAAAAAAATCATCATTGACTTCATCAGACATCCCAAAGAACAATGTCTGAACAAATTTGGTTTTATCAACAAGAAAATATGTGTCATAATGTTGGAATGTACATCATCGAGCCCGCTGGATGTTTAACAAGTAATGCTGAACTAAGTTTTAAGTTTTTAGTCAAATTTAATCTGACATGTGTTGCTTTACTGATATGTTTTACTTGCCACACTTATGTGCATATTTGTATTTTAGCATATTTTAAAACCTGACATAAACTCTATAACATGAGATATGACATGAATGGCTTGAAAATTAATGACAGCTAAAAACCAGAGAAACTGTGACGTGTCCCAAAGTCATAGCGGTTCAAATGTGTAGATGTTAACAAATGCAATCATGATGTCACTACGTGGTGAAGTCTAAATGTATCGTTTGCACTTTAAGGGCCTGGTAGTTTTACTTTGGCTTAACTGTACAGCAGGTAAGACCAGTCCCATCACTTCAGGATGAGCGAATATGAGTAAATAACAGCTTAACACATTAAAAAAGTGAAGGTAACACTTTAGGTTTCATTACTTAATATTAGTAAACTACATTAGTTAACATTAACTAGTTGATGTAAATTGCAACATACTAATACATTATAAAAATCAAGACATTAACATTAGTTAATGCACTGTGAACTAACATGAACAATGAACAGCTGTATTTTTATAGCATTAACAAAGATTAATAAATACAGTATTGCTCATTGTTAACTCATGTTATTTAATACATTAACTAATGTTAACAAATGAAACCTTATTGTAATGTGTTACCAAAGTTAATTACAAACTCAGACTGAATTTTAACCTTTTTTTTTTACCATAATTAAAAAAACAATTAAAAAGTTTTTTATATTATATTAAGAATAATGTTAACTGCTGCATATTAATATCAAAATGCAATAACTTATTTCGATGATGCGGAATCATATCACATTTATTACCCAGTACCAGGATATTGGACATCTGGATTTGAAAACACATGAAATCTGATAAATAAAAATATTACAAAATAAACAACAAAGAGCACATTTATTGTGTTAATTATCTGCCATGAGATAAAATGTTAGCTTAATAATATGCATATAATAAATTTGTAATTTCTACATTATGATAAACTAAATAAACTACTAAAATAAATATAGAACGTGTCCTGTGTGAAGAGCTCACGAGGGTCTGAGAGATGAGAGGATTTCACTGAATAAGGTAAGAAAATATAGATAGTTCAAGCGCCATATGGTGATGGTTTTAAGTCTCTGTTTTCGACCGTAGGTGCCATCTCCAGTTACTTCACCTGGAAACCTTTGAGAGAGGAAAATGGAGCTGCTGCTCTATTCAGCGGGGCGGTAATCCAGAGATTAGCCTGAAAAATTCCACACCGCTGCCACACAACGGCCCATCTCACTGTCACTCAACAGGCTCGACCAGTTAGAAAAAAGCCGGGTGCATCGAGGCCGGCCAGAGTGGGCATGTTTAATGTCATTCCATTCACTGCTGTCTCTATAGCAACCGGCCATGGGTGTGTTACATTTGCATGTTAGAGGGAAGGAAAGCTGTTTACGAGCATGGATATTAAGATTGTTTAATAGGAGAGCTTCATCTCTGCTGCACCGTGACTGTAACCATGGTTACGGTGTCAGGCAAAAGATGCTATTATGCGGTGCAGGGTAGGAACTGTCTTGGTTTGAATAAAAATAATAGTGAAGATGTTTATTAGCCATTTTATTGATGTTCTGTGCCTTTCTGATGCATGTTTTTTTGTAGATTTTGGCTTTTGTTAAAGGGATAGTTCACCCAAAAATAAAAATTATTTCATCATTTACCCTCAAGTTGATGAATTTCTTTTTTCTGTTGAACACAAAAGAAGATATTTTGAAGAATATGGGTAGCCAAACAGTTTATGGGCTCCATTGACAAAAAATACTTTGGAAGTCAATGGGGCGCATCAACTGTTTGGTTACCCATATTCTTCAAAATAACTACTTCTGTGTTCAGCAGAAGAAAGAGACTCATACATGTATGGAACAACTTGAGGGTGAGTAAATGATGACAGAATTTTTATTTTTGGTTGAACTATCCCTTCAAGAGAATCGATTCTTCAAAGGATGGTTTGGGGTCGACCAAGGACTTACCGGTCTATGCTGGAGGTCATTTTTGTAGTGTGTTCAGGGTCGCAGTTGTAGAGAGAGGATCTTTAAGCGTGAGGTAGACATTTGTACATTAACCTGGGTAACAAAATGACAACAACAACATTTTTTTTTTAATTTAATGCCATTTAAATGTGTTTATTTTAAAAGGCAATCCTTAAAAATATTATTTTAAAAATCTTCTCTTCTTCTACTGTTTTATTAGGGCTGTCATGATACCAAACATTCAGCAGTCAATACAAATACAAGTTATTTACTACTACAAAAATGAAATTTGCTTTAAAAAAATGAAATGTGAAATAAGTGCTTCCAGTTTTTCAAGAAACAAAATTGAATAAAGACAGAGTAGATAATGCTTGACATTTTTCAGGTATCTAACAGCATAAGACTCAGCATAATTGGAAAACATTCATAATAATAATAAAAAAAACATAGATCTATTAAGTTGCATTTAGACTGCAAGGTCTAAATATAAAGATCTCATACTTTGAAAAACATCTGTTTTTGTTTTGTTTGTTTTTTTACATTGTTTACATTAAAGTCACCATAAAATCAAAATGGACAATTCTTATTTTTTTTATGAAATATTGCAGTATTTATTATAAATAATTTATCAGTTTTTTAAAAGTTCCCTCTTTAATCAAAATAACTTCCCCTGCCTCTTGCAGCAACATCATCTCGACATGTTTTCTCAAAATCAAGTCCCGACCAATATTTTTTCTTGAGAACAAGAAGCTGTTTCACTCGGATATATATGTCACATTAGGGAAGAAAAGATGACGACAACTTCCTTTCTATGCCGACTTTAACGTAAGACAAAATTACGTTTATACAGCAGAAAGAATGGCATAGTATTTAGTTTTACTATGCCAATCGTTTTTTATTTTACTAATACACTACCTTGTAGTGAAGTTCTGGTACTTTTGACATCCTTATTTTTCACTACTGTGGTTACAATATTGCTACAACATTACTGCTCCTGATATAGTCATCTCTTGTTAGATGAAATGCTTGTGTTTTTCCTCATTTTTAATTCATTTTATAAAAAAGCACCCACTAGGTTATTAAATTAAAATGCAACAATAACCCATGTGGAATAAACAACAATTAAATACGATAATTAATTCAAAAGCAAACTTACCCTCAGGCGTGCTTGCTCTAAGGAAGGAAGAGAGAAGCTTGCCACAGGATGTAGGATGAGGACAATCGGTGGGCAAGACAGAAGGTGCGTGTGAATATGAATGTTTCCGTGTGCAGGGGTCAATCAGAGGATTCGGAGGTCAAGGTAGAAAGGCCTGCTGTGGGGTGTGTGTGCTTTCAGTCGGGTGTGAGACTGGAGGCACCACATGTTAGCACTACCTAAGAAAAAACAGAAACAACCTGCATTATGATCACACATTTTATATGCATGTTAAATATAATTTCTTTAAATAATTTTAGGTTTAGAAGATATAAATATATGTCATATGAAATAAATGTCCAGACATGAAATAAAGAAGCCTAAATTAAATTGTAAATCGTTCAATTGTGAATAAATATGCAAGCATAGCTGGCAAGAAATAATATGTTGTGAATTTATTAAATAATTTGGGAAAAATAAAACTCACTCATGTCATTATTTCTGTAATAGCAGCAATGCTCCTGAACCACTGCAAATCTGCTCTTAAATCTGAAACAGAAATTAGTCACATAAATAGCAGGCTCTTGAGAAAAATGCTTCAATTACATTAGAGGAACTTAAAATACAATAGCATAACGGGTGCTAAGGAGTTTGTAACCAAAATAAAATAAAATAAAAACTAGACGTCCAGGTTTCAAGATAAAAGTAAGCCTAGGAAGAGTCATGACCATGAAGTTAAACATTCTTGCAATGCAGAGGGGAAAAGCATAATTACCGCTATACCCTAAATGATGAACTGACATTTAACATTTCACCCTGGACTAACAATTCTGTCCACCCCAAAATAAAGCCTAACCCTGCAGGATATTTTACAAGGCCACTGATGTACTGCCATGCCTGATAGACGACTCGGCAAGACTTTCTCCACCAAAGATAAACACCGAAGTTCAAACGTTCATAAGAACATACAGAATTCACTGTCATTACCAGTTGACTGCAGTCTGATGTGCGCTGAACTAATCACACTAGACATTTACATTCACTTGCCAAAAAAAAAAAGATCGTTCTACTAGAAATAATTTACTTAATTTGCTTTACATATACTTTCTTTGTACAAAGGGGGAACATTTAAAAATATCTTTGTTTGTGTTCCACAGAAGAAAGAAATGCATGCCGTTTTCTTTTAAATTTGTCCTTTTGTTGTTTGCATGAAAAAATATATAACTAAAAGGATAAAATAAAATAAAAATAAGATATACAATTGAATACAAAAAAATTAAATATAAAAAAGTAATATAAAAAAGTACACACACACACACACACACACAATATATAATTATATAAAGTATCAAAATAATTATAAAATAAAATAAATAAATGTATTAAATAAATAAAATGTATGAGTGCATCCCTTTATGTGGAAGTGCATAACTCTTTGTACTCCTGTATACCACTCTGGTAAAATGAGAACAGGGATCGGTTCACTATGGAAATCACCCAGCATGAAAGAAGCCGTGAGAGTGAGCTGGGTGAGACATGAACAAGCTGTAGTACCCTGACAAGCTGAAAGACGTGTCCAGGGAAGAGCATGTGTCATAAAGGCACACACCCCTGAGGGCAGTCTATATATAGCAGTGGTGGTGCGGTATTGCCTTCACATCACTCATATCAGGTTTCCATGTCTTGAACAGGCAGACTGCAGTAATCAATGAGCATCTTCTGAATCGAGACGACAGCATACTGTTCTTTTCATCATAACCTTCATTATGCTAAAAAAAATGCATGTGATGTTCATGTAAAAAAAAGACACCACTTCACAAACAAAAGTAGCTGCTTTGACCCAGTTCAGTTCTTTAATAAGCATTGGGTTTGTGATAAATGTCTTTTGGCTAATTCTCTCAAATATTTAACATTTAGGCTGTTTTCATGCATGGTTGATTGTCTAGTGCGAACCAGAGTTTGATTCAATTTAATTTGACTCCAAATTATTTGGGTGATACGTACCATCACCAAGAACAACTGCAGCAGCTGTTAAACACCGTAACTAGCTAACAACTCTGCATGCATATTATTATTATTATTATTAAGAAGCTTTTAAAATATGTTTTTACAAGAATGTCCTGGCCAAGACGGTTACTGTAAAGAAACACAAAAAGTCAACATAAAACATTAAAAAGGCAACAAAAAAACCCAAATAATTAGAAACTACAAATTTAATGCTTTATGAAGCATAAAAAGCACAGTGAAAATAAAATAATAAAAATACAATAAAATAAAAATAAAAATCATAAAATAAAATAAAATAAAAATAAAATATAAATATTGCTATCTGGGATTGCTTCCCATAAACCTCAGACCACTTTTCCAAGCCTTTGCACCTTTATGATTCGCTAGTGCTCACCCAACTTCAGAAAACCACTTTCACACCAACCAAAGAAACATGCTCTGACGTCAAACAGACGCCGAGTCCTCTCTGGTGTGAAAGCACCCCTAAAGCTCCCAGCACAAGACACTCTTAAAACCCCCATAAAGACATTATATTTTTTGCATACTGCAGAGAAAAGCCTTCTGTCAGTCAGTCACACAACACCTCAACTCTCATTAGCACTCATAAAATACAGCATAATGATAGAACACATTACTGTATTTGTCCCCCTGCCAGAAACAGTCAGTTGTTCTTGTTTACAAGCTTGTACTTTATGGGCATTTCAATGGTCTATAAAAAGGATAACAGCAAAGAGTATGGCGTAATGTTAGAAGTTAGCGTGACTTATCAGCTACCACACGGATTGAGCAACAGTTCTGGAGTGGCGTCAGTTCATTTGTCGTATGACATTCACACGCAGAACGGACACGCATACCTAAACACACCCACAGATTCTTATGAGCTCAAAGAAGAAGAAAAAAAAAATCACATGCAACTGGGTCATTCTTCAATTGGAGTGATGAGAGACAGAATTTGAAAAACAAAATGATTGTTTTTTGTAATAAAATGTATTGCTATGTTTAAATTGCACAATTTAAATTGTGTTGTGTCATATGTGATATTCCGTAAAATAGAATCTTCAGGACATTTTGATTTATAATTTGTCAAATTCGTGTGCACCACCCAGGTAACATCACAGACTCTAAAACAAGAAACTGTCTTGAATTTTTCAACATTAAGAAAATGAATAAGAATGAACACAGAAAAAAAAAAATTATATATTATATTATATATATATATATATATATATACAGTATATATATATATATATATATATATATATATATATATATATATATATATATATATTACAATTTCATTATATTGTACATTGTAAACAAAATCTATATTCACAATATAACCACTTTATTTGTGTATTGCAATTACATCCCAGTATAATTCTTTGATGTATACTGGGAACAAGCAGATTTTACTTAACTTAATTAAATATTTCAAAACAAAAAAATCAACTTTTAAGAGTGCACAAATTGTTTTAACCCTATAATACTCTCAAACTCTTTATGATTTATTGACATTTAAAGTTTATTTCAACAGTTGCAAAGTAGAGGGACAACACTTGCCACCTCAAACGAAGAATGACCCAACTGCATATTAAATCCGGCTTCCAAAATAGGTTCAAGAGAAAATAAAGTAAATAAATAAAGTTATATAAATAAAGTTATATAAAGTAAATAATGTAAATAAACTAAAGTTATCTAGATATAAATTTACTAATTGCATTTGAATGGTTTGCATCTCATCAAATTCTCATCAAATTCTATAAAGCTGGATTAACAACAAAGAAACCTCTGGGAAAGAAGTTTATTTAGTTGATTGGATGAGTTTAATTAGCTGCTAACATAGCCACATTCCTTTAGCTGAAATGCACAGATGCAGTGGAGACACACTAACTCATGATGATCGCTATAAAACACTATGGTCCATGGTCCTCGGAGGTGTGTGACAAGTGTGCTACTGATATCACTGGTGGTAATAATTGGAAATCTTACTTTCAAGGTCTCAGTTTTACTATGAGTGTCACATGCATGTCTGGAGCTCCGGTTACGGCACGCTGCACACCAGCTATGTCCCCCTACTGATCACTACATGTGACTACTGACCCACAAAATAAATAAAGAACGGCATACCGACTCAGCTCACACCCAATTCAACCACTCCTGCAACATTTTGGAAAAGAAAGAGAAAGCCAACACAAACAACCGCAAACTCTTTCTTTTTCTCTCTCTATTTTCCCACCTGTTCATCGTCGCAATTAATGTTCGTGCTGCTTCTTTGGTGACACCTGTTCTCACTTTAGTCTCATTACTTTCTCTCAACTTCTAGCGTTTGTTCCCCTTGTTCTTTGTCGGATTATTACGCGTGTATGTGAGTCATGCCTGTGTTATACGTTATCACCCTTAAGATTTACCTTGTATTATCTTGTCTAGTCAAGAGGAGTTGTGCTCGTCTTGTGTGTTTTCTCTCCCCTGTCACCCTGCTGCTTGTGGCCTTCTACCAGTCTTCTCTCTCCGGCTTTGTGACCGCTTACAAGGGCGATGTTACTGCCCTACGTGAACTTCCAGCTCTGCAAACTATCATCACCAAGACAGGAGTCTTCCGTTTCTGCTGACCTACTGTAAAGTACACTGACTTTGAGTTTATTCCAGTTCTGTGTCGTTGCACTACACACTGCTATGTTCATACTTCATTAAAGACTATAGCAAGAACTTGCCTTTGCACGTGATTCCTCTGTTTCCTCTGAAAAGACAAAAACCAATAGAATCCTAAATAACAGTGTGTAAATTAAGAAAAACAAAAGATGTAAATTAAAGCACAAAAAGTATTGGAATTTCTATTAGAATATGGAATTATGGTATGAAATTTTGGGCTCAGATGTTTTTTTTTTTGTTTTTGTTTTTTAAACAAATTAATACTTCTGTGCATCAAGGATCCTGAAGAAAAGTAACATGATTTCCCCAACAATATAAGCAACACTACACAACAGTTTAAAACATTGATAATAATAAGAAATGTTTCTTGAGCAGCAAATCATCATATTAGAATGATTTCTGAAGGATCATGTGACACTGAAGACTGGAGTTATGATGCTGTAGATTCAGCTTTGCATCACAAGAAAAAAACATTAAAATAGAAAACAGCTGCTTTAAACTGTAATATTTCACAATATAACTTTTTTTTACTGTATTTTTGATCAAATATGCAGCCTTGGTGAACATATTTTTAAAAGTTGGTGTATAGGATTCCAAATAAACAAAATAAAAATAGATCTTTCCAGCACATATTCCCAATAGGACTATTATGAAACCAATAGCATAAAATATTCCTGTAGAACATCAAAAGGGATTTAAAATAAATCTGTCAGAGTTTTAAAACACCCACAGCTTCTCTTTAGATTTCCTCTAACTGTCTAAAGTGAAACATTATTCCAATACAATGTACATGGAGTTTTAATAAAGACTATATAACACACAATATGATTCTAAGAATTAAAAATAAATGAACACAAACCCCTTGTTAAAATTTTGGACAAAAACTAAATGGGAACAGGATTACAACATAAAAAAAAAATCACATTTTCTAGAACATATTCCCAAACAATTATTAGAAGACTATTTTGAGCAGCAATGTAATAAAATATCCTTCTAGAATATCAAAAGGAATTTAAAGTAATTGAGTTATACATGATTCCAAAATAATACAAGTAGAGTTTTTAACTCTACAAAGACTACTAATAAATAGAGGACAAAAAAAAAAAAACGGTCGGTTTTGGATCGGTTCCAAATTATGACAGGAATGCTCAAAATTGGATTCAGGATTGTTTGACAAGGCACACAAAAACATCCTGACAGTTTTCATTGAAATCTATTTGATGTTTGTGGGCTGTGGGCTGTGAAATGAAGATATCTGGCATTTAGATGCTTTCCATATATGAGTCACAATAACTTAAAATGACGGTGAAGTTCCATTTCAACATGAAAACAATTGCTTCACTACAGGGAAAATAAGGAAGAGGAATATTCCGACTCTGTGCCACAGATATTTCCTTAACACATAAAACATGTCATTTGCACATACAAAAATAGATATCCAAGGGATTTCTTAGAACACAGAAAGGGAGAGGGACAGGGAGGATTCTGGGAAAAACATGAGAAGGGCACATGTGGAGAGGCGATGGAGAACTGGAAAAAGAAGTAGGATAGAGTCAAATCTTTTCTGTTCACCTAGATATGGAGTCAATTTCACAAGATATTTGACAAAAAGCCCTTGCTTTGTAAAGCCAGAAAGAGAGTACGAGAGAGAAGAAAAAGGGATAAGAAGGCATGCAAGAAGAAAAAAAAAATGAGGGGGGAGGCTTGTGAAAAAAAACATCAAGGTGAAAAAGGATAAAACAAGACATAAAAGCGAAAGAGCAAAAGAAATAGGAAGTAAGGCAGTCCCCAGCATTCTTGCAGAGCGGTTGTGGCGTTAACAATAGGCTGAGCAATGGTTTTGTAACTGTGATGTCAGTAGATGCTTCACTGACCTGCTGACCTAGTGACCTACTTTTGCTTCTCTTAAGCACAGCTCAGGCGGCTGCAGCCAATCATGCGGCAGGCTGAGTCACCACACACTCACCATCAGCAAATCAGAAAATCAGTATAGCTCACCACTAACAAACAGCAGCCAATCATATGCTGAGGTAGAAATTAACGAGGTTTCCAGCCAATCAAATGCAGAGTCTACAAACTTTCAGCTAACCAACAGCAAGCAGGATAAAAAGCGAACAAGAAAGGAAGGAAAATGTGAGAAATAGCAGAGGGAAACAGGCTAACAAAACCACATCTTTCAGGCTTCTCCTGCGACAGAGGACATTTACCTATTCGACCAAAGTCAGCCAAACCAGATCTGCCTAAAGCACTAGGTTAAAGCCAGATAACAAGCACATGACAAACAAACAAATTCTTCCTCCGCTCTCTCACTACACTCAAACAAATGAGGTCTCTTTTATATCACACACACCCACAACTACCCTTAGGTGCTCTGTATGCTATAAACTGCCCTATTTAGGGCCCGAGCACCGATGGTGTGAGGACCCTCTTGGAATTGCTCTGTTTATTATTATTATTATTATTATTATTATTCTTCTCCGCAATGAATCGCATTTTTGAGGGCCTAAACATGCACGAAAACTCACGAAAATTTGCACACGCGTCAGAACTGGCGAAAATTTACATCTGATATGCGTTTCAAAATTGGGCGGGGCAAAATGGCTCGATAGCGCCACCTATAAAGGTTCAACGGAGTGCGCCTCGCGTTACGTTTCACGTACGTGTACGAAATTCGGTACATACATGTAATGGCCCAATACCTACAAAAAAGTCTCTTGGAGCGTAGCCCTTAACACAACAGGAAGTCAGCCATTTTGAACTTCCTCTCAGATTTTTGTGCAGTTTTTGCCATTTTCAGGCCTCGTACTTTAACGAACTCCTCCTACAGTTTTAATCTGATCATCTTCAAATTTGCTGAGTGTAATCTTAAGGCCTTTGCGACGTTAAATTGCGAAGATCTTGAGTTTTCGTCGAAGGGCGTGTCCTCGGCGGCCTGACAAATTTTGATGTTTCGCCATGAAACAGGAAGTTGCTGTAACTCAGGCAAACAATGTCCAATCTGCCCCAAACTTCACACGTTTGATAAGAGTTCTGTCCTGAACACATGTCCATGCTCATATTCAGTTACAGTCACAGCGCCACCTGCTGGCAACAGGAAGTGACATGTTTAACACTGTTGTGGACTCCTGATAACATATAAAAAAGTGCCAGCAAGTGTTAAACATGCTAACAACATACTTGAAACATGCTAAAACATGCTAGCAAGCACTTAGCTAAGTGCTAAAGCATGCTATTACTGCAATTCAATAGGAATTTGCTGTAACTCAGGTATGGAATGTCCAATCTGCCCCAAACTTCACACGTTTGATAAGAGTTCTGTCCTGAACACATGTCCATGCACATAATCAGTTACAGTCACAGCGCCACCTGCTGGCAACCGGAAGTGACATGTTTAACACTGTTGTGGACTCCTAATAACATATAAAAAAGTGCCAGCAAGTGCTAAACATGCTATCAACATACTTGAAACATGCTAAAACATGCTAGCAAACACTTAGCTAAGTGCTAAAGCATGCTATTACTGCAATTAAATAGTAATTTGCTGTAACTCAGGCATGGAATGTCCAATCTGCCCCAAACTTCACACATGTGATAAGGGTCCTGCCCTGAACACATCTACATGAGAATATTCAGTTATAGTAATAGCGCCACCTACTGGCAACACGAAGTGACATGTTTAACACTGTGATGCAGTACTAGCAACATAGTAAATATGCCATTGAATTATAAACATGTTATAAACATGTTAAAACGTGCTAGCAATTCTTAGCTAAGTGCTAAAGCATGCTAATGAAATGAAACAGGAAGTTGTTGTGACTTAAGAAGACAATGTCCAATCTGCCCCAAACTTCACACATTTGATAAGAGTCCTGCCCTGAACACATCTACATTACAATTTTTAGCTATAGTAATAGCGCCACCTACTGGCAACAGGAAGTGACATGTTTAACAGTGTGATGCAGTACTGGCAACATAGTAAATATGCCATTGAGTTATAAACATGTTATAAACATGTTAAAACATGCTAGCAATTCTTAGCTAAGTGCTAAAGCATGCTAATGAAATGAAACAGGAAGTTGTTGTTACTTAAGAAGGCAATGTCCAATCTGCCCCAAACTTCACACATTTGATAAGAGTCCTGCCCTGAACACATCTACATTACAATTTTCAGCTATAGTAATAGTGCCACCTACTGGCAACAGGAAGTGACATGTTTAACAGTGTGATGCAGTACTGGCAACATAGTAAATATGCCATTGAGTTATAAACATGTTATAAACATGTTAAACATGCTAGCAATTCTTAGCTAAGTGCTAAAGCATGCTAATGAAATGAAACAGGAAGTTGTTGTTACTTAAGAAGGCAATGTCCAATCTGCCCCAAACTTCACACATTTGATAAGAGTCCTGCCCTGAACACATCTACATGACAATATTCAGTTATAGTAATAGCGCCACCTACTGGCAACAGGAAGTGACATGTTTAACAGTGTGATGCAGTACTGGCAACATAGTAAATATGCCATTGAGTTATAAACATGTTATAAACATGTTAAAACATGCTAGCAATTCTTAGCTAAGTGCTAAAGCATGCTAATGCTATGAAACAGGAAGTTGTTTTTACTTAAGAAGGCAAAGTTCAATCTGCCCCAAACTTCACATGTTTGATAAGAGTTCTGTCCTGAACACATGTGCATGCTCATATTCAGTTACAGTCATAGCGTCACCTGCTGGCAACAGGAAGTGACATGTTTAACAGCATGCTATTATACCCATAATAAAGGACATTTTTGTAACTGACTTTGACATACTCCCACTATATTTATCTACTTAAATGCACATTGCCCACCGTGGTCTGTCTTCCTAAAGCCACCGGGTGGCGATGGCACGGGTGCGAGGGCCCTTTCAATGCTGCTTGCAGCTTTAATTCTTGAATATAATCACACAAAAGCGCGTATCTTGAATTACCGTATTAAACCAGATAAATTGTATACACGTTTCAACTGTGTAATTGCATGTAAGGATTCCACTGCGCTGACTGTCATATACATAACATTATAAAGAGAACACTAAGAAAACATTGTGAATTCTTTGGGTTTAGTTGCCGTGTTTCGCATACACAAGGTTTTTTTTTTTTTTTTAAGTTGGCCATAAGAGTGTCAAATTAATTTTAAAATCTACCCTGGTTCAAACTAGGCTACTGTACTGTATATGTTTGATTTATGTTGAAGTGTGTATGACGTGGCTTTTAATGGTGAGCCTTTTGTTTTTCTAATCAGGCTCTCAAAATCTATACCAAAGTTTGGATTTAAATTTAGAGTTAGCGGCCAATCTGGTTATCACTTTCAAATATAAAGATGATTGGTTATCAGTAAACATTTTCATATGTCCCTAAATTTATTTTGAATATAAATAAAACTACTTTGAATTAGTTCTTATTTTTATATTTTCCATTTTAATTTAATTTAATTTTAATATTGTTATGAGCTTTTGACATTTGTATTAGCTTTTGCATTTTGAAAATATTTCTAAATTTTTAAAAATATATATATATTTTAGTTTTAGTTATATTTAGTTATAATACAGTTAGTCATTTTACTTCTTCAACTTTAGCTTATTGGCAAGTTGACGAGGGAACATTAATTTATAATTTTCATTAATTTCATATATATATATATTTATTATGTACATAATTTTTTTTTTCTCAGTTTAACTTCCAATAAAAACATTTTTCTTACCGTTTTAGTTTCAGTTTTAGTTTAGTTTACACAACAGGTGGCATTCCTGTAACTCAACAGGGCATGGCACAAGCAATGTAAAGCTCATGGATTCAATTTCTAGGAAATTCATGAACTGATAAAATGTATTCTTGAATACAATGCAAGTCTCTTTGAATAAAAGCGTCTATCCAAATGCACAAAAATGTAAATTAAAACGCATAATGACGCATTGTGATGTGTATCGTAAGATAGCTAAAACTTCTTTGTGTTTCACACAAGACATTTTTGGTTAAATGATTAGTCAAATTACTTTCAAATCTAAGTATATCTTTCAACTCTCTAAAAAATGTCTAATTTCAACACAAACTTAATCACCACTGTAACTGTATCCATACAGTCGAGATAACCAAACATGGCTTTTTCTGTTCCGTTCCTGTCCACATTGATTTTTTTCCACCGCACAGTCTGCTTTCCATTTTTAATAAATTCATGCAAGGTGCCTACACACATTCTCACCCTCCCTTTTCTTCCCTTCTCTCAGTCAGATCGAGTCTCTACAGGCTCTCTGTGTGTTTGCGTGCGTGTGTGTTCTCTCGGATGTAGGTCAGTAAAGCTCCGAGGATGTGAGTCACTCCAGCATGGATCTTCGGTGCAGCTCTGCACGCACCGAGACGCCGGCATGACAACGGTGTCCATCGGCAATGCCATAGCAACCACTCTCATCAAGCGGGGTAAAAATAGATGTACTGAATTCCTCCACAGCAGAGTTTCCCTCTCATATTCTCTCTCTCAGCATTTTCTCCATTACTCATGCAGCAATCTACACAATCATCTAGAAACGCTCTTCAAGAGAGGTTCTCCGCTATAAGTGACATTTATTTCTACCTGGATAAATCACAAAAATAGCTGAAACACAGATATTGGTTAAATTTATACTTATCCTCACAAAAATATGACCACAGCTGAAAAATAATTCATGTGCACTGAAAATCATGAGGAAACTCTTATGCCCAAATCTGCAGCGCAGTGATTCCCATGCTTAGGTATGAAGACTAGGTTTCCATTTATAGCATTGCTCTCCTCTTCCCTTTCTACATTCCACGCCAACACCATTTTCCCTGGAAACATGTAATTGTTCTTTTCGAGTGTCATCATGTTATCTTTAGGTGTAGTTACCTTTAAGATACCACTGGTTAAATTATCAACACAGTGCTGTATGTAAGCCATATTTCTCCGTATCAACCTGAAATGACATCCCTCCCATTTAAGTCTAGAAAGGCAGGGGATTACTCACTCACGTGTCAAACCTCTGCACATCTTTTAGAAAATGTCAAGGGAACATGAACTGAAATGGATGGTATGTATTTAACTGGAGAAGAACTCTGCTCTTTTGTAAGCCAACTCTTAGAAGTAAACACATATATTATTCAATTGATCAAATAAAATAAATTAAATAAAACTTTTGAGTGACAATTTTAATCTGAATTATTGCATTGTATGCCGATTAATAAATCGAAAATGAATCACATCAAATTTAGCTGAGAATTAATCCCCAAATGATCATTTAAAATCATTATTGTGTTAAATTAGAAAAGCATTAAATAGACATTACAAAAAGTAGCTTTAGAAAGATATTTTTTTATTCAACAGTATTTATTATACAATTTTTAGGCTACAATGGCCATGATCTTTTTTTCAGAAGCTGCCTCTGAATTCCTATTTAGATATATTTATTTAGCAAAAAAAGGTATCTTCTGCAAAAGAAAGACATACAGGTCATACAGGTTTGAAACGACATGAGGGTAAGTATAAACAGAATTTAAATTTCTGGGCAAACTATACCCAAAATATGAATTTTATTATTTAAATTTTTTAAATGAAAAGATACTCTAAATAAGAAGCTAAAACTGCCAGTCGGTCGCGGTAAATGTCTAAATGAGTAAGTCATTGAGTCATTAAGTTATTCATTAATTCATTCGATTCTTTATAAAGGAAAGTCTGTTTACTCGGCAGCCATATTTTTCCAACGCCTCCGGGCAGCTATTTCGGGCATCCAAGATCAAGTCGCATCTACTTGAATAGGAGATTTCTGAAATCTCAAAAACTGCTTGCCGAGCTCACAATTAAATAACATATTTCAAATCCGCAACAAAATCTGACATGAACTATCCCATAAATGCTGTTTCTTATGCTCCAATAGCGTTAAAAAAGCTTTTTTCAGGCTAAACCAGCCTGTGCAGTCAAGCGCAATGACTTTCCCAATCAGCGATTGGCTCTTTTATTTAGAAGGACGTATGTATTTTTTAAGTATTCCGCCATATTGTGTGTTGCCGTTTCTCCCATTAAAGGAGTAGTTCACTTTTAAAATGAAAATTCTGTCATCATATACTCACCCTCATGTTGTTTCAAATCTGTATGAATTTCTTTCTTCTGCTGAACAGAAAGGAAGATATTTAGAAGAATGTCAGTAACCAGGCCGTTTCTGGTTCCCATTGACTATTTTTTTCCTACTATGGAAGTCAATGGGAACCATAAACTGCCTGGTTACTGACATTCTTCTAAATATCTTCCTTTCTGTTCAGCAGAAGAAAGAAATTCATACAGGTTTGAAACAACATGAGGGTGAGTATATGATGACAGAATTTTTCATTTTAAAAGTGAACTACTCCTTTAATAAGTAATAGGAGTTAACCGTCATATATCTATAGTCTGAGTAAATGGCTCTCTTTATAAAGGGCAATCGAATCATTGGTTCACCCGATTGATTTGTTCAAAACGCAGATTCAATCAGAAACTAAATGAAACACTGCTGTGTGCTGCTTGGATGCAAAAAACAGACTATATATCTAAAATAACACAATATTAATTTCTTATTTATTGAACTGTTGTATAAAATCAATATCACATTTGCAATCGTGTGATATTGCTAATGCTAAACTATATAACGTGATATAAATATGAGACAAAGACTCATACAAGGGCATGTTTGCCCTGATATCTTGAATTTTAGGGTCATTCTAACTGCAATCTAGGCTACATCACGCAGTAAGTTGTTGTCCGGCATCATGTTCATCACCCATCAACTGTGTGAAATGTAAGACCTTCGTAGTTCTGGGGCGGGGCGGGTGCGTTAAATCATTTTGATATTAAATCATTTTAGTTATTATACCCCTGTATTTTATCTAAAGTGGCTGGTCAGAGCAAACAAAATTTTATGTAGAATCTTTACACAAAATTAGCAAGAAGCCAAATTTCTGCATTCCCTCACTGTTGCTGAAAACTTGAGATGTACCGAGAATTGCATTTGGAATCAGATTGTGAATCAAGATTAATTGGAATCATAAGGTGCATAAAGATTCTCACCCCTATTGGAAAATATATGAAGCTTTCATATCGACAGTTTACACTAACATGATGATGGGTGTGGTTGGTGGTTGAAATGGTGATGATAGTGACAGAGCAAAAGTGGCACTTCAGAGACAGGCTGGGATTGCCGTCTCTGTCAAACGCTCTCACAGGGCGGGAGCGGGGATGACTGCAACTCCGTAACCATGACGATCAGTCCACAAGCAACCACGGCCGACATTTAAAACCAGCACACACTGGGAGGCAACACAAACCAATGTTAATCTAGTTTAGTGACAAAACATTTACATACTGTACAATCCAAACAAAGAAAATGTATTAATTCGGATCAAATAATGCACACAAGAGATATGACCCAGTTTAAGCAGAAAACAAACTAACAGTAGTGGGAATCACGCTTACTATTGGTCCTACAGCCATAAATAAATGGCCATAAAAAAAACACAGAACACACACACACATACCAGGGTGACAGTAAGGTGATCAGATGGTTCACTAGATGCAAGCAGTAAACACATCTATTTAATGAGTTCTCTAAAATCCAAACACAGCAGAGTGGTGTTTATATAAACAGTGCCAACACTTTCAGCCATAAAACAATGCACTGTCATTACCAGAAACCTCTGCACAAATTTTCCACACTGCATTCAATAAAGAGATATTAATGGGTCACGTGTCTCTTCTGATTGGGTTGCAGAAATAAAATAAAATGCTAAAGGCTAAAATAAATAATTTTTTAACTAACCATATTATCACGTATAGGTAAGACAAAGATAAAAAAGCCAAAGATAAATAAAATTCTGTCATTATTTAAGGCACCCGATATACTCATGGCGAAGTTCTTTTTCGTTTTTCGTCTTGGGCTAAAACGAAGTGCGAAATACGTGAGCCGCGATATACCGTTATCGAACATCTGATAGCACCCAAACTCCTGAGAGCAGTGTTTAGATGAATATGTAAATATGTGCTGCGCGCTTTCCTCTCAATAACAAAATAAACAACAAATTTGAGGAAAAACAGCAAGCATTCTTTTAAATAAAGCACAAGAAAAAGCATCTTGTCATAGCAATGTGGATAAGTTTGCACAAGCTCTGCAATTTGGCACTCTAAGGTCACGTCACGTTTATTTAGAGCACTTTAGATTGCTTAAAATCAAGCAGCTTTACCGTAAACATGAAAAACAGTGTCAGTGTCTCGTTTCATCAGAAGTACAACTTCATCATCTACTAAAGCAGCTCTCCAGTGTGTTCATGTTTTAACTCGTGGGTCAAGTCTGATCTTCTGAGAAATTAAGCGGAAAAGATTTTCACGTGAAAGAAGGCAGAGCCGTGCACACCTATTTATTACGTAATCGCCAAGAAAACAATTATTGACTTATTGGTGTGTTAGCTATTGATATTTTAATGCTGTCAATGAATCAATACAGGCTTACCAAAAAAACACGTTCTTGATGCACTATTATTGGTCTATGCATCATATGCAAAATTTGGACATTGCATCTTAAAAATAGTGAAGACTTGTGTCTTCTGTTCAGACACAAATTGCCACTCCGGCTCTAACCCATCCGAATTGCAAAGTATGATGCCACAAAAAAAATATTGCAATAATACAATAAAATAAAATAATATAAAGCTCCATTTGATACTTGTGTAAAGATGCTGGACTTTTTGCTGAACCGTTTTCAAGCTTAACAAAAAAAAGGTAGGATGTCTTTTTCAGTATCAAGTATTTTTGTTATTTTCATCTACTACCATGCCACAATTGTTTTTCATAATAAAATTTATACAATTAAATAAAAAAATGTAATAAAATAAGGCTTCATTTGACTGTGTAAAGATGCTGGACTTTTTGCTGAAAAGTTTTCAAGCTTAACAAAAATAAGTTGGGATGTGTTTCTCATTATCATTATTGTTGTTATGTCCATGTACTCGTGGTTATCTCTGATTTCTGTGCCGATAATCACCAAGTAAAGGTCATTTTTGTTTCTTCCAGGACGTTTATTACACCACACCCTGATTTCCCAGGGTTAGAGTCCCTTCTGTGGGCTTGCAGTCAACCTCAAGCCCCTGTGCCTGGATCTCACAAAAGCTCCCTTTGTTAGTGTGAATGTCCAGCAGTCTGCAGACAGGAAAAAGTCTGAGCAATACTGCTTTCCACTGGCAGAGCCTCACACAGCCACTGGCAGGGCCCCATGGCGCAGCTGGTAGGAGGCCCCACGGTGAAGTTGCTGTGGCTGTTGGTCTGGTCTTTCAGAGGAACGGCGAGGAGCCAACCGCTGGTACTGACGCCAAGTGGGTCAGCCATGATCCCAGCCAGAGGGAGGCAGAGAGCACGGGAGAATGGAAGGAGGATTAGAAGCAAAGGTGACTTCTAAAGATGTCAAAATTGTTCATTAAAACAGGTTTACTGGTACTTACAAAGAAAATCTGGGTCTGTTTGTGCAGGTGATAGATTGATTCACCTCTATGAGCATATGGACCGGCATACTAAGGAAAGCGAATGCCTCCAAAACAGAATCGGAAACAGGTTTCCCGAACATTCCCCCATCTGCCATCGTTCAAAGCGATAGTCCTGCTCCAATCTCACACCATTGGTTGAGCAATGAAGTGTTGAGCTTGTGACTCAAAAATGGCAATGATTTGAAATTGTCACAAAGTTTACACTTTTCAGGTAGATCAACTAACGAATGTATTGTTAAATCAACAAAACAAAAATAGTAAAGAAATATTCCTAGTTTAGTTAATTAATCGGCTCAATCAGCAGGATTTGAGGCATTAGGTTGATTGCCCCCCAAAAATTATCTGATAATTCTTTACAATAAGGTTTCATTGTCAACATTTGTGAAATAACAATGAACAATAAGTTTTTACAAAATGTATCAATGTTATTGTTAGTTAATAAAAATATTCATATTTATGTTAGTTCACACAGTGCATTAACTAATGTTAACAACAACTTTGAATCTTAAAAATGTATTAGTAAATGTGGAGCAAAAATGATGTAGAATGCTGTAGAAGGTTTAAAAAAATAGGGTTATGGTGAGGCACCTATAAAGGAAGTGAATTGGGCCATTTTTCTGAAGGATTTAAAGTAGAAATGCCAGGCTTATAATTTCAGAATTATACATGCATTATACATATATGTATATTTAGGCGTTTGTTCACACTAAAATCATGTTAACTCATGTCTTGTGCCTATACTTTTGAAAATAGTGAGTATTTTAATGTTTACAGATTGTCACAGTTCCCTTTTAAAAATAAGAAATCTCTTCGCAAACAACTGAAATAAGTATGTTTAAATAGATGTACTAAAATTACTTCAAATAAAATAAAAATGAAAACTGACAATATAAAAATAAGAGGTATATTAATTGATACTTTAATAGTATATAAATGCTAAAATAACATTAGACATTGTGTGATTCAGGTTAAAGGCCTCACGTGTGTACCGGTTTGCTTCAGTATATTGTTATAGCCAAGCTCACGTGAGCCTCTCCCAAAAGCTGATTGTGTCCACAGGTCAAACACAGACAAACATCCTATTTCCTCTCCCTTGCTCACCTACTACACCTGAATGACACACAAAAACTGCACAATCATGCAAATACATAAACAATAGGCATCAAAGGGAGCCGAATAATCCACTAATCATTTATAACTGCCATATTTAAGACATCAAAAATCAAGCAAAATAATGATTGATAACACACAACAACAAAAAAAACTACTAGCACAATTTGTCAGCACAAACGCTTGAAAACAAACATCATAAAGATTTACAAGCACAGTTGTAATCCATTATGTTCTCCTCGCACTTTTCTCAGAATTAACTATAATATAACTATGGTATGTGCACACACACATACACACACGATTTGAATGGAAAGAAAACTGCTTGATTCAGTGACTAGTTTTTTTTAATGTTATTAATAATTAAGAATAAAACAACCATCAAGCTCCAGTCAAATCTTCAGAATTAGACTTCTCAAAAACGTGACCTAGTTTCATAATGGAAATGGCTCAAAGGAACAAAATTCAGAATTTCAGATATGAAAGCAAAAACAAAGGCAAAAGCATTCCTCATTTAAAAGTTGCTTTTAAGATCATCAACTAAATTAATCAAACGTTAAAGAGCAAAAGAATGTTAAATGCAAGTGAATATCTTAATTAATTGACATTTCAAAGTAGTAAACACTTGGGGATCCAAGACTGAGCTTGATTAAAATGTTGTTTATCCATGTTTTTCCAAAACCAAAAAAATACTCCAAATAAAAAAAATTATGTCAGTCAGTCTCCTGCTAAAGACCTCTAAAATACTTATTTTATTCTTTACATGCTAGGAAATACACATGCAGGGAGCAGAATGACAAAATGAAGACACTGAATCTGAACATTTACATTTACTCATACGGCTTATACGTTCAGACCTTAAAGGGATAATTCACCCAAAAATGAAAATTCTGTCATCATTTACTCACCCTCAAGTTGTTCCAAACCTGTATGAATTTTCTTCTTCTTCTGCTGAACACAAAAGACGACATTTGAAGAATGCCGGGAACCACAGTGACTTTTATAGTATTTCCAAATTCATAGAGGTTTGGAACAACTTGAAGGGAGAGTAAATGATGACCGAATTTTCATTTTTGGGTGAACTATCCCTCCCTTTGACAACTTCCAGTTGGAGGAGGACTAACTGGATGACAAAAATGTTACTCCACATTTTTGAGCAAATGTAATTGAATTGTCTAAAATGTCAACCCACAGGATGCTCTATGTTTGGCCATTAATTGGTGCAGTCGCAACAGTACTTTTCTGAATACAGCAGAACCCTACACTTTAACCAGGTACAATGTTGTATTCACAATGTATAATATTTTCGGAAAGGCTAATGAACAACATTTCCTGAAGACATGCACATTTAGGGGCAGAAAATATATTTTCTTTTAAATAATAAAAAAAGGTTGTATGAACTGGTTATATAGGAGTGTGATTAGCTCTTATTGCCCCGTTTTATTTATTTATTTTCTATATCTACTACAGTCTTCTTTTATCTCTTAAAGGGATAGTTCACCCAAAAATTAAAATTAAGTCATTAATTACTCACCCCCATGCTGTACCAACCCCATAAGACCTTCGTTCATCTTCGGAACACAAATGAAGATATTTTTGATTAAAACTGAGAGCTGGGTCACTGCTACATAGGCTGCCTAAGGGAATGAAACTTGACGGCCCAGAAAGTCATTGAAGAAAATGTTGAAGTATTCCATGTGCCTACAGTGGCTCCACTATAAGTTTATCAAGCGACGAGAATACTTTTTGTGCGGAAAACAAAACAAAAATAACGACTTTATTCGACTATTCCATTGCTTCCATGTGGGCCTGAGACGAGACTTCAAGAGATTTCCACGACGCACGCGTGAGAACTGACGCTCTTCTTCTACAACTATGTACACGCGCGTCTTCCTCTGCTTGTAAGACGCGCGCTGTGTAGTAGAAGAAGAACGTCAGTTCTCGCGCATGCGTCCTGGAAATCTCTTGAAGTCTCGTCTCAGGCCCACATGGAAGCAATGGAATAGTCGAATAAAGTCGTTATTTTTGTTTGTTTTCCGCACAAAAAGTATTCTCGTCGCTTGATAAACTTATAGTGGAGCCGCTGTAGGCACATGGAATACTTAAACATTTTCTTCAATGACTTTCTGGGCCGTCAAGTTTCAATTGCTGAGGGAGCCTATGTAGCAGTGACCCAGCTCTCAGATTTAATCAAAAATATCTTCATTTGTGTTCCGAAGATGAACGAAGGTCTTACGAGGTTGGTACAGCATGGGGTGAGTAATTAATGACTTAATTTTCATTTTTGGGTGAACTAACCCTTTAATACAATTAAATCTTTTGTGCTTTTTATTACCAAATATTCAGGAATATTTGTCAAAATTTCTCATCAGTTTCCCGACAAAAATGAAGGCAACTGTATAGTAAAAAGCCTTTGTTTTACCGCACAGTGGTCAGAACCGTTCAGAGAACCATTATCATACTGTACAACCAACCCAGGCTACACTTACATGATGTGTAAACATCCTGCAGGTCTTTAGTGGCCAGAATATAAAATTAGCATACAGCTGACAGGCTTGCCACAGACATGAAGGGCTGTAGTCAGCAAAGCCATGCCATCCTCAGAGCTAAAATACAGTGTTGTGGCTTCAAAAACGACACGCTGCATTTTTATGGAGGGCAGGCGATTTTTGCAGAGTCAAACGGCCTCTCCAATTCCTCACTTTTCCCTAGTGCACAATCACCCTTTTTCCTCTTGGTGAGAGAATAACAGAAATAAGTGTGACGTGAGGTGGGCTGAAGCCTAGACACTGAGATCACTGGAAACTGTGTGTGTGGGATCTCCAGGGAAGTTTTTTTTTTCTTCTTAGTTGCGAATCCCAAATCAGCACTGTAGCTTGCAGCCACATCCATCCACATGAAAATACAGAAGCAGTGCTTAGTGTAATACACATGACTTACAAATTCAAGCATGGCATCTTCATGCAAACTACACTGCAAGTCTGAAAAAAAGGCAGTCTACACAAACCAGCTGTAAATTTGAATATTAATGAGAAAAGCATTCCTGGTGCAGCAGCACCGGGATGTAAATGGACCTTTACAATGTTTCCTTGTAAAGCATGTTGCTAAATTAAGTTTGTTAACCACAACGTTTTCAGTTCTTTCATGAAGTTTGTAATGTAGGCAAGTTTGATCTTTTTGACTGGTACACTTTTCTATTGGCTATAACTTATATTATTAACTTATATATATATAATATATATTATATATATATATATATATATATATATATATATATATATATATATATATAACAAATATTATTTTTAAATGTAACATCATCCATACATGTACTGAAGTTCACACTAAATATTTTTTATATAAGTATATAATATTATTATTTATTAATTAAAAAAATATGCCAGATGAATGTTTGGTACTACTGATAAAGTTTGAGGTCAGTACGATTTTATTTCCAAGTAATTCATATTTTATACAGAAACAAGAATGCATTAAATAGGTCAAATGTAACAGTAAAGACTTTTACATTGTTACAAAAGATTTATATTTGAAATAAATGCTGTTCTTTTTAACTTTCTATTAAGTGTTCATTAAAGTATCCTTAAAAAGATCAGGGTTTCCACAAAAATATTAAGAAACTGTTTGCAACATATTATATATATTAGTGATGTCAATCGCTTAAAAAATACCTAGATTAATCACACATTAAAATAAAACTCTTTTGCTCTTCACTTGTTACAGAATGGTTGCCATTCTCGTTTAAAGCCGAACTGTGTATATCTAACCGAATAAAACATCCTCTTTTCAAATCAACGCTATGCTCCACTATCTCCAGTTCAGCCATTTGTAGTTTCATCTCTGGGGTTTGCAGAGTATTAAGCTATTAAGTGACTCAGACCCTGAGCAATATTAGAGTGCAGTCAACATGAAAATCACAACACTATCATAAGCACACAGCCCGTCGTATCATAATAACAAAATAAAGGTAGCACAAAATGACTAAGAAGCCATTCACACAGGACACGTGAACTCCTCCTAACATACCATGTATGTGACGCAATGGCCAAAAACAACAATACATTAACTATTCAATGTTTATTCATTGTATAAAGTGATGTCTTTGAATTATCTTCATTTGGGGACTGTAATACTGTTTTTAAAAAAATATTTCACCATTTTCCACCTTACCTTCTTTAGGTTGGAAAAGTTGCAGAAGGGTTCTTGTAGATTGTCATTGAGCGTTTTAATTCCAAACAAAGTAACTCCAATCCAATGGCAATCCAACCCTGCAAAGGCAAAAAGAAAGTGTTAAGCACTCTTTCCTTAAGGTGAGCTAACATCAGGTGATACACTTGATCAGGTGATACACTTTACCTTATTCTGACATTTAGAAATAAATGACTATATCAACAACAAGAAGAAGAACAAAATAAACTGTTTGAATGCATGTAACTTTAACCACAGCACAAACTCTATACATTACCCGTGCACAGAAGATCTTACATTTGTAAAGCAAACAGTGCCACTTTTGGCAATCTCTTATTCATGTGACCAGAGTTATGGATCATATAAGACTATGAAAACCACCAGTGTTATATTGAAATTTTATTTCCAGCATCTCATAATCAGCTGTTTTATAGCTGCATTGTCTATTGCACTCTGATTTTGGGTTTTTTTTGTGCATGTTAGCTTTAAGAATATTTAAATGTGTCCTATCACAATTTGCTGACTATTATTCTGCAGCGAAATGTCAACAAACCAGGTCACGGGTTATATGTGCGGTGTGCTGCTGTGTAAATGAACAGACCTTGTGTCTAGTTCTAAGAAAAGTTCTGTGTCCACCCGCTAGCTTCTCCAAACGTCCCAGAGGTTCTGATTAGAGATGAAATCACAACTAAAACATCTGGGTCATTCTGAGTCTTCACACACCACCACACCACACACACACACACACACACACACACACACACACACACACACACACACACACACACACACACACACACACACACACACACACACACAACACACACACACCACACACACACACAACACACACACACACACAATCACAGGGCTCCCGTTGCACTGAGAAATTACTGTCCCTCCATGCAAACATCTTGCTGTTACTCCTTTTGCCTCCAAACATAAACTGAGTCCAACCCAAAAGGGAATTCTTAGCGCTGAAGAAGAAGAGCTGACAACTGGCTGGTAACACAGAAGGATCAGGTTCACTCCCAAGAACATTTATTCCTTTTTCAGTTTTTATCCGAATACTACAACAAAATCCATTTGTCCTAGGGAGGTGGTAACAAAGACAGACAAAAGCAGAGGGTAAATTGACACCCCCACCACCACAACCACGGTCCCCAACAGTCTATTGGGACATCGCACAGCAATTATAGTACTGTTAGTGGCACTGGATTAAAGTGTCTGGTGACTAAATATATCAGCAAACTGCCCTGGTCAAAACACAGCTCACCCGTTTCAAATTAAGGAGTGACCAATAACAGTTTATCATTTAAAATAATGAAGACAAATAGCATAGTCTTAAGACGAGGTTTTTGGTTAGTGTGTTAAAGGGATACTCCACTTTTTTTGGAAATAGGCTCATTTTACAACTCCCCCAGGTTAAACAGTTAGTTTTACCGTTTTCGAATCCATTCAGCCGATTTTCTGATATTTAGAAGAATATCAGTAAGCAGACAGTTTCTGGTCTCATTGACTCCCATAGTATATTTTTTTCCTACTATGGAAGTCAATGAGACCAGAAACTGTCTGCTTACTGATATTCTTCTAAATATCAGAAAATCGGCTGAATGGATTCGAAAACGGTAAAACTGTTTAACTCTGGGGGAGTTGTAAAATGAGCCTATTTCCAAAAAAAGTGGAGTATCCCTTTAAGGGCTCTCAATACTAGTTAGTTAGCGATGGCTGCAAAGGCAAACATCACTGATATTACTGAATCCAAGAGTAAGCAAAAACTTTTTCTTTTTCTTTTTTTTAATCAGTACACCTGGAAATTTACCAGGTTTACACAATCAGCACTTTTGAAGATGATATAATAATCACTTAATTTGCCAGATTACCAAATTAGTAGCAACAGATTTTTGTTTGAAGCACTTACTAAAAAGTAATCGCTGCACGATTTGGGGCAAAAATCTAATTGTGATTTTTTTATCAGAAAAATCACAATTAGATTTTTGCCCCAAATTGTGCAGCGATTACTTGTTGGTAAGTGCTTTATGTACTTACTAACTTACTAAAAAGTAATGATTATGCATGAAACATTTTAATTGTTTATTAATAAACTATTAAAATGTTTCATGCATAATCATTACTTTTGCCAGTTCTTTGTGGCAAGCTTTCAGGTGTTGCATGATATCTTTGCCCCCAAGTAACAGTGCTTCGCCTGTGCTTCCCCCCAATATAGTCCCAAGTAAATATCTGCCTAGGAAATCTTCAAGTCTTAATCTGCATTGCTATTTGTATTCGTTGTGAATAAACAGGCCACAAGAAGTACTTTTTGTTTGTTTTTTTGGGATCACTTTTACTCACGACATGCTATTCGGCAACAAAGGATTCCATTCATTATGCTAAGCTAAGCTAGTGGCGGCGCTGCCAGACTAAGACAATGCATGCACAAAATGCAGACAAAAATGCATTTGCCCACCTATCAAAAACCGGTGGAGTGTTCCTTTAACAGAATTCACTTCTACAACAAACGACTTGTTTGGACTACAACACGATTTTTCCGGATCTTATGAAGTCACAATGGAACAAATTTAAATAATCCCACCCACAGAATAAGCAAAAAGGGGGACGAGGCCTGGTTGAGCTGCATTAGAGAAGACACTGTGTTGTGGCTATGTCAAAGAGACACTGCTTTTTCCACAACATTTCCAAAACTCATTTGTTTGACCTTCCAAAGGCTGACAAACTTAGACAAACCCACTGTTTATCTGTGCGCTGCACATTTCATGGAGAACAGCTTGTTTTCTGTTGATTTTGTAAGACGGCTCACTGCTCCTTAGGAAAATTAATTATGGTTTGTATTACCTTAGTTTTCCAACAAATTATCATGATTAAATGGTGGACAAAATCTATAATGTATAAGAAAATTACAAAAAACATACCACTTACAAACGTCCTGTGAAATCAGTGCTTGCAAAGTCTGTGCATGAAATACGTTCTGGACGATTCTCTTGTTCATTAACATTGTCAGGGTCTGAATCGGGCTTGAATTGGTTTGAAATTGACATCACCCTCAATATTTACACTCGAGAAGAACTTGCAGTTACGGAGGGGCAGGACATTTATTCCTTCCAGGATTCCAGATCCTTCAGGAATTTATGGGATAGCAGTAAGTTCTTCCTCGAATCTTAAACATTGTTACACTAACTATGGAGGCACATCAAAACACATCATGAAGAGAACATTTTGAGGTGGAGGGAGGTTAACTTTTTTAATTATAGATTTCAAGTTTATCAAAAACAGGCGCCGACCAGTGGCAACTGACGCAGACAGGGGTAACACACTGATCCGACAATCATCGCCGTTTCCGTTGGCCGGCATCGATGCAGTGTGAATTAGCCTTTAAAGTTTCTCTTTTGTTGACAATAGTAGATTTTTAAGTGCTTCTCATTACAATTGGAAAGAAGGTTGGAACATGTTGTGTTCCAAATGCATGTTATAAACGACCCAAACTCAAAAAAGAGCAGATGCAGAGATGAGTTTGCTTGGAGCAGCATGTACTGTGAACAGAGACCAAAAAACATCAGATAATAACTGTGCTATTATTTACGTTTTTTTCCATGCCCATCAATTATTGTGGTACAATCTATTTTAGAAGCCACCCAATGTAAAAAAGAACTGTTTGTTTGAACTATAAAGCAGATATTTCTTGATGAGAAAAAAAAATAAAAAAATCAATGTAGACCAGGCCTTTTGCCATTTAGTCATAATTAGTGACTATCTAGCAACCACTCGCAATACCTCAGAAACCAGCAACACTGTAACAAGATGTATGGCCTATAACCTTTGTGAACACATTAGCAATAGCTTAGCAACTACTGTGAAAGCGGTCAATAAAAATAAAGCTATTCACTATGGTCTTAAGAAACAATGAGACATACATTTCTGTAAAGCTGATTTAAAAGCTCTATTTCGAAAAGCTCCATACAAATAAACTTGATTTGACTGAAAATGTAAACATCTAGTCAACAACTTATATATTTGTAAGTGCATTTTGAACTAAAGACTTTGCTAATCGTAAAAGCACTGCTTTTCTATGGACCCAGGTGGTTTAACCCCTGTTTACACTCACACAGCAATTAAGCTTCACATCAACAGAGAAGTAACTCGCAATTCATTTTCACCTCATGAATTCTGAACATCAATAAAGCTAAATGCTTACAATATTCCCATAATCAAAAATTATTTTTTGTCTTCAAAATGAAAAAAAGCCAAACCCTAGCTGGGAAACCAACAATGACCCAAATGGATAAAACCATGACTCCTTGCCAACTGGTTAACAACATTCAACTCCATGCATCTGATAATTCAAACAACTGCTTATAGGGAACCAAGCAGTCAGACATCAAATTTAGAATAGCAAAGATAGAACTGCTTTATTGAGCCATTGACATGATGAAAATTCAAATGTAACCATGAAATCAAATTAAAAGGAAGAAATCATTGTGAAGACTGTTTTTAAATCTTCTTAATTGTTTTTTAAAGCTTAAGTTTGTAATTAATGCACTAAGTGGCAACAAACGAACAAAACTGAAGTTTAAACTATATCCCTTGTGTGCACTGGCCAGTTAAATAGACATTCCCGCCTTAAACTCACACTAATGGTGGAGTAAAATTGCCTTTCTGGTCACTTAAACTGCAGTTCTATTTGTGAATGAATCATCTGCATAAGTTTTATTTCTTACATTTTTTTTACCATGTAATTTTAAACTAAAATATAACTATCTTGCAGACTATGACAGACAGTTTGGTCACATAAACCCACCTTTCTTACAATCAACTGCAAGCTTGCATTCAGATCTGCCTCCATCTATTGCCGGGGACACACTTACCGACTATTGCATGGATAAATCATTTATATTAAATTCTACAATATTCCATAAAAATAGTGGAATAGTGCTTTCCTGTAGCTCAAACAGTTGGCGCTTGCAACGCCAAGGTCATGGGTTCGATTCCCAGGGAACGCAAGAATTGATAAGAATGTTAATGTGTACCTTGAAATGCAATGTAAGCCTCTTTGGATAAAATCATCTGCCAAATGCATACATGTAAATGTAAAAACGAAGAAATGTGATTTCATGGTGCCTTTAAGCATAACATGCTGATCTTCTGATCTTAAACACAGCAGAGTCCGATGTGAAACTCAGAGCGAGCAGATGGAGGCATGCATACATGCGGGTTTGGTGGAGTGGGTGGATGTTGAGAGCTCTGGGCATCCAAAAGGACTCGTCACTCCAACCCACTCTCCCACAATGCAGTCACATGTCCCTCTGGAGACAAGTCTGGCGCCCAGCATCAGGTCCTAGCGTCCCTCTGAGACAGCCAAACTGAACCGATATAGGCTCCAGTTTTATCCCTTAAAGCACAGAGAGAGAAATGTAGGATAATTGTGGAAAAACTAAAATGCCAGGGAATTCCAGCCTGCCCTGGACCACCCAATAAAATTATAGTGCGAGAGGAAATTTTACTTTTCTGAACAGATCGGAAATTAAACTCATCATCTGCCAGGGAATGGGAAGCAGTGCGGAAAACAAGCCTCCTGCCTTACCGTTACATGTCATCAAAACACAAAAGCTATCATTCCCATCGCTCTCTAACTGACACAAGTTGATAGGACATGGGCCCTAGACATTTGAAGATCTGTAAAATGGAAAGTTAATTTTTCTTTGAGGGTTTGGCATCTATGTGGGCTGAAGCAAATGTAATTTGGAAAGACAATCTAAGAGAGTCTTATGAAATGGCGGGCATGCAAGAGAACAAGAGCTCAGATCACCTCTTAACCCAAAATCATTCTCAATAAGAAAAGCAAACATCTAAGAGCTGCCGGTTAATGACCTCACAAATGGTAAAATGGTAAATGGACTGCATTTATATAGACCCAATGGCCACCAAAGCACTTTACATATCTGCCTCACATTCACCCATTCACTCACTCATTCATACACCGACGGCGGTGTCAGCCATGCAAGGCGCCATCCAGCTCGTCGGGAGCAGTTGGGTTAGGTGTCTTGCTCATGTACACCTCGACACTTGGTCAGATGGAACCGGGGATTGAACCACCAACCTTCCGGTTTGTCGACAACCTACATGAACCACTGAGCCACTGCCGCCCAGCATATGGTTTTAAAAATGTCCGTAAATACAACACAATTGACAATGTTAACAAGTGGCCAAAGTACACAAACAAATCCGACTATAAATAAACTGAAGGCACAAAGAGAAAAAAGCTTCAAGGTAAGTTTAGGAACAAAGACTAAAGACATTATGAAGATAACGACAGAAAAGAGAGGGGAAAAACAAAATATATGCAATGTTGTTATTAATGCCAGTAATACACAAGACTTTGCCTTGGCACTTCAGCCCCCATATCTCTGCTCCTCTAACTTTAAAGGCTTTTTACACAAATTGAGGAAGTAAGAAGCACCACACTGGTTTATTTAAATGGTCTTTACAATTTATATGGCTCATTTTCTCCAAACTCTAAACACAAAGCCACAAAACACACACACAAGATGCAAAACGTCCCACATCTCTTGCAAAAGCTAACACTTAATTCAAAACTATTTTAACTCTTCTAAAAATTGTGTTTTTTTTTATGGTAACTCTACACAAAAACATTTTAATGATTTCCACACCAAACTACGTACAGATGTGAAACATGTAACAACTATCTTGTGTCATTTGCTGGTTCGGTGTGCAGTGGAGTGTAAAGGATATATGTCACATGAACATGTATGTGCACAAATACACTATATAGAGTATGCATGCACAATTGTACAATTGTAACGGAGCTCAATAATGTTGACACTATTGGCTTGTTATGCTTCACAGCAGAATTTGCTGCATTGAAACTATCTGTATTGTATAGAGCTATAGAAATAAAGGTGACAACTTAGATTTTGTCAGCATATTTACAAAATAAACAGAAATGCAAGGGTGAGTGAAAATTTTCAACATTGAGTTCTGATTTTTACATGATCAAATTAGGTATATTTACACTATAAACAGAAATTCAAGAGGGTAAAAATAATTTATTTCTGGAAAAAATTGAGTTTTGAAAACATGATGAGTGAATGGTTTCACTGAGTGGGCCTCACAAGATTCGTGTTTTTTTTTATATGGTAAACTATCCCTTGAAGTCATTGTTATGAGTTGATCAACTCAATCTTTTATTGTAAGCCAATCACCTCAACTTTTTTAACTTCAATTAGCTTGTATCAAATGTGTATTGGACAATACTTTACAGCATTTATTCATCTAGTGTAATGTAAATTACACGTATTAATACATTTAACATTATAAGTTGTATAGGTTCATATGAATGTATTAAGAACAAACATGAATAAAAAAATATTATAATTTTAAAAGTATATCCATATAAAAAAAGAAAGAACAATTAAAATTAACATTTAAAAAAGTGCAGTAATAAATTGTTCATTATTAGTTTATGATACCTAATGATAAACTAATGTTACCAAATGTTAATCAAATCTTACTGTAAAACTACATTTTCTGCTACATTCCCTATTAGGCCTACTTATTTTATTACTGAACACAGTGCTGTCCAGATATAAACAGTTCCATAAACATACTTTAACCAAATGCCTGAATCATGTGTTTGAATAGAGCTGACAAGATCAGAACGGTATTGTGTCACGGCTGCGTATTCTGTAAGGCTTTCCAACTACAATAAGGTGCAGATCAAATAGGTTAATCAAGATATGGTGTTGTTCTCTTGTTGGGTAGCCAAAAGATTATATTTTTAAGGAACTTATGTTTCAGGTTTGGAAAAGACAAATCAAGCATCTCACTAGATAAACTACCGTTCAAAAGTTTGGGGTCGGACAGATTTTTTTTTAATGTTTTTGAAAGAAGTCTCTCATACTATTCAAAGGTGCATTTACTAGATCAGAAATACAGTACTCTGAAACATTATTACATAACTGTTTTTTTAATTATTTTAATGTAATTTAAACTAATTTATTCCTGTAATTTCAAGAAACATTTCTTATCACCAATGTTGAAAGCAGTTGTGCTGCGTAATATTTTTGTGGAAACCGTGATAAAAAAAAAAACTGGATTCTTTGATGAATACAAAGTTCAAAAGAACACCATTTATTTGAAATATAAATCTTTTGTAACATTATAAATGTCTTTACTGCCACTTTTGATCAATTTCATGAATCTTTGCTAAATAAAGGCATTAAGTTTTTTTATTTTTTTTTTTTTTTTTTTTTTTAATTACACACCCTAAACTTTATTACTTTATACAAGATGCAAAATCTGTCTGGTAATAAAGTAATCCTGACTTTTAGACAGTAAACACATTATATCCAAAGAGTGTTTTAGACAACAGTTTGTAGATTATTCCTTACGTGTGAACATTTAACCAATGAGATACTCCTTAGACACCAAAAAGCATGACCCTGACCTCAAGACCAACTGACCAGAACAACAAGGCTGTCTTGCCAGGGCACACTGCGCACTCCGTATGGATGGCTTATTGGCTTTGGTTTACTTCTGCTACAATGGTTGCTTTTATGCCCAGGCTCTATATCCCAAACCACAGAGTTCATCACCCATAACAATTTTCCCAGTATTATAAAGACTTACTCACAAAAGCAAAACATTAACTATGATTTGGGGGCATTTAACAATAATGCAACAGGAAAACTTTGATCGCCATTGTGCACAGGACTACCTAATGATTTTTCAATGTCCCATTTCTTTGATAAGTTCTTCATAATGAGTAACAGAAATGATTCTGATCAAAACTTCCACTAGTGAAGTGCTCTCAATGTAATTTTCTTCTTTAATAAACATATTTTTGACTTTCATTTATGCCAAATTATATACTAATATATATATTTTTAATAATTAGGTGAATGATTGCTGAATGATTTATATCGTTCAAGACCAGCTCTGAAACTTTAGAAGACCATTTTGAGGGATTCTGTGAGGAATTCACCTCAAATCATTTTTTTAAGAAGGCTAGTTCCTGACTTATACTAATTATACAGTCAGGTCCATAAATATTGGGACATCAACACAATTCTAATATTTTTGGCTCTATACACCACCACAATGGATTTGAAATGAAACAAACAGGATGTGCTTTAACTGCAGACTTTCAGCTTTAATTTGAGGGTATTTGCATCCAAATCAGGTGAACGGTGTAGGAATTACAACAGTTTGTATACGTGCCTCCCACTTTTTAAGGGACCAAAAGTAATGGGACAATTGGCTCCTCAGCTGTTCCATGGCCAGGTGTGTGTTATTCACGTGTTATTCCCTCATTATCCCATTTACAAGGAGCAGATTAAAGGTCAAGAGTTCATTTTAAGTGTGCTACTTGCATTTGGAATCTGTTGCTGTCAACTCTCAATATGAGATCCAAAGAGCTGTCACTATCAGTGAAGCAAGCCATCATTAGGCTGAAAAATCAAAACAAACCCATCAGAGAGATAGCAAAAACATTAGGTGTGGCCAAATCAACTGTTTGGAACATTCTTAAAAAGAAAGAACGCATGGGTGAGCTGAGCAACACCAAAAGACCAGAAGACCACGGAAAACAACTGTGGTGGATGACCGAAAAATTCTTTCCCTGGTGAAGAAAACACTCTTCACAACAGTTGGCCAGATCAAGAACACTCTCCAGGGGGTAGGTGTATGTGTGTCAAAGTCAACAATCAAGAGAAGACTTCACCAGAGTGAATACAGAGGGTTCACCACAAGATGTAAACCATTGGTGAGTCTAAAAAACAGGAAGGCCAGATTAAAGTTTGCCAAACAACATCTAAAAAAGCCTTCACAGTTCTGGAACAACATCCTATGGACAGATGAGACAAAGATCAACTTGTACCAGAGTGATGGGAAGAGAAGAGTATGGAGAAGGAAAGGAACTGCTCATGATCCAAAGCATACCACCTCATCAGTGAAGCATGGTGGTGGTAGTGTCATGTTGTGGGCATGCATGGCTGCCAATGGAACTAATTCTCTTGTATTTATTGATGATGTGACTACTGACAAAAGCAGCAGGATGAATTCTGAAGTGTTTCGGGCAATATCATCTGCTCAAATTAAGCCAAATGCTTCAGAACTCATTGGACAGCGCTTCACAGTGCAGATGGACAATGACCCGAAGCATACTGTAAAAGCAACCAAAGAGTGTTTTAAGGGAAAGAAGTGGAATGTTATGCAATGGCCAAGTCAATCACCTGACCTGAATCCGATTGAGGATGGATTTCACTTGCTGAAGACAAAACTGAAGGGAGAATGCCCCAAGAACAAGCAGGAACTGAAGACAGTTGCAGTAGAGGGCTGGCAGAGCATTACCAGGGATGAAACCCAGTGTCTGGTGATGTCTATGCATTCCAGACTTCAGGCTGTAATTGACTGCAAAGGATTTGCAACCAAGTATTAAAAAGTGAAAGTTTGATTTATAATTGTTAATCTGTCCCATTACTTTTGGTCCCTTAAAAAGTGGGAGGCACGTATACAAACTGTTGTAATTCCTACACCGTTCACCTGATTTGGATGCAAATACCCTCAAATTAAAGCTGAAAGTCTGCAGTTAAAGCACATCTTGTTCGTTTCATTTCAAATCCATTGTGGTGGTGTATAGAGCCAAAAATATTAGAATTGTGTCGATGTCCCAATATTTATGGACCTGACTGTATATCTTAATCTCTATCCTTATGTTATTAATAAATAATTTAGCAAGTCTGTTGTTTTGTTCTAATTTAATTGAAATAAACTAGACTGCAACTTTCAGCAAATTAACCAAATAACCAACTGTTCACTAGCCATTTCTTTTATTGAGGCAAGATGTTTTAAGTCCCCCTGTGGTAAAAAAAACCAAGGTTTTAATGTTGTTTGTATAAGTCTATGTGCTGTTTTTAATAAGATTTTAAGTCAACACACAAGTCAACAACACCATTGCTGAGTATGTTCTCCTTAAAACTGCAGTGAAACAAAGACAGTCTCAAAATCATGGTTTGAAATCGCTGGTCTTTCTGATGTCACAAACTACCTAATCAATCACGCCAACATGTGATCGTCAACAATCAGCTGGTGTGAGTGAGTGGAGGCAGGGCTAAAAAAAACATGTTTAAATATGTAATTTTGGGATAAAATTATTGACTAAAGGGGGACTTTAAGCCTGGGACAGACCAAGCTGACTTCAAAGAAAAACCGACGGTGTTGTCGCATCGCGTCAGCTGTGTCTGGACCAAAAAGCTGCGCTTGAACACACAGCACAGACTCAAGCCAACTGCAAACTAGCATGTGCGTTCTGTGTGTAAGGAATTAACTGACTTCAGCTGGTATCAATAGTCTATATTCATCATTCAAATGGAGAAACCAAAACAAGGATAGGGCTATATGGGGTATACGCAGAAATAGGAAAAGTAAACACTTGAATATCAGTTATGTTGATAAATTTCTTAATTTTAAGCGGCTCATGCGGTTATGAAAATATTCACATTTTGGAATGCTCGGGTAGGATCAGTCTTCTGTCTGTGCCGTCTTGAATAACTCTCATCGCTTTCGCTAATTCTTGTGCACTGACTCGTTCGCTAAACTGAACATCTAATCAGAGTTCCCATTCACACGACGACCTTAACACAACATTATTGTTAACACAATCTGTGTTAACAATCAGTTAAAGGGATAGTTTACCTAAAAAAAATCATTTTATCATTATGTACTTGTTCCAAACCTGTATGACTTTCTTTCTTCTGTGGAATATAAGAGGGAATATTTTGAAGATTGTTGGTAACCAAACAGTTTTGGTCACAATTGACTTCCATATACAGACAAAACGAACAACAACTGCAGTTTCTCAAAATATCTTCTTTTGTGTTTCACAGAAAAAAGAAATTCATACAGAATTGGAACGACACAAGGGTGTGTAAATGATGACAATATTTTCGTGTTTTGTTTTGGGGGAGGGGGGGGTAAATTATAAGTCATTATTATGTGTTGATCATCTCAATCTTGCTGCTTATTGGGTCTTTTTTTTAAGCCAATCACTTCAAAGACCACTTTAAATCCTTTAAAACCACAGTACTAATATCAGCAAATAGTGTCAAATGATACAAGAATCCAAGAGGGTACAGTGGCAAACCATTGAAAGGTCTTAATACGAATTATGCACTCAGTGACCTGCACTACCTCCTGTGCCATCCTGCCTTTCCTTGCTAAATTACAGTTTATTTACTAAACATAAAACACACACACACCTCATTTATTTCTTGTTAATAATCTTGACCTTACACTTTGAGTGGTATACCTTTAATACATAAAAACAAAACCAGAGACTGGTTTGGTTTTGTAAACTAGCAATTCAGCCAAAGCGAAACACAGATGATAAAGTAGGGTGCAAGGTTATGATAGATTTGCACATGCTGCCAAAAGTAAGCCAAACCTGTTAAGTCAGATGGGCATGACTTTGCTGCGGTGTCATTGCAGGTGACTTGTTCCTGAATGCCCTCATTGACACCAACTTCATGACCAGTTCATTACTGACTAAACTTGTTAGAAAAATCTCAAGGTTCTCACAATGGGGAAATACAGTACAAACAAATCAAATAAACCACAAAGTCACTGAAAAAGTCATGATTTTCTCAATATAGCATTACAATGCATCGGTTAAAATTATCCATAGTTTCACACAAAACACAATAGTTACTAGAATGATACTGTGCTTGGTATTAGCCACCACTGGCATACATATATTTCTTACACAGTTTGAAGGAGATCGATATTAATTTCTCATGACAGTAAAAATTTTAGTATGCTTGGTTACTAAGGTGCAATAAGGGTGTCACCACCATGGAAATAATACCAAAGAAAAACACATTCTCCACCTAGTCTTAAAGTGAATGACTGATGTTGAACAACATTGTGAAGGTGAAAAACAACCTGTTTTCTTGGATTCTTTTTATTGGGATCATGTGGTTGTAGCATTTATTTACAGAGTGTTATTCATAACTCACGTGTACACAAGCTTTTTAGATAAGAAATGATGGGTGATAAACTAACACGCCATATCCAGAGCTAACCTAAAAACAAAGGCGCAATTAACAGTGCCAGGTGGGATATATATCTTATATTAAAATCTAGATGCAATATGAAATTTTTAACATTGCATTTCTGTCCATGCTCATGATAAGCACTGACATACAGTGGCACTTTAGATTCATTAAAATAAAAAGTTAAAAAAGGAAATATTAGAACATCAAACCTCTTGAACTCAAAGGGAAAATGTTATCAGTGGTCAATAAATCATATTTTGTCTTTAAATGCTGAGCCATGGATGTAGCCACTGATCTACAAAATCACAGGACCAACAGTGGGAAATATGGAAAAGAAGTTTAAAAAAAATCTAAATTACTCCGTGATAAGAATTATTTTAGGAATAACCCCCTAATCCTATAAACAGGGGTTATGGTTAATGCAATATCTCATTTTAATTGCAAAGAGCAAATATTCTTCTACTGACCCTGCTAATACATCACTATTTATGTATTTATTTATATATCATAACAGCAATTTTTGTTTTACATTCCAATTGCATAAATACATTTTGTGTATTAGCCTACCTAATTAATATTCAAAAACTAAGACTTAATTTCCCGACGTCACAATCAACGTGTATGACGGACATTACAACTGCAGGAAGTCGAAAACGCTAAGCATAATTCAATTTAAAAACATTAATCAGTTCATTAGTGGGAGTTGTGAGCGGAAATAAGTGAAATAGAGCAAACCTACACAGCTGCCAACCAAGACAACATTTTAGACATTTAGGCACGCGCCGTTATGACACACAGCAAGGCGCTTTTATGTTACAACAATTATACCAACAATTATATTCGCTTATAGACATGTCATACACCAAATCCAAATGAAACGGTGGTAATCAATTCCAGTAGGCTACCGTCCATAAGAGATATCTTCAACGCCAAATAACGCTAATTCACCTTCAAATAGAAACCGAATCACCTCTTGCCTGCTGTCAGTGGATATCTAGATTTTATCTTTATTCTCGTAAAAGCCCTAAGAGAAACATGCACGCAAAATGTACACTACGACCAGTTTAAATCAATGCAATTAATTACCGGTAATGTTACTATCTTCTTTTTTTGTCGCTTCACTCCCTGGACGCATGATAGTTAAACAGCCGAACGACATGCAAAGCTGCAATAAACACCGAAATCTCCGAGATGTTAACTAATCCTGTGTGTGGCTGGTTACTCCACGCTGTGCTTACTAAAAGGATATATTCAGCCGAGCTCGCTACAGGTTGCTCTGCTAGAGCCGCGATAAAATGGTCAGGTTAAATTGGATTTAATTCCCATCCTCAGAGTCACAATCCCAGCGAAAGCGTCCGGCTACATGCTAGTACAATAAACGGCGGATTCACGATTAATTAAATACTGATTTAACCGTTCAGAGCGATTTATTTGATCAATATGTTAATTGAAATACAGATTAAAATAGGACCTGGAGAAGCGCGAGTTTAGAGTCTGACAAATGCGCGTCATCATCAGTATAAACAGGGGTTATGCGTGCATAACTGATAAATATAGTCGCAAAGTTTAAAAATGCGAAACCACAAAGATATAGCGTCTGCAGGGACTAAATCGTGCGATGCATAAGAGGTGTCCGAGCTTTAAATTGGTTGCGAACATTTGGCAGCGCAACATCGTACACTCCCCTTGTCTCACTAGGGTAGAACAAATGTGGGTCACCGGGCCTTCGGATTCTTCCCAGGCAAGCCTTAAAAAACACACCACCGTATTTTCACCGCAGGTACGCTTGAAACAAATCCGACACGAATAAGACACGAGAGCTTCACTGCTCCTTCTCAAAATAATGCTATCTTTAAAAGCCGCTTGTGCCCTTACCTCGGTTATTTGCCGTCCAGGAGGGGGATTTTCTTGCGCCTTGTTTTGGTTGAGACGGCAGTGTAGGATTGAACTAGAGTTAGAAAAACAGCAGGGCCTACCCTAGGCTTCCCACGCGCATGCGCAGTACGGCCAGAGCTGAATCACACACAATCTGGCAACACACAAACCTGACTTTTTTACGATTTTTTTAATTACTTGTCATTGTATAGATTAGAATACAATTATAAACAAGAAACAGAAAGGTAATTCAGGAAGGAAATTAAATATCGAAATATAGCAGATCATGGGGAGTTCCCGAAACGAATCCCAGATAAAGGAGAAACTCATTGAAATTACGAAAAATACATAAATTAAAAAAAAAAAATCGCATACATTAAATTAAAATATATATATTAAAAATAGGCACAACTGGGAACATACAGGACACCGAAATTCCATAAACAATAAACAGAAAGGTTAATTAGTTTAATTAGATAATTAGCGCCAAGGGAATTACATAATAAAATATGTAGATCATAGAGAGAGCCTCAAACGGCTTAGGCTATTTATAACAGATAAAGAAAGGATAAAACTGTCCACCATTATAGAAATAATAAAAATGAAACATTTTATAATTTAAATAAATAAATAATAGAAATAGGCACAACTGAGAAAACCAAAAAAATATAAACACTGAGATTTGATCATACATTTTAGGTTTTGGCAACCTTTATATATATATATATATATATATATATATATATATATATATATATATATATATATATATATATATATATATATATATATATATATATATATATATATATATATATATATATATATATATATATATACAAGGCCTATGTATAATAGCCTGACAGCTTTTAGGCTAAATCTAAACATCAGCATTTTAACATTTGACTACATCTAGCCATAAATATTGTTGGGGGGGAAATCCTGCTAATTTTTTTTATATCTTACTAATAATCTATGAGTTTTAAAGTGAAGAAAAGAGTTCTAACGCATACGAAATTGCATAAATAGGCTAAATTAAAATGAGAAAAAAATTATCAGTCTTTGGAAGAATTAACTATAAAATGCATACTCGAAATGTATCACTAAAATGCTTGACATATTTACCTATCAATGATCTGAAATAATTTTTAGCTATTGCTTGGTCTTTCACAAAATGCATAAATCGATTTAGCCTTTTTTTAAGCCTACATTTCACTGCTTCCGTAGCGGTTTTAAAGTTTCAGTTATTTCAAAAAGACAATATAGGCTACCTTGCTATATTTTAATGATTCTTGTGATTCTTGTTGGTGTGAATTTTATGTTATACAAACGTTCCTAATCTTTGGCCCACATGTTGTCGCTCTATCTCTCTCTCTCTTGGCCGTGTGCCAATTAGGTCAAATTCGCACGTCAACCAATCTTGAGTGTGGCACAGCGCGCGAAAATGTTAGTGCATGACGTATTGAATGACATTTGTCTTGTCCAATAGAAAGATGATGCGAGTGCGCGACATGCTGCGGAGCTGTTAATGGGAGCCAGGTACAATTAATTATATTCTTGCTCGTTTTAAATGAGAACCAAGGCAATTCCTATGTTGTTTCTTTAAAGGTTATTTAAAAAAACCTTTACTTGATTTGCATTAAGTCCATAGTAGCCTATAGCCTACTAATTTTCTTAGTGAAAACATGTAAATGCTTCAGTGACATACAAATCAGTGGGGTCGAGAGCAGCACGCACAGACATGTGGAAATGAGTGTCTGACTGTTCATGTTAAATCTAACTCAGCATGATGTAGACCATACAGTTATATTGTGTATGGTAAAAGAAAAAATGTATCGGCCTATTCATTCGTATGATTTGCACATTTTGTAGAATGTTTTTTTTTCTTCTTTCTGTTAATTATTATTTAAGTGAGTGACAGGGGATCCGTGGAAAATTCTAGAGAGGTAAATTAATAAATACATAAATATGAAGATGATTAATATTAAAATAAATTAGATTCAAATAAATAAATACAAACGTGATTCAAATTTTGAAAAGTGTTTAAAAGGTATTAGTTATTAATCTATTAAATGTATTTAATTAGATTAAAATAAATAAAAAATAAACAATATAAATAATACAAATTTGATTAAAAGTAATTAATTAATTAAATAAACAAACAAATAAATAATACATTACTGAGTAGAAAGATATACGTAAAAATACGTATCCTAGGGCTGATATTATTGTTCTAAACTAATTTTAGATTTATCTTTTTTTTTAAATATTTTTTTTATAGGCTATAGGCTATCATATTTGGGGGTCCATGGCATCTAAAAGATTAAAAACAGCGGATTTAAAATGGCTATAGCTATAGGCTAACCGTGTGTAAAGTAAGAGGATTATTAGGCCTACAAGTAAATAGTAACGATAGACATCAACTTGCTTTGCCCACTTCTTTTTCATGACGGAAAATAATGTATGAAAATGACTGTTGTCACGCGCTGTTTCTATTATGAGTGGATATCTCGTGACACCCAGTGGCGCAAAGCTTCAGACATCGTGCCACCGTAATGTAGTGACAAAATAACCACAAGGTGGTGCTGTTATCATATTAAATGAATTATTTTGAACTTATAGTGAGGTTGGCTTGATTTTTCCCTTATAAATTTACTCTCGGCTCAAACTTGAAAACATTACTATCTGATTTGCAGATTTGGCTGCAGTGCTGGTTCTGCAAACAATGGGCACCTGAAGAATTCAGATTGAATAGTTGAACTTTCACTAAGAAATTATCTGTAATCTTTTAATTGTTTTTATTATTTGCCTGTGGAAGAAGTACAATTTAGCATAGGCCTACTTAAAAAAAATACATCAAAGAATAGGCTACTTAAGTTGGAACTGAATGTAATGTTTTTGGACATTAACATGTTAATTTAATGAACATTTATTTTTTTAAATAGCCTATATTTTAAATGTTTTATATTAATGTTTTTTTACCCACTTAAGTAGTAGCCTATTTTATAAGAAATATCATAATTAGCCTACTTCAATTGTCTTTGAAATATGGTTAAAGTGTCCTGCTGAATGATGAGCATTATGGTAGACTGAAATACTTTAATGTCATATTGAAAATTGTGTCATATAGCCCATATAAATGTGTTTGTAGTTACACTTTTGTAATAATGAAGTTGCAATAAAAAGTTAAATGTATTAACTCTAAATTTAATAATGAACACACTACAGTTAAAATTATAATCAATAGCCCACATGTTAGTCAAGACATCAAATCAACACAGTAAAAAACGTGCTTAAATTTTCAAAGTACAATCAACTTGACTATGTAAGTGTCAGGGTTTGTGCAGGTGCTGAAGACGAGGACACGAAAGCTTCAATATAAATGCTTTAATAAACAAAATGAAAACTTTCCAAACTTAAACAGGAACAATAACTCCAGGAAATCAGAAACACAACCACACATGGACGACGACCAACAAACACTGAGGGAAAACACAGGGCTTAAATGAACAGGGACTAATGGGATGATTAACAGAAAACAGGTGCAGGGAATTTCTAATCAGACATGGCGGGAAAACTAACAGGACTGAACCAAAAGTCACAAAAGACGGGGGAAACAAGATCTCAAAACAGAACTAAACACATTGAAAATATGACAATCGTGACAGTACCCCCCCCTCTCCGAAGGCGCGACCTCGCGCCGTACAACATCCAAAGGGGTGGGAGGGGTGGGCGCCCTGGAGGCTGACGAGGGCATGGTGATGCAGGGACGGGAAGCCTCCAGGGCGGAGCTGGTAGCCTGGGGAACCGGGGTGGAACCAGCTGTGGATGTGGCCATGGCGGAGCTGGACGTGGGCGTGGCCACGATGGTGCAGGCTGTGGGCGTGGCCAGGGCGGTGCAGGCTGTGGGCGTGGCCACGATGGTGCAGACTGTACCTCGGGCGTCCAGGGCGGAGCTGTGGGACCCTCGGGCGTCCAGGGCGGAGCTGTGGGACCCTCGGGCGTCCAGGGCGGAGCTGTGGGACCCTCGGGCGTCCAGGGCGGTGAGGACCCTTCAGGTGGCCATGGCGGTGCAGACCCTTCAGGTGGCCATGGCGGTGCAGACCCTTCAGGTGGCCATGGCGGTGCAGACCCTTCGGGTGGCCATGGCGGTGCAGACCCTTCAGGTGGCCATGGCGGTGAGGACCCTTCGGGTGGCCACGGCGGTGAAGACTCTTCAGGTGGCCATGGCGGTGCAGACCCTTCAGGTGGCCATGGCGGTGAGGACCCTTCGGGTGGCCACGGCGGTGAAGATCCATCAGGTGGCCACGGCGGTGTAATTTTTCCAGGCCTCCGTGGATCTTTGGCCGGCCACGGCGAAGGCGTATAGCGCCCCCCCAAAATTTTCTTGGGGAGGACAGGCTCAGGATCTGGAACTGACTTGACATCAACGGGCGCTGGGTCAACGGGGTCTGGGTCAACGGGCTCTGGGTCTGGGTCAACGGGCTCTGGGTCTGGGTCAACGGGCTCTGGGTCTGGGTCAACGGGCTCTGGGTCTGGGTCAACGGGCTCTGGGTCTGGCTCTGGCGCTGGGTCAACGGGCTCTGGCTCTGGCTCTGGCGCTGGGTCAACGGGCTCTGGCTCTGGCTCTGGCGCTGGGTCAACGGGCTCTGGCTCTGGCGCTGGGTCAACGGGCTCTGGATCTGGCGCTGGGTCAACGGGCTCTGGCGCTGGGTCAACGGGCTCTGGCGCTGGGTCAACGGGCTCTGGTGCTGGGTCAACGGGCTCTGGCGCTGGGTCAACGGGCTCTGGCGCTGGGTCAACGGGCTCTGGCGCTGGGTCAACGGGCTCTGGCGCTGGGTCAACGGGCTCTGGCGCTGGGTCAACGGGCTCTGGCGCTGGGTCAACGGGCTCTGGCGCTGGGTCAACGGGCTCTGGCGCTGGGTCAACGGGCTCTGGCGCTGGGTCAACGGGCTCTGGCGCTGGGTCAACGGGCTCTGGCGCTGGGTCAACGGGCTCTGGCGCTGGGTCAACGGGCTCTGGCGCTGGGTCAACGGGCTCTGGCGCTGGGTCAACGGGCTCTGGCGCTGGCTCTGGGTCAACGGGCTCTGGCTCTGGCGCTGGGTCAATGGGCTCCGTGCTGGATTGGACCAGCATATCAGGAAACTCGGGGCTGGACGGGACCAGCATATCAGGAAACTCGGGGCTGGACGGGACCAGCATATCAGGAAACTCGGGGCTGGGATCAGGCTCTGGCGGGCAGGTGACGGGCTCAGGCTCTGGCGGGCAGGCGACGGGCTCAGGCTCTGGCGGGTAGGCGACGGGCTCAGGCTCTGGCTGGATGTGGCTGACGTGAACCCCAGCCTTGGGAGCCCTCTCCTTGGCCAATCGCACCGATATCAGTGGGGGATCAGTCATACCGGATATCATCCGGGGAAGTCCAGGGACCGATCCGGCGGCAGGGCCGATGCGGTGCGCAGGCCCCGGCGGGCAGACGATGGGCTCTGGTGTGAGCGTGCAGGTGATGGGCTCAGGCGTTGGCGTGCAGGTGATGGGCTCAGGCGTTGGCGGGCTTGGAGCTGGTTGGAGTGGCAGATCCTCCACCAGGTAGCCGGATCCACACGCCCACAACGCGCGATCCACGAACTCCAGGAAGGACAGATGGAGATCCCCGACCAGAACCATCTGGGCCAAGGGGTCCTTCAGACCACCCCAGAAACTCTTCATCAACTCCTCTTCCTCCATCGACCCATCATTGTAGAGGGTTAGGTAACGCCCCGCATACTCCTCAAGAGAGAGCTCCTCTTGAAAGAGGACTGGAACTTCAAAGGGGCTCACCACCATGCTTTTCCTCCTTCGGCCCATTTTAGTTAACGGTTTGGTCGTTCTGTCAGGGTTTGTGCAGGTGCTGAAGACGAGGACACGAAAGCTTCAATATAAATGCTTTAATAAACAAAATGAAAACTTTCCAAACTTAAACAGGAACAATAACTCCAGGAAATCAGAAACACAACCACACATGGACGACGACCAACAAACACTGAGGGAAAACACAGGGCTTAAATGAACAGGGACTAATGGGATGATTAACAGAAAACAGGTGCAGGGAATTTCTAATCAGACATGGCGGGAAAACTAACAGGACTGAACCAAAAGTCACAAAAGACGGGGGAAACAAGATCTCAAAACAGAACTAAACACATTGAAAATATGACAATCGTGACAGTAAGCCATTTCAACTTAAAAATATAACACTGACTTTTAAAATGGCTTAACTTATTTTGACGAGTTAAAGTAATGTAAAAGGATGTTGTCATGACATTTATCATGTCATTTTTTACAGTGAAGAGTATGTTTAAAGCACGTCAAAACCGATTAAAAACACAATGATTTGAAATGTACTTTGAAGTAAAACTTTTACTTGGACATTTCTACAAAGTCTGTGCTCTTTAAGTACACTTAAGTGGCCTTTTATTTCATAATTATTATCTAATCTGCAAAATGAATCTCAACTTTTAGGATTTAAAGTACACTGTGCACATTCGATGCAATAAGCACACTTCTTTTTTTATAAAGGTCCAGTATACAATTAGTTTCAGTTATTGTTTTAGCCATGTTTAATAGTTTAATTTTGTAAATACAACCATACAAAATGAAATTAAAAACACTAGAATTGTAATTGTTGAATCTATAATCTAGATTGTGCATGTATGGGTTACAGTCATTTGTCAGGTAAATACTGCAAATTAAACAACACTTAAAATGCAGGTTAGAGAAATTGGTTCATAATAAGATTGTAAATTAAGCTAATTAATCTTCTATTATAAACATGTATCTTACTCAAGGTTATACAAATATCAGAGTGGGCAAGTAATCTCAGTTCCTGGGTCATTGGTCACCAATAAACCAGAAGTGTTTGTGTTTGTAACCCAAATTAGCTCTTTAGATCTTCAGCAGGTTCTGTGTGTGTGTGTGTTTCATTTGTGTATTTTTCTTATACCATCAGTTTAATTGCGTTCGACGTCTTTTCACAACCCCGAAGCTTCCTTTTTCACACCCAGCCCGATACAAAACACCCACTACAGGACTAATGTGTTTCGAGTTGTACCCTCAGGTCTGTCTAGAACCGGTCAAGTGATCTTCCACATCTACACACCCATGTTTTCTGTCACAAGTTTCTTAAAGGAAATGCAGTCACGATCCATGACGTAACCTACTTCATTATTTCAGGCCCCTGTTCATCCTCACAGTATGACAACATCTTAATAAACACATTATTTATGAGAACAATAGGCCATAAGCAAGATTCAGCTAAACTGATAAAGGACTGAAAAGAGACGTTTATCAAAAAGGATGCAGTTCTTGAAACATGCTGTTTGGATGGTCAAATCTAATTAAAATGGAAGTGATCGGAAGTGAAGTTTGATTAATGCTTTTTGACTAATTGTTGTAGTAGCACGATAACAAAAACACACACATTCATCAAGAAAAAGAGGGAATGAGCAACCAGAGTCCCACTAGTGCTTTCAAGAAATAACTGAGGAGAAAAAAAATATTTTATTTCTTTGTTTTTGGTGGGAAAATCACGTACAGTCAATTTGGTCAAAATCACACTGGCACGATGAGGGGACATTTTATAATGCTTTTAATTCAAAAGGCACAGCACAGTTACACAAACAGGACATTTGGACAGATAAAATACTTTATTTGGATTCTGTACATTCAACATCACAATTTAACAGGAGGGTGTTTTCTGGAACGAGTTATGTGATGTTTCAGGTTGACTGGCTCTGGATCATCACATCTGTGGCAAGGGGTCTGGTGCTACTGAAATTGTTAATGAAGAAGATAGTTTTATTTATTTTTTTAAATATACAGAGACATTAGTATAGCTCAAATAGGTTTAAGTTCACACTCTAATGCCATTAAAGACCCTTAATGCCCTGTTGTATATCAGTATATGAAAATGTATATTGTATTGTTGAATATTTAAATGTATAGTTTCTGAATGAGTTTTGCAGTCCATGCAGTGCACTTGTACACATTTGAAGAAGCAGGTTTAAATTATTATCTCAGTTCAATACCTGATTTTACCATTCTTTATTGTTTTACACATACTCAGCAGATCTTCTTCCATTTCGTGGCTGCAGAGAAGCACAAAGAAATTTCAAAAGGATTTTCGATGAATTTTCCATTTTTAAGCTTTCGAATGATACCTCATTTATGATGATTACTAAAATATGTGATAGGGATAAAAGGTAATAAAAAAGAGTGCCAAGCATCCCGCTTGCGAGATGTGACAGATAAGGGGTTTAACTCAAAACTTAAATAAGATATTCCTTATTGTGTTGGACAATAAACAGCTGTCATATTGTAGGCCTATACCCGATAAAGGAAGTATCCTCTGCTCTGGATCCGTCCAGGCCCTTGAAGATCATCCTGCTCACAGAAGGAATTGTTATAGTTATAGTCAATATCAGACCACACTTTCTGCTCATGCTGCTACTGAACATTGTTTAACTGTTTCTAACTGAATCGAAGGTGAATCAAAGGTCTTATGACAGCAGTGTTAGTAAGAGGGAAAAACAATTTATCTACCCGAACAAAATCCATCAGGACCATTTCCTTTGTGAGAGTGAGGCAGTCATCATTTATTCTTGTTCAGTTTTGTGTTTTACCTTTATAGCACAATAACACTTTTAGCGTACAATTACCTCTCAAATGGACAGAAGCGGTTAATCAAACTGGTTGAGCCATTTCACATCCTGTACATTTAATTAGATGGACTCAAACTCATGCATGCACATGTCAGCCTCGTGCAACCGTGTATGTGTACAAGCATGTAGAAATGCATACTTTTACTTTTTTTATGTAAATATTAAAAATATTTAACCTTACACTGGGAATGTAAAATAAATTAATATAATAAATAAATATATTACATTTAATTTACTGAACAAAATGTATCACGTTTCCACAAAAATATTAGGCAGCTCAACTGTTTTCCACATTGATAATGGTAAGAAATATTTCATGAGCAGCAAATCAGCAAATTAGACATTGAAGACTAGAGGAATGAAGCTGAAAATTCACCTTTGATTATATATTAATAAATTACTTTTTAAGGTATATTCAAATAGAAAACTTTCCAGTTACTGGATGTAACCATGTATCCTTGGATGCTGAAAAATCAGCTTTGCCATCACAGGAATAAATTAAATTTTAAAACTCAAATAGATAACGTTCCAGTTATGTAACCAACATAACCCTGGTTCCGCTTATGGGAAAATAACTTTTTCTTGTTTTTCTCTGAATACTGAAGCCTGATTGGTTTTTCACCCCACAGAAACGTGTGGAGCTGACTGCCAATTTAAGTCACGCTGAAAGCCATTTTTTTGTCAGAATTTTTGTCAGGACTGAGGAGTGGCAACGTTGACTAGTGCATAGGTGCCGTAGCATGGCAAGATAAGCGATGGAATCAGGGATCCAAGGTTACATTAGTAACCGGAACACTCCGCTAGACCAACCCTAAGAGGAGGCCATTCCCCGGGTGGTGTGGGCCCTCACCCTGATAGGGCACTGCAAGTCCAATGACTTGTAACTGGTGCTATTGCGTAGGATAGTCTTTGCTTCGAAAGTAGGCAGCCCCATTGAGTGGCCTCCGAAGCACACAAACAACTGCTCTGACTGCCTGAACTGGCTAGAACAGTCAATGTACACCATAAAGGCCTGAACGTGGCAAAGTGGGTGTGGCGTCTGTTTGCCCCTAGCAGAGAGAAATGACTTGTGCTCTAAAGGGCGTGAAAAGCTTCATAGGCACATAGCCTCGCCTGGGCCTAAGGACAACTTTACTGTCGTTGGGCTCAAACTTGAGGCAGGAAGCATCTACTGAAAGAGCCTGCAGATCACCAATTCACTTGACCGAATTGGTGATCTGCAGAAGGGTGGTCCTTAGCAAGAAAGTCGGCTGTCCTGAGCGGCTCAAACGGAGGGGCACAAAGACAGGTTCCAGGAAGGAACCTTGTTGGGGCGAGGCGGGTTTAGCAACCTGGTCCCCCTGAGAAATCTGACCACCAGGTCGTGTTTCCCAAACGACTAGCCAGCTATACACTGTAAAAAATTATTTTCATGATTTGTTATCACAACTTTTTATATTTTGTCAAATCAACTTACATAATTAATGTAGTTCAGATAACATAATATTTTGAGTTTCTATTTATTAAACTAATCTCCTTTGTTGTATTAACTCAAAGTTTTAATTTCAATTAACTCAAAATTTTAAGGCAACCAGGTAACTTACTTTTTTAAGTTCATTCAACTTTTTTTTTTACAGTGCCGTGGTACACCGCAATAGCTGCCGTGTATACATTGAGTGTGGATGGGGTGCGACCACCATCCAACAGCTCCTGTAGGAATGAGAGAATAGAAGCTATCTCACAAGACAGAGGGTCTACATTCCGAGCTGAGCAACAGTGGTAAAAAAAATAGACCATTTTTGGGTGTAAGGGCATCTCGTAGAAGGCACCCTAGCCTCAGAGATCGTATTCATGACCTCCGGGGAAAGATGCGAAGGCTCACAGATGGAGGCTGGTCTGGTAGCACATACCACTGGTGTGGAGGACCCAGTACTGACAGCAAACACAACACCTCCAATTCCCGGAACTGAACAGGGTTTGGAAGGTGAACACATGGAAGCTTTGGGGTGGTCCAGCCTCGGCGGCACTTAGCCTCCTCCTCCTTGTGCCCGAGGCATCAGGGCTGCTTGGGCAGATCAGGGTCCAGCACTAGCATAGGACAGGGTCCTTGGTGCTTGGGAAATGGGTAGCGCTTAGCTTCAAGTGCTGCTTCACCTCTGGTTCCACCTTTTTCTGGGGCTGAGCGGGTGCGGAAGCCAGCTTGGCGTGCTGCTGAGTTGTCGACAATTTAGGGCAACGCGAAGCAGCAGAGAAACTTGCCGGCAGGAAGGGCGCATCGCTTGTGATGTCCTCTGTGCCGTCGTAAAACGCTCAGCAAAATGGTAGACTGCAGAACCAAACAAACCCGAGGGAGAGATAGGGGAGACCAGGAGGGCTGTCTTGTCAGCGTCCTTGATCTTCGTTAAGTTTATCCAAAGGTGGTTCTCGAGGACCACCAAATTGGCCATGACATGACCAATTGCTTGGGCCATAGGTTTAGTGGTGCTCAGGGCAAGGTCGGTCACGCTGCACAGCTCCTCGAAGGCCGCCGGGTCAGGACCACTCTCGTCCATGGCACAGAGAAGCTTGGCTTGGTAAACTTGGAGGACCGCCATAGTGTGAAGAATGGAACCAGCCTGGCATACGCTCTGGTCGCGAGTGCAGCTGCACGGGTGGGCAGAAATCCGCAGCGACGGCCTCTTCCAGCGGGTGAAGCTTAGTATAATCTTTTTCCTTCATGCCATCAACCATGGTTAGGGCAGCTGAAGAAGAATAATGAACGCTTGCTGAATAGAGGGCACGCCTTGATTTCGTTAGTTCTTCATGGACTTCCAGGAAGAATGGGGCTGGTCTCTGGTGGGGGCCTATGGGCGACGCACGGCTGCTGGAACAACTCATCGAGCCGGCTGGAGACAGGCTCGTTAACAGCTCGTTAACAGCCTTGGTAAGGACACAAATGAACTCTGAGTCCTGCTGAGTCAGTGGCGGACGAGGTGGAGTCATCACCGGAGTTCGCCAGTTTGCCAGAGACATCGAGTCATCGCAATCGCCCTCGGAGCCGCCATTTGAAATTTGAAATTAGTCAACGCGGGTGAAGAGCACAAGCGAAGGGAGGGCGAGGTATATAGGCACTGGGCCGACGTGAGCTCACTTCAGCCCTGCTGTCCGCCCTCAGCTTCTTTCGCCTCAGCTCGAAAGGAGAAGAGAAAGGGAGAGCGTGCGAGGCAGGATCGCTCTCTTTAAAGAACGCGATGCGTGAGACCAACAGTGCGAGATTCATGCTCCCGCAGTGTGAGCAGCTGGTCTCAGTGAGAGTGGCATTGGCTTGGGCGTGTCTCAGGCATGTGATGCACTCGGTGTGGTCGTCCGAGAGAAGCAGGGGAGCCCTGCATGAGCCACAGTCATGGTGTGACATTTTGCAACAAATGTCTCTGTAATTTGCTCTTTTAGAAAGAAAATTGCTCTTTGAGATTTTTGCCGGATAGCCGCAGAGGAGAAGAATTGGATCAGCTGCAGCTGCGAAGTGCCGTTAATCCGATGCTGGGGCTTAATTCGACGGTGAGTAGAAAGGCTTTTTATCTTCTCTTTGGAGTCAACGAGGAGATGATCTTCGAGCTTGAAGGAGAAAAATTCAGACAAAAATGGCTTTCAGGCGACTTAAATCGGCCCTGCCCATTTCACGGGCTGAAAAGCCATTTGTTTGTGCAGGTCCACAGACATAAACCAATCAAGCCTCAGTATTCGGTTTTCCCCATAAGCGTCAGAAACTAACACAATGAGAGTGAATCGTACTGAAAGATAACAATTTCACAATAAAAAAAAACATATTTCACAATATTACTGTTTTACTGTATTTTTGATCATATAAATGAAGCCTTGATGAGCAAGAGACTTCTTCCAAAAACATTTTAAAATCTTATCATCCTTAAACCTTGAAACGTAAGTGTAATTCTTGTAGTATATGACATAAATTAATATATTAAAACTAATAAAATAAAAGTTCCACATATATCTATTCTATTCTATAGAATATTCTATAAGATAGAAGTTTGTTTCCATCATCAACCAGACAAAGAGGTTGTCACATTTGTGGTGTATAAACACAAATACACACACTGTCTGTTTTAATAATAATTAACACTTAACACTTTAATAATTAACACTTAACACTTAATTAAATCAACAATTACTGATGGTCAGAAGAGAAGCCCTAGAGCTAAGTCGTGATGAGATACTATCAAACAGCATATGGCCTTTCACTGAGGATTGAGAGGAACAGACACTTCAGTCAGTCTCCATGAACATCCCTCTAAAGTTACATTGTTTTTTATCAACTATTCATGCATTTACCACAGACTCCTATTTAGTATCAAGACAAGGAAAAAAATTAAAGAGCGTTAATTACTCAGAGTAATAATAATAATAATATAAACTCATGTACTATTCAAATAGATAATTAGGGGACAAAGAGGAAATCTTTTTTTTATATTTAGTACAAATTTCCTAAACTCTAAACTGACTTTTGAATATATATATTTGGTGTCTTGAAACGTACCCAAAATTAAATATTTTGATGGGGAAAAAAGCCTTGCATGTTGTCATTTTAGTGATCATACTCACAGTTCTAGTGTAGTCTGAATGAAGGTAAGCATGCAGGATACATACATTTAATTTCATTCTCCTGCTTCTTCTTCTGGCAAGCTGGGGTATGAGCTCCAGAAGAGGGTGCAACACAGTAGACTGACACATACACATATATAGAGAGATATCATGAAGACAGATATGGAGAGATATGAAAACCATGAACATCTGCTCCTGGGATTGGCCAGGGGTCGCAGAGAGGACTCTTTTGCGTTCTCTCGCTCGCTTATCTGTCCTCAGTGCGGCTCAGTGTTCATTTGGCACACATGGTGCACTGATGTTCAGTAAAATCACAGGCATGCAGGCCATGCCAGAGCACATGTCGGGGAAGTGAAGTTATGATGTCAACATCAGGGGGTAATGTTTTTGTGTGTTTTTGTGAGTATTATGTTCTGAATATGTACACCTGATTCCATATTTTAAACACATCACAAAACTGGCATATAAATATAAATGAATTCATAAACCTCTGCATGATACACATTTGCAGAAGACAATGCTTCTGTAATGTGGTGGACATGCAACGAATGGACAGTTAGGAAGAAACTAAATAGTTCCTCTGATGACATCAACACAAAATGACATGTAAATTAAATTTGGAAAATGTTAAGATAAAATTAGGTTATCTTCTGGTTTGAGTCTGAGCCAAAATTCAGATATTAATTCACCAAAAAATTCAATCTAGTGCAAATTATAATAAGTGTGGATGCTATCAAGGAGGAATCATAAGATGTCAGAGGTTAAACGCATGCAATGGGAACTAAAGAGTAGATCGTTTTATATGCATTAAGAGTAAATAATCTGAATACTAAAGGTGACACTGTTTGTGGAAGCATTATAAAGATAGGTAAAATAATAAACTCAATATTTTATATTCACACATTTATTTATTTGGTGTGTAGCCGTGTAATAAGTTATGATCATCCAGTCAAGGTTTTTTGCATGTAATATTTTGGCTATTTAATTTAATTTTAGTTCTCGCATTGACTGTGCATTATCCTTTATGGGAATGTAGCTAAGATTTTGCTTTTGCACAACCTTGGCCCAAAAGGGAACTGTGGCCTACAATTTATTTAATTTACGTGCAAGCTTTATTTAATGCCTGAGTATTAGATCACAGATTGCAATTTGCAGTTGAGTGTTACTAAAGACAGTGCAGCGTAGCAACAGTGGCTGACAGACACTGAACAACTCTTGAGGAAACCTACCGTCCCAGCTGTAAATCCTGCACCATTCGGTTTAGTGTAATGAAATAAGAACTATACATACATGTACAGACACACAAATACAAAGCCATATTCACAAACACAGAAGTTACACAAATATATACACAGAAAGGCAAATACAAAGACACCAAAATCAATACAAACAAAAACATGAAAAACATTCGTACAATAAATAATAACCCCATAATCCACAAAAAGACATCATGATGTTACGATATCATTGAATTGTCATTGCACTGAATGTGTTTGAAAAAGCAACCTCAAATTAGACCTCAAATGTCACATGCTCACCCTTTTGCTGGTCTCTCGAGCTGTGATCTCCTGCATATACAAAAAGCAAACATTAAAAAATCATAAAAATGTATCTTCCTTTTATGAATCTATAAATTACAGGCTTTACAAATAACAAAAAAAAATGTTGTGTGTGTGTTAGAATACATTAAAATTGGTTCAGTAGCTGAGACCCACCGAATCTGAGGATTTTAATTTTTTTATACTGTGATTTTAGGGGGGAAATCTGTGGAATGGATTAAATGCATTAAATGGAGTTATGTTACTCTACATGCTCACTGGTAGCTGAAACTAGGCCAATTTAATAAACAAATGTGTAATAAACAGATGTGTAGAATATCCTCATAGCTCTACGCGTGCTGATTCCGTGTGGGCATGAATAAAATTCACCTTCGATTTTTGCAGTGATCCCAGCATTAGGAAACACAGGTCCTCCAGGAGATCAGATGTCTGGCAAAGGTTAAAAGAAAAGAAAATGGATTGTGGACAGTTCAAATGTCTGAGCCTGAGCCAAATGGGTCAAGTAACTAAATGATGTGCTGAAAGTGTTCATTTTCAAGTGAATTTACAGGAAATGTTAAGATCATAATTAATTGGGGGTTCACAGCGCAGTAAACCGTTATACAAAGTTTTTTATATTTCTCTATAATTTTACTCACGGTTTGCTTCAAAAACAAAACACATAAGTAGCTGTATTGCAGATGGCAACAACACTCCATTACTCACTCTAAATGATGGGTCTGCGGAGAGGTAGAACGAGCAAAGATCAGTTATCTAAGAAAAAGACAAAAATGCAGTTGCAATTTGGCAGCTTATATGAATGAGATTCAAAAAACTAATAAAAAGATCCAAATCAAAATTAATCATGTCTCTTTATTTGATGTTTTGTTCATCATTTCTCCAAATTTCCATAAACACATATTTTTCTGTGCTTTCATATCCCAGCCTCTAGATCCCCAGCTTTACCCATGTAATTGCTCATGTACACACAATTAGAACATGTATCAAAGCAGAGGTGTAATCATCACTTTGGAGGGCAAAGTTAACGTGCACTGAAACTGAACAAATATGGGATAAGTCATTTATGATGAACTTTTGTCTCTGAGGAAATTTCAATATAACTGGATGCATTATAAGTGATTTGTTGGAAGGAAGAGTAAAAATGAAAGGACTCAGAAGTATCGACACTTAGTAAATCATACACACCTGGGTTAGTAACTGCTCATGCTCTATTGAAGATGGATTCAAGAGCACTGGAGCACCTGCAATTTATGCAGAAATCATTTTTACATATTTGCCACTACTATTTTGTATTACAAGCAAAGTGAATATTAATCATATACATTGTATGAATTTTGATTGGAATATGAACATTGGGTTCTACACAGCATACTGTGGTTTTGTCCACTTTTAGTGATTACAAAGTTTCAATTGGTCATGACTCACAATTATTTGGTAAATCTCAAATCTTATAATGATATCTACTTTTCTATTCTAAAGCAATCTTCATTGTCAGAGGTTTTCTTGCATTTGCATCACAAAATTGCCAATGAAATCAATCTGGAATCCTTGACATCTGTAATCCTTGTGAGGTTTGGTTCGGAAATAATATGCATGCTTGTCGATTTTCTTGTTTTGGTGATTTTGCCCTCAATGGAATAAGCACTAATTTGGCTGAGTGTGATTGTTGAATTAGTTGAGTCTAATTGACTTTGTTTATTGATCTATTGTGTGGGTCTTTCAATCTTGATTTTCTTAATAAACCATTGCTGTCAAAAAGTGTTTTCCATTATTGATTTGTGGTCTTATTTGAGGTCTGATTTAAGTCTTAGAATAGGTTAATCATTAGGCTGTAATTACATATACCTAGTCTAAAAACAAAGCAGAAAAACAGTAACAGTTTAGAGAAGAAACCAATACAGTACCAAAAAAGTTTGTTATTGGAAACTTTCATCTATCTCTTATGACATTTAACAATCAGTTGTGATGGCATATATGTCTATCTGAGTATCAATAAATTAGTCACATTTATCTAATCTGACAAAATCTCTCGTGGCATTTCTTATACTGCCATTATATAATTCAAATTCTTGTGACATCACTGCTGTCAAAATTGTCAAGCTCTCTGCTGTACAATAACACTTTTTTTCTCAGTGACATCATAATTAGCAGTTACATGACTGAATCCAATTTGAAGGTAAATAGCTCTTGGTATAAAGAGTGAATGCTTTATTGCTTGGAGAAAATGATCATATTTATCCTTTTGTTGTAATGATTATAATTCACAAAATGAATCTGGCACATAACACTGTTTACTCCAGCATCTTTTTCCAGGTTTATTGAAAAACATAAAACATTTGTACTGTTCTAATTAGTCTCAACGCTGTAATAAAAAAAAGTTGCTGCCTTAAATTTGTATGTACAATCAGCTTGGATGTTTAAGTCATTTCAACTTAAAACTTAAAAAATGAGCTGAATCTTGTATGCCTTAAAAGGTAAAAAGTTGAAAATTGCTTATGTTTTAAAGCAATGTAAAAACAATGTTTTCATAACTTATTGATCATATAATTTTTTACAGTGAATGCACTTTAACAGAAATCACTGCCCTGCCTACAAGCCCTTTTAGTTAATGCGTTACAATGACGCATTTCTGCTCACTATCTACTGACACACTAATGCAGCACATTGTGAACCATAAGCAAGATAACTAAGTTTGACTAAGCCTTCAGTATAGATCAAAATCATATACAAGAATGAAATCAGTCAATCCAAAGGCAATGTAAAGACGGAAGTTTTAGATGCAAACTTCTTTTAGACAGCAAAGCACTTGTTTTTTAATACCTGTAGCAACATTTATTTGTATTCCATCTATTGAATTTGTCACAGTATAGAGTCTGTCGGTTGTTCTTGATTTGATATATATTTTTTAACTGAATTGTTTCAGTGAGTCACCAAAACATCCTCCTTGGCTTCACATATTTACCAAACTTCCATCAACTATTTTGAGGCAACAGTTGTTGTTTTTTTAAAGACTTTTTGAGATATGAAATTAATACTGAGAGTATTCTGACTCTATTGTTTTGATCCTTCAGTAATATAACAACACTGTACCTCTATGACTGTACAGCTGGAAAACATCCCCTTGATTTGGTAAAAATATAGGCTATAAAAAAAGCATTTTAGCAGATAAACTTATAGATTACATTTTTAAATAAAGTAAGTTAATTAATATTATATTATTTTAATTATCATCAGTTGCTGCAGAACAGGCATTCATGGGGAGAGAATTACTCAACTGAATAATCTTTCTCATTGGAGAGATAAAGTACTATGCCACCAAACTTCTTATTCTAAGAAGTTATTCTAACATCACTAAATAAGTAAAAGGTGAGATGTATGTGGAAGACTTACTTGTGGTGATGGGTATGATGAAGGAGATGAAGAGGACCGCGAACATCAGGGTGGAGTTGTGTGCTGGGCTCATCGCGCTCTGAGCTGCTTCGCGTTCACACTGACTGCTGTTCCTCATGCTCTCCTCAGTTTGCGACGGTTCTGGTGCTTTCTCTGTCTGACCTGCCAGCCGAACATTATGAACTCTCGAAGTTACACACCCTCTTCGTAAATCGACCTGCAAAGTACGTCACGATGAATGAGCCCCGGCACGTGATTCATTTACACAAACGATGATGTGATGAGTGGTCAACGCTATGAGTAATCAAAGTAGCCTAAAATATTTAATCTTCAACTGGACCTTTTAGTGTAGCCTACTGTGTATAGGCTACACACGGTTGTTTGTGTTAACGTAAAATGCATTTGGCTTTTACATTAATATATGCCTGTTGAATGACAAAACGTTTGCTGAGATACAAACGTCCTGGTGTAAAAGTTTCCAAATGTAAATCTATTATATGGATCAGACAGAAGACAAAACAAAGAAACGTTAAATAAAATATCGGTACCATTACTATTAAAGATTCATTATGGTCATTCCTCAGGTTGACAACAGTCGTTTGTAGACAAACACGTTATATCAAAGTAAACGGAAGTCTCTTTAATGTTTGTGGGCAAACAAAATAAAAATAAAAAAGTAATGTAAACAAAGTAACACTGCGGGTATGTGTCAGTTGCCTTTCTCCAGTGTCTCTCTATGTGAGAAATAAGTTTGTTTCAGCACCACATGATGTGGACAGCTCCAGGATAAAGTTCCCCTTGAGTCCAATTACCAAAAAAATCACTCTCTCTAGGATTCTCTAAATGCAGAAATGCTGGCCATATAGTAAGATTTAAACATGTCCTAAACATGAAAGAAATCCTGTAAATGATTCAGACTATGATGATCGTTCTATCTACGCTCATTTACGAACAAACTAATGAAACTTCCTGGAAATAATTGGATTCACTTCACGCCATTAATCTACTTTCATTCATTTCATTTTGCTCTGCATTTGATATACCTTTGGAATATCTAATGGTTACTAAACCACAACAGTTTAAATTTTGATTTAGAGCACATTATGGCATACAGTTTGCAGAAAATGAAATTTCTTATGATTTTTTTTGACTAAATTCTTATTTCTTTTGGGAATCCATTATCAATCCATACTCACTCCTTGGTGTCCAAACAGGCATTCTTATGAATCAGTTAGTAAATTAAAATAGGTCACTAATGTACCTGAGATATACTTTATTTAATGTTTACTTTCTCCCAAAATGTATCATCTACTGGATACACCACTGTACACTGTAAGTATGCAGTACTTAATAAATATACATTTGATAAACATGCAATTGCACAGATGCGTTTGTACAAGAATCAAGAGCTTCTGCGCAATTAGTATCACTGTATTGACTGAGATTGACAGACATGACCTACAAATAATTACATTTGAGTCCTATATCAATGCTGTTTGTGGGAGACAAGCATGCATGTCATATTGTGCATGTTATATTAAACTTAGGCCTTGTATGCAGTGAAAAGGAATTGAACACCCAATGCAATTAAGTAAAATATCAAGTAAATTGTGGCAGGATATGAGGATGAAATAAGCTACTGTACCTTTATGTTTAATCAACAGGCCTTGATGTCCTTTTCACAAATTTTTCTTTTTTGCAAACACCAAGAGTTATCTTCATGAAAGTGTTCCCTTCTAATCATGTGATTTTGACTGTATTGAAGTCACAAGGGAGTGCTAATATCACATTATTAAAATAAATAGAAGGTTTGCAATTACTTTGATCAAATTTGCAATTAACTGGGAAGGCGTTGGAGTGTCATAGGAAAACAAAAAGATTCAGCCTTTTTTAATCAGCTTTGTCCCTTTTTTTGCTCCTTTGAGTGGGATGTAGATACAAATAATACGATTGCATCAATGTCTGTTTAATATCTCCTCATTATGAAAATGTCAAGCATTGGTGTCATGGGCTCTAGAGTAAGATTCTCAGCATTGGGATATGGCCTCACATTTCCAGGCATTTTCGAATGCATGTGTCTGTACTTGAACAATGGGATTGTTCTTATTCATTTGTTTGAGTCAAAACATGCCTAGAGAATGTGTCCACCTGTCTAGGTAAAATGAAGCCTGTGGTTGAGCATGTGTAGGGGGGAGGTGTGCTGAGTTTGTGTGCCTACCGCCGCACATCATGACGCACACGGGAGAGTGAGATTTGATTCACAGTTAAGCATAGCGCCACTGGGAAATATCGGCTAAATATCAAAGTGAATAAATAATCAGTGAATATCCTTAACAAGGGTTATTGCTGGAGTTTTGGAGGATTGGGACTGGATGACTGAGTAGCTTAAGCAGGACTGAAATAAATACAATGAGAGCTTTTGCACAGGTTAAAGAGATGATTTATTCAGCAACAGGGACAGAAAAGGAATGAGGTAGAAATGAAATTAAGAGGATTAACAAAAAAAAAAACATGGAGAAAAACACACTGCAGAGTTAAAGTGGATAGGTGAGACGGAAACACATATAATGCATCAGAATTAATATTTAGAAGTAGCATGAGCAACAGTTGCTCACCAAAGTGAGGACTGCCACCACATATATTCATATATATATATATATATATATATATATATATATATATATATATATATATATATATATATATACACATTTCACACTAACATATATATACACCATAATCTGATCATCTATCTGTTTCTAAATGTTGGTACTTTTTTCCCAAAAAGATTCAAGCTGATGCTTTTCTCCAAACCTCTTAAAATAAGGAAACCAAGCAATTTAATACCAATTTAACAAAGGCATATTTTATTAAAAGCCTCATTTTTTATTTTGGTTTTTTGTCACTTTTTCTGTTGAATAACAAAAGCAGCTTTATTTTATAAATGTTTTTTTATTATGGTTTTGTTGAAAAAAAAAACTTTTTGTCCCATTATCAAACACTTTTGGTTTCAGAATAAAGGATTCATGCATGACAAATCCACTGATAGTGTGAATCAGCCAGAAAAACAAATGCACTTTTAAAGGTTACATTCACCAAAAAAAAAAAAAAAAAAAAAAAAAAAAATATATATATATATATATATATATATATATATATATATATATATATATATATATATATATATATATATATATATATATATATATATATATATAATTTACTTGACCTTAAGATCCAAATTATAGGACCAAAAAAAAAAAAAAAATAGATGACGGATGAGAAGATGGGGATTGTAACTGTTTAAACCCCAAACCTTTAAGGTACCACAAGTCTGTAAGTTTTATGAAGGCCATTTATTGACACTATTGTGCCAGGAAAATACAAAGCGTGTTGGCTTTAGTTTAATGGACAGGGGGATTTACAGTACTGGCTTATATCATCTCACTTGTTGGGCAGTTGGGTAAATTAGGGTCTCTGTGACCCAGGAGCATCATGGGAAATATTTTTATTCAGACTCAAGCTGAGTTATAGGTGATTTAAACATGACTCACACAACAGGTTTATTAGCAATGATCTCTGCTGTCATATCCACTCATTCCCCACCCATTCTTATACAGTATAAACCACCTACACCCTCCCAAATCCATTTCCCCAACAGTTTTTAGTTTGCACATAAACTTATGTCTGTTGGATCATTGGGGACGCATAATGTCAAACATAGCATCAGAGTAATTTGCCATCTGGAGAGTAGATGTTGTTCCTGACTCTTAATAGTATACATAAAGAGCTCTTATATGTAGTTATTATATAACACATGTTTGGATTCTTTATCATCACTCTCTAAATTAACTCTCTAAAACAAACTACGGGTTTGGTTGTCTTTTTTTTTCAAACAGTTTAAAATGTTTCTCAAATGCTCTTTATACTGAAAAAATGTCCTTCAAAATGAGTCAGATGACCTAAACGACAAACATTTCCAGGTTTTATAACCTGAATGTTTTGGAAGTAATTTGCGCTATACAATCCATGGTGAACATACTCATACACATCCTTTTATAAATGTCAACAGTCACTTACTTTAATGTGAAAATGGTGATGTTTTTTTTTTTACTCTGCCTTGTTTACAGTGAAAAGAGGCTGGGAAATTAACCTTATAAATATGGCAAGATACTGACATTAGGTCATTGACTTCACAGCAATCTTGGAAAATCAATGGTTAGCGAGCAGCTGCACACAATGTAGCCGCATCTGATAAGCCACTATGTAATTAATGTTTCCGCTGAGTATGCCGCGAGCATTAGAGAGGGAAACTCCAGGCTGAGGGAATAAACACTGATATTTCAGAGCACTAATTATAGAGGCCATATTGTCTTTCAGAGGGATGAAGAGTTTATCAGGCTCTACAGTGAGCTCTAAAGAAAAAACATGTGATGGACACAGAATCAAAGCAAAAAAAAACATTCCAGTTCTGGACACTTATAGAGCCTTTCACAATACCCACCCTTGTGCACTTTGCACTTGACTGCTTGTCTACTTACATGAAGTATTTCTTGTATTTAGCATCTAAGTGTTCAAGTGGGTGTGAAGACTGCAATTGTGTGTATAACTTTTTGATTATCCAATGGGACACACTTACAACATACACACACACACATATATATATATATATATATATATATATATATATATATATATATATACACTGTATATACACAGTGTACATATATAAGCATTTTTCCAGAGGTTTCCATACGTTACACCAGAAACTCTTCAAAGGGTCACAGAAGTCCAGGATGGAGGTGGAACGGATGCGGACCTGGTGACGGGATGGAGGATCAGGTCCTTTGAGTGGAGGAATGACTGAATATGGAGTTCGTGCAGGAGGCCAGGGCAGAGCTGACAGGGCTGACAGCAACCATGGCAGAGCAGATGACCACCACAGTAGAGCAGAAGACCACCACAGCAGAGTTGACAGGACTGAACATCCCCATGGTGGAGCAAAAGACCACCAGAACATAGCAGAGAGCACTGTAGATCCAAACGGAGTAGCAGATGACATCCACTGCAGCATAGACGGGACTGAAGATCCCCACGATGGTGCGGAAGACCACCTTAGTGAAGTTGAAGGCCACCATGGCATAGCTGGTGCACACCAAGGTGAAGCAGTAGTTGAGACACACTAGACTCAAAATGGCCTCTCTGGCCGGGAAGAAACAGGCAGGTAATTCAATAATGGCCTCTGATACCATATCAAGGCAGACAGGAAGTTCAGGGACTACCTCCGTGGTCACAGCTCAGGGACAACCTCCAAGGTTGTATCGGGCCAAACAGGCAACTCGGAGACGACCTCCATGGTCTTGTCAGGACAAGCAAAGAGTTCACTGACGACCTCCGTGGTCACATCAGGGCAGATGGGAAACTCATGGATGACCTCTGTGGTCGTATCACAGCAGACAGTGAGTTCATGAGCGGGCGCCGCTCCCATGGGAAAAACTAGATCAGGAGCCGCTGTCTCCGGAGAAACTGAAGCGTGTGCTGCCCAGACACACAAAATGGCTATCGCCGTAACAGGAAGAACCTCTGAGATCCCCATACTTAGATCAGCTGGCATCTCTGTGATGGTTTCGAGCGAGAGAGAGAGAGAGCGAGCGAGAGAAGACTGCGTCTCAGTCTTCACCGGGCTAGAGTATAATAATAATCCATTGAAAAGGTATGTATAATTCAAACTACTTAAAAAAATCCCACCTAATCACCATTAGCTGTAGCTGCTGTAAATCTGCATACATGTGCTGCTCTTCTTCCACTCTCTTCTGAACTTTGCCCCTAAGATGAGAGCATGTTCTCCTCATTGGAGCTCCAGGTGAAGGGTATAGATGCACCAGTCTACTGACCATCAATCAAATCTGACCAGTTCCGTTTTTTGTTTTATTTTGGCCGATCTCTGTTCCGGACTTTGAGCTTTGAGGTTTTTTTTCAAGGCCAAGGAGGACAGAGGCTTGAGGCCTTGCATTGATTACCGAGCAATAAACCAGATCACAGTGAAATTCCAGTATCCACTTCCCCTCATCCCAGGAGCCCTGGAACATCTTAGAGGCGCTTAGAGTGGTGCTTTCTCAGCAGTAGGTGATGCCTCCTAAACTCTGTCCTGTCTGGGAATCATTCTCCCTCCTAGGTGTAACTGTCAGCCTCTCCTCTGGATACCAGACCACTGGGCACACAGAGAGGAAGAAACAAGAGATTGGTAGCTTCCTGAGTACATTCTGTCACAGCCACCAGAACGCCTGGAACCGGTTCCTTGTCTGGAAAGAGTACGCCCAGAAATCCATCAGACAACCCACCACCGGTCTTATACCTTTCCAATGCATATTCAGCTTCCAGCTCCCTCTGTTCCCATGGTCTGGGGAACCCTCGGACGTCCCCACAGTCGATTACTGGTTCCGGGAGAGTGAGAGCGTCTGGGACTCAGCTCATCACCATCTCCAACGGGCAGTCTGAGGCCAGAAGAGCCATGCCGCTGCCCGGTTGACCGGAGCTTCCATCTACCAGCCTGGGAGGTATGGCTCTCCACTAGAGACATCAGTTGACTACTGCCATGTAGGAAGCTGAGTCCCAGGTACATTGGTCCCTTCACCATCACCATCTGTGAGGTTTCAACCCAGTCACCTATGAACTTAAGTTACCTTCACACTACAGGATTCACCTCACATGTATCACTATTAAAGCCACATAACTTACCTATATCTCCCTCTCCATGGAGAATTCCCCACTTCCTATGATCATCGAGGAAGGCCCCATCTACGTGGTGCCAGAAATACTGGGCTCCCGATGTCGTGGCAGCCAACTGGAGTGCCTAGTCGATTGGGAGGACTATGGACCAGAAGAATGTTCCTGGGAAGACATTCTAGATAACATTCTACTTCAACTCCAGCTTATTTAGAACATCAAGGTGAATAGACCAAGTGATATAGCAAATTATCTTAATGATTATTTCATAAATAAAATAAATAAACTTAAAAACTTAAAAACTAAAAAAAGCTATACAAGACAGATTTATCGATTACACTAATAAATAAGATGATGGTAAGGTAAAACATGTGGCTTTAAATTCAAAAGTGGCAGTGGTTCTAAAGTGGAATTACTTGAATTACTGATGAATTGTAAAAACAAACCACCTGGTGTTGACTACCTTGAACATAAGTTGCTTAAATCAATAGTTGCAATCATTGCTCCTTGCTCATATAATTAATTTGTGTTTTATGGATAATATATGTTTGCAAGAATGGAAAATATGTAAAGTTGTGCCGATACCTAAAAATAAGAAAATGCCTTTCTCTGGGTCAAACAGTAGACCAATAACGTTTATTACCAATTCTTGGTAAAATAATGGAAAGAATTGTTTATGAACAGATTCAGTCTTTTTTATGAATAATGATTTGATTACAACTTTTCAGTATGCATATAGAGGAAAACACTCAACAGCCACTGCCTTGACTCAGATGGTGATATCTGGTTCAAGGATATGGAGGAGAGGAAAATGATAGGTGTTGTAATGCTTGATTTCACTGCAGCATTTGATATAATTGACCACGACTTACTGTTAAAAAAACTGGAATATTATGGCTTTTCACGAACCGCATTATTATGGATGAAAAATTATTTGTCAGATAGAAAACTACTAGTTTATTTTAAAGGAAGCTTTTCAAAGGTAAGGGTTGTGGAACATGGCGTGCCTCAGCGAAGTTGTCTTGGGCCGCTCCTCTACACAATCTTTACCAATGATCTTCCATCTGTTTTAGATAAAGCAAGCATTTAATGTTTGCTGATGATTCGACTATATATTTAGCAGCAACTGATATTGATGATTTAAATACAAAACTACAAAGAGAGCTGGTGGTGGACTGGATAAGGAGCAACAAACTGGTTCTCAATGTATCTAAAACTACCTGTTTAGTGCTTGGAACTCTTTTTCTTTACTTTCCAAACCGAAACTTGAACTCAGCATAGAGCAAAATTCTGTTGAGCAAAGAGAAGATGCTAAACTTTAGGGAGTGATGATTGATAATAGATTATGTTGGGACGGACATGTTCAGAAATTGTAAACTAAAATGGGTACTTTGTCTGTTATTAAAAGGTGTGCAAAACATTTTACACCACAGATCATTAAACAAGTACTTCATGCTTTGTTTTTTCACACCTTGATTATTGCTCTGTGGTTTGTTTTGTCAAATACTTCATCAATTAATATAAAAAAACTAAAAGTGATTCAGAATAAAGCTGCACGTGTGGCTCTCTCATGTGGGTTTAGATCAAATGTTGACAAAATGCATGAATGCCTTTCATGGTTTAAAGTTAAAAATAGATTGGTGTATTCACTAATGATATTTTTATATAATGTTACAACAAATAAAACACCTTTCACTTTAAATACAAAACTATCCTTTAGTATTGATACACATCATTATCCAACGAGGCATGCAGTAGGAGGTAGTTTTATTTTACCTAGAGTGAAAACTAAAACAATTCAACATTCAGTTAGGTACAGAGCAATGTGTGAATGGAATTCTCTCCCAAATACTATTAAACAACAAAACACTCTGTATGGTTTCAAAACTTCACTTAAGAAATATTACCTTGGAAGAAATTTAGATAATATTAATTTAAGCGACATTTTTTAATTATGTTTTATTATTTTTTGGCGATCAATGGCGTTAATTGTATTTTAAATGTTGTGTAATGTCCTGTGCGTATAGTGTGTAATGTGATGTAATAAATTGTATTGTCACATGGAAGATTGTAGGACCCCAGGAAGAATAGCTTTTAGCTTAAGCTAATGGGGACCCAAATAAAACAAAACAAAAACTCTACTCACGTCTTTCCATATCTAACATGGAAGAGGACGGCTGCCTCGTCGTCGGGGTCAAAACTGCCTATTTTGACACTCTACTGAATCAATAAACTCATGTTTAACTATTCTCCCGTTGTCCTCTCTGAGTCTGCATATCATTACAGTCTGAAGCAGAGAATTTGCTTATTTTATCAAAAGTAATTTTTCATAGTTGAAATTTCTGCCATACTGCAGTGCTTGAAATGAATTGCTTTTCATCTTCCTCATTCATTTTCTGTTTACCACTCACCTCAGGTTTCACAGTTTTTTACATGTTAGCTTTGCGTATGATAATGCATTAGAGGAGTAAAAGTTACAAAGTAGGGAAAATAATGCAGTCATTAAAGTTATTATCCAGTCAGTACAAGCGGTTATGATTCTCTCAGTGTCTTTTTCAACATTTCATCAGTCAAGCTGAGCCCAGGGGCTTTCTTTGAAATTGCATAACTTACTCAATGTGACAAGTGTCACAGTGTTAGCCATTAAAAAGAATGTTGTCACTTATTTCCCAAGTGGCTACTTCACATCTTTCACCATAAGGTTTTTTGTAGGAAAAACTCCACATCTGTTTTCTTTATGATTGTGAAGATAAAGTGTTCTCAGTTTAGTCTGAAATGTAAAATATATATTCATAAGCTGCTGTGTACTGTAGGTCTCATCCAGATATGTTACACTTTCTTTTGAAGAAGCCACAGAAATGAAAATAGCTGCAAGCCACAACAGTGGTACACAAAAAGTCTAATATCCTGTCAGTGACCAAACTTCCTTCCTTCCAAAAAAAATATATCTGAAATAGCTTTTAAAATGGCACTACTTGGTAGAAGACCTGATAAAAATAAGATTTGATAAGATTTTGTTATCGGAGTGTCCATCTCAAACTGAACTAGCAAAAGGTTGTTTGTGTTATAGTTAAAGGTGTAGTAAACATTGTTGATTTTTGTATTCACCAAAACAAACATACCCCTAAATGATCACACCCCCTATGTTGATGACTATGGCGGAATCTGCTGTGCTTGCCGCCTGAGGGTATGATGTCATCAATTCCTGAAAGCAATTTGTGTTACTATGATAATTCTGGTCAAATGTCTAATTGTTATCTCCTCTACTCCTTTAATGGCAAAGTCATCCCTTCCATCCCAAAAAAAAAACATTTTTGTTTGTGTCCCTTTAAATGCAAATGAGCTGCTGCCCCCAGCTCCCTTTCAAGAAGAGGGCGGGGCTTCAGGAGCTCATGCAACAACAAACAGAACAATCTCATTCAGTGAAATGTCAGCTGTGTTCAGTTTGAACCGGAGTCGGACAATAATGCCTAGCCAGATAATTGATGCTGCATGGAGATAGAACAGGTATGGTTTAGTTTAATTCCGATTATAACTTATGTTGTCACCTTGCTTTTATCCACTACAAGCTTGTTGTAGCTGACCCCATCTTTACTGCTCAGTTTTTCCCCCAGCGGGATTGGGGGATCGCCAGGATTGGGGGAGTGCTGAGACTGCCAGGCTTGGTGGAGCACTACAGCCCAATTTTCTGACGGGATTAACTTTACAAGGGTAGATGGCGTACCGGTAATATAGTTTTACCACAGAACGTCTGTAATGGCCAATTCGCATGATAAGATATCTCAGTAAAACTAGCAGAATCGGGAGGGGTAACTCGATTTGCGCATCGCTGTCACCCTCCTGTCGTCATGTGCGTATTACATTGCTTCCTGATATCACGTGTGCAAACACATATAACCTATATTTATATATATATATAAAACAGTTATGTCTGGTCGAACAATGTACTAATTACATTTAGTCATTTAGCAGACGCTTTTATCCAAAGCGACTTACAACTGAGGACTAAACCAAGCGAGTCATCATGAAGAGGCAAAAACAATGCAAGAAGTCCTCAAAATACAAAGTTCAAACATTGCTCAGAGTAGCATAAGCCAGGCAAGCGAGGATTTAAAGGAAAAGGAAAGTTTATTTTATTTTATTTTTAATGTTAAGTGCTCCCGGAAGAGATGAGTTTTCAGTTGTCTTTTGAATGCTGTCAGGGAGTCTGCATTCCGGATGAGGGTGGGCAGATCATTCCACCAGCATGGAACCGTGAATGAGAATGTTCTGGAGAGTGATTTTGTGGCTCGCTGTGACCACGAGCCGCCGCTCATTGACTAATTAACTTCAGATTGGTATTAGACACTTACCTAACGTTGAAAGATGTTTCATGCCTCTAACAAGTGCTTTCAATCTACTTTCATATCTGAATGGTATGTGGAAAACACTTCAGTTTTGCCACAGACTTGTCCCAGCATCTAGAACGTAACTGAATGTTTTTTAAGGGTCTCCATACTTGGAAAAACTGCTGAAAACTACTTTTAAACAGGAAATGACAAAATATTTACCTACATATTTACAGCAGGTCTATTCACACGGGATTACCTGAGGTAATTTTTCCTGACATTTTTACTGAAGGTTAAAGTCACTGTAATCTTTACTGACATTGTCCGTAATGATTACTGAGATGGCACATTTGGATGGGACTAATATTACAGAGAAGCTCTGGTAATTATTTCTTTACCCACCTCTCCATGTTAAACTAGTCCAGTCCGACTAGGGTTTAAGACAGCTAGGTTTGGGGGAAAGCGGAGATCGCCGGGCTTGGGGGAGTGCTGAGACCACTGGATTTGTGGGAATGCAGAGATCGCCAGGATTGGGGAGAGCTGAGACCGGTAGGCTTAGGAGAGTAATAAGACAATTGGGTTTGGGGGAATGCTTAGATCGCTGGGATTGGGGGAGTGCTGAGGCGCTGGGCTTGGGAGAGCGCTGAGACCACAGAGTTTGGGGGAACACAGAGATTGCAGAGCTTGGGGAAGCACCAATACCACCAGTTTGGGGGAACACAGAGATTGCAGAGCTTGGGGAAGCACCAATACCACCGGTTTGGGGGAACACAGAGATTGCAGAGCTTGGGGAACCACCAATACCACCGGTTTGGGGGAACACAGAGATCACCGAGCTTGGTGGAGTGTTGAGACCGCCAGGCCAAGCCCAATACTTTAAAAGCCATCCCATTCCATTATCCCTCCTGCAACAAACTTTACAGTTAGGAACTTGGCACAATGCAGCCAGGCAGAAAACATTCTCCTGGCATCCGCCAAACCCAGACTCGCCCATTAGACTGCCAAACAGAGAAGAGCGATTTGTCACTCCACAGAACATGTTTCCACATTTCCAGAGTCCATTGGTGGCATGCTTTATACCAATCCACCCGACGCTTGGAATTCTACTTGGTGATGTGAGGCTTGCATGCAGCTGTTGGCCATTTTGTGCTAGTAGAAGTTTGGAACACTTCATCTATGGAATCAGCGGAGCATTGGCAACTTTTACACACCATGCGCCTCAGCACTCAGTGACCCTGCTCTAAGACATTACATGGTATTCCGCTTCATGGCTGTGCTGCTGCTGTTACTAAGCAAGTAAGTAAGTACAATTTATTTATACAGTGCCTTTCACAGACTAGGTCACAAAGTGCTTTACAATAGACAGAAATAGATGAGAAATAAAATAAAACAAATAAAATTATCAATATATAAAGGACAGAGATTACCCAAAAGCTAACCTGAACAAATGAGTCTTCACTTGTCCCCTAAAACTGTCCACATTCTCAGCAAACCCAATACTGGTTGGCAAAGCATTCCATAGTCTGCCATAGCGGCGAAGGCTCTATCCCCACATGTCTTTAAACGAGTGCGTGGTGTAGATAGCAGATTTTGGTTATTAGAAGACCTGAGAGACCGGAGAGGGGTATGAAAATGAATTATGTCAGCAAGATAAGCAGGGGCCTGGCTATGTAAAGCCCTATAGGTTATGGTTAGTATTTTGAATTGGATCCTGCAAGTTAAGCCAGTGAAGGGAGCAGAGTATCGGGGTGATATGGGTTTGCCTATTTGATCTAGTAAGTAACCTAGCAGCTGAATTTTGAATAGATTGCAGTCGATGAAGAACAGATTTGTTAAGTGAGGAGAAAAGTGAGTTTCAAGAATCAATACGGGAGGAAATGAAGGCATGAATGAGCATCTCCAGTTCTGAGTGAGAGACCACCGACCTCAATTTACTAATATTACGTAAGTGGAAAAAACAGGATTTGGTCAGCGATTTGATGTGGGTTTCAAAAGATTTTTATTCATCAAATGTCACCCCAAGGTTCCTTAAACTAGGCCGGACCGCAGATGACAAAGGTCCAATGTTCTGCATAATCAGAGGGATAGCGCTGTCTGGCGCTACAATTAAAACATCCGTCTAATCTGGGTTCAGCTGCAAAAAACTTTCAGCCATCCAGCTGTTTATGGCGTCTATACAGTCTAAGAGCCTAGTAAGTTTGGATGACTCATTTTGCTGGAAGGTAAAAGTGATAAGAAATGTTAAAATCACGAATGATCTGACCCAGAGGCAACAAGTATAAAATAAACAATATTGGGCCCAACACTGAACCCTGGGGAAAGCAAAAAAGGGGTGATGATACAGAGTGGAAATCACCAATATAGACATCAATATTTCTATCTGAGAGATATGAGGTAAACCAAAGATGAGGAAGTCCACTCCCGATATGCCCACCCATTCACGTAATCTCTTAATCGTGATATGGTGGTCCACAGTATCGAAGGCAGAACTAAGGTCTACTAACACTGAACATAGACCTGTGTCCGAAGCCATATGAAGGGTTTTACCCATTTGAAAACGCACATTGACCAATTTTTTCCACGAAACTTTGTAAATGCAGACTGCATGGCTAGGTGCTGGATTTTATAAACCTGTGGCAATGGGTCTGATTGAAAAACCAGAGTTCAATAATTAAAAGGTGTGTCCCAATACTTTTGTCAACATAGTGTTTTTACACACCGATGAGCCAAAACATTATGACCAGTCATGGATGACGCGAATATCATAGATAATCTCCTAAGAAAGCCACATATTAAGGTCTGAGTAGATTAGATGGCAAACATTCAATCAGTTCTCGTAAACATGTTGGATGCAGGATAAATGGGAAGGAATAAAGATCTGAGTGACTTTGACAAGGGCCAAATTGTTATGGGAATGCGACCCCGTCAGAGTATCTCTGAAATGACAAGGCATATGGGTTCCTCCCGGTCAGCAGTGGTGAGATTTTCTCCTTTAAAAAAATATAAGCCCTATATTGGGAGTCATGACAGATTACAGATAAAAACATAAATCATTGATTTGTTCATGATAATATACAGATAAAAACATAAATCATTGATTTGTTTGTGATAATATAATGTAATGCTGTCAATATCATAGCATGCCTTGCATTCACAGACTCATCTCATGACACTTTGTTAAAAAAATCTGATTTATCCAGTATCAATATTTTGTTGCCTATGTCATCAACGGTACAAATGTCAGCATGCATTATGAAGACACTTTCAATCCTGATGCACATATTCCAGTGTGAAAAGCCATTTGGGAAGATGATGTCGTATGATCTGACACCTTTCATTTTTGGCCTGTAGACTCCTCACCAGACCAGTTTTTTGAGTGTTAATTTTGTTGGGGCGGGGGGTGGGGGATTCATAATGTCCTTACTACCAAAAGCAAGTCAAGGTATATAGGCCACTGAAGTGATGGATTAGCAATGTGTTTACTTGCCCAAGGGCTGGTGATGCTGTGTATCGATTGCAGTAAAGTATGTTTACGTTTGGATTTTTTACGTCACTTTTTCAACTCCATTGACATGGTGTTGGTATGTGAATATGACTTTTAATATCCAGCTTATGTTCTCGCAAACAGTCAAAGGGAGAGCAGTATTAAGCAGCAGAAATGTCTGTTATTTTTTAAAGAAAGTTATTTCATAGTTAGAAAGTTTATAAGCAGGTATGCCTCCGAATTTACACACAGTCTTACTGTAATGATTATACACAGGAGGCAAATTGAAGTTAGAACCCAAATGCAATTTACTAACAAAACGTGATCAAACATAAAAAAAAAGGCATGAAACTCAAACCAAGACCATAGACAGGAAACATTCAATACTCATCCCATTCAATACTCCAGGGCAAAGATGAGGGCTTAAATACACAGACTAATTACAAGACAAGGAAGAACACTTGTGAACAATGACCAGACGATTAACCAATGACAAGACACATAGCAGGATCTCATGACAAAAAGGGAATCACATGACAAGACAGAAACATGACATGACAAGCGACAAGAACCAAATCCAAATCGTGACACTTACTGTACGTGCATATGGTAAAATAACATAATACTGGTATTCACTATACACTCGCGATACGGTACAATGAGGAAAAACACAATATAAAAAACAAAACCATGGTGAAAAAACCTTTGAAACCATGAAAACTGATTTATGTCTTCAAATGCGAAATGTGATGTTCATTTTAGGACATATAAAAACAGGCAGAACAGGGTTAGAAGAAATTTGATAGATTGTGAACAACAATCTTATAGTATAATTATAAAAATAAAAAAATCTATAAAAGCACATACATCTTGAGCAGCACTTTAAAATCTTCTGTGCTCAAGTCAATTTTCCTGTGTAAGAAAGTAAGCAATTATTTAATACAGTAATAATAAATACAGTATAAAATTGTATTAATTTAAAAGCTCCATTTTATCTATAGAAGAGGTTCCAGTTAATAAATATTAACTGTTCATACATGAAAAAAGGTTATGTTGCCGTCTAAACACAAATGCAAACAACAATATACAATACGATATATATATTTTTTTATATTTTTATATATATTATTATATATATATATATATATATATAATAATATTAAATTATATATATAATTCTTTATTGTTTTATTTATTTTTTATTTTATTTTTTTTAATTTATTTTAGTGATAAAAGGGAAAAGATGTGAAAATAAAGTTTAAAAAAAAAAAAAAAAACAATACGATTAAATCTACATTTGCCTGAACAACAATTGTTGTCATCTGAACATCAACAAGCTGCCTGCTATAGGACTTGAGGGAACACCCTACACATTAAAGATTCAGGCTGTACAACTACACATTTGTTGAGCCTTCTTTTCATCAATTGTGCTTGTAACATTTGCTCATAAGAAGAGATGGTCAGCTTTGTAATACAAGCCTTTTCAATGGTTATAACATTATCTAACTGATCCAGCCTCATTACATCCTTATGTTGGTTAAATGACTCCTCATTTTCCTACGCAAATAACCTGGATATTGTATTCAACTATTGTAACCATCTGCATAATAAGATAAATGTTTTCATGGGCTGTGACAAAACAGCTAAAAACAGCTATTAACTTATGATATGTCTACAAATGTTAATGTGGATATAACAAAGCATGAAAATAAGCTAAGTAAAATGAAAAAGGAAGGAAGGAAGGAAGGCATTAAGTTAATAATGTGGCCAGAAAAAGCATGCTACATGAACTCCTAAGTAAAAGTAAAAAAAATATACAATATTATATGCAATATAAAATATTAAAAGTGGCATAATAGTAAAAACTTTAAGCCGTGAGTATAGGCCTTAGTTAAATTAGTACATTTAAATTGCTTTTATAAATGTGCCTTTTTTTTACTGGTTTTTACTGGTGTGCATCTTGAGACAAAAAAAGGGCACTGACATATTTAGTATGTGGTGGAAGTTGCTTTTAGTTAAGAAGACAACTCAAACATGCATAATGCATTAGTCTGTGAAACAAGACTGGCACAAGAGTAAATGGTTGAATTATAACAATAGCTGCTAAATGGCGCCTCTTAGTGGTTGAAGAAATGTACAGCAAGAGTTCGCAAATAAGATGTTTTCAGATCATGTGGAGACCACAACGAATCAGAGAATAGGTAGACGCACTATATTCACTAGAAATCAGCTTTTACCTGTTTATTTAGTTCAAGATTAAATTAAAGGATAGCCTACTTAAATTTGTATACCTAAAATAAATCTGCTGCCATCAAGAAAGTTTTCATAACGTTGTAACGACGTACCTTCATATTGGTAAGATCGTGTAACCATAACTTAGTTTGTAGACAATAGACAAAAAAAAACACATTTTTTTTAGTCTCTTGCCCTTTTCTGAAACAAATAATAATCTCTCTCTCTCTCTCTCTCTCTCTCTCTCCTCTCTCTCTCTCTCTCTCTCTCCTCTCTCCTCTCTCTCTCTCTCTCTCTCTCTCTCTCTCTCTCTCTCTCTCTCTCTCTCTCTCTCTCTCCTCTCAATGTTGTTGTGTAATATGGTAAATGTCACAGGCCCTGTCAGGTGCAACCCTCAGGCTTTTCGGACTGAAATATTCCCTTTAGTTGGCCAAAGTTCATTTCATTGTGTGCCAATTGTCCTGGCCAGAGCTGCATTGTCTGGGGTTTGGCCAGAGAATGGTCAAACACCTGTTGCCTTTGAGATGTAGCTAATACAGTGACTTGATATTTATATTTTTTCCTTACCACGTTCAAATAATGTGCGTGCATCAGTCATGTACAGATTTTGGCCATTTTGCCAACTACCTTTTTTTAAATTTGATATAATATTACTAATCTGGAAATGCAATAGTAACTTGCCTGCACATTGACATTGTGATCCCCCTTTCGGTTCACAAAATCCCCTTCATCGAGGCCTTGATGGGAACGTGTGAGCAGTCTATGGCACCAATCACATTAGGGAAGCCTGAGGGATCATACTGTAGGCTAAGTCATATTAATCGGCATGGTCATGATTGCATGACTTCACTAAAAATTATAACGTAGATACCTGCGTTGGCAAAAAATAATAATAATAATAATCTGCTATAAAACCTTGGGTCTTAAGTGGCTTGGAAATGCCAAAAAATAGCCAAAAATAAACTGCTTGGTAGGCTAAACTGTGAATGAGGATGAGCCAGGATGAGCGTCGAAGAAGCATCCAAGATCATGCCAAATCGCCAACAATCAAATCCAGCTAAATTAGTTAGCGACGTACGAAGAATCAATCCCTGTTGTAGGAGACTGCAAAACAACAGTAGAAACTTTAAAAAGTTATTTTTAAACTTTAGCATAATATAGGAGTATTTTAACATGCTACAGTATGTGACAGACATTCCAGGTCATACAGTACCCAATATGACCACAAGAGTGCAATAAAGCATCATTCACTACAGCTTTATAGGTAAAGGAAGTTGCTTAGAAACACAAGCTGGTATTCAGAAGCGGAATTTCATCCAAAATTATGCTTATGACATTATATGCCTTTTCAAACCCATATTCTGTATATACCCATATTCTTTTTCCCATATTCTTTTGAAAATCTTGCCATGATAGGCCAACAGTCATTGTTCATAATGACCAAGGGCCATCATGCTCCAAAAAAGTACAAATCCCATGATTTGTCATGAGGGTGATAAATTTTCATTTTTGGAAGAAAATTTCCTTTAAGATATTCAGATCTCCGTTGGAAATGAATAGCACTATCCCGATATGTACTTTCTAAATAAGTTAAGAGAGCAATGCTTTTGGTAAATAAACTGTAAACAAACCAAAAAAAATGCATTCCAGTGGAAGGTGTGGAAGTCTAGGGGCCCTATCATACACCCGGCGCAATGCCTCGCGACTCAAGTGTTTTTTGCTAGTTTCAGCCCGACGCAGTTATCATTTTCACGTCCTTCGCGCGTTAAATCACTAATGCTTTGCGCCCATCTATTCGCCCATGGGCGTGCTGGTCTGAAAACGAGGTGTTCACGCGTGTGTTCAAGTTTTTTTTAAAGATTAAAGAGCGTAGGCTATTAGTAATAAATAGGCCTACTAATAATAGCTATAGGTGGGTGCACAACGCACATAGGCCTACACTTATTACACACAAAGGGCAGCACATAAACATGCCAAATATTAAAAGTAAAAGGATTACAATGTAAAAGATTAATTTATTTATTAATTCATGTAGCTAAATAGCAATCCGCCATGGCGCGAAAGCAACTGGCTTTTAAAGGGAAAAGGAGATGAGACTCTGATTGGTTTATTGCACATTACGCCAAAAACATTATTTATTAAGAGAATAGGGACAACCCTTTTAGACCATGCACTGGGCGCGCTGACCATTTTTCCCGTCTTTAAACTAGCAGTTTAGTGGATTCGGACTCGAAGTGCACTTCCGCCGTTCGCTTTAGACCCTGTGCTTACAGTAGATCGTTAAAATAGGGCCCTACACTGTAAAAAATATTTTAGCAATTTAGTTATTTCAACTTATTTTTTTAACTAGATTGTCCAGACAACAAGAAATTTTAAGTTTTCTTGTCCTCAACTTATCGAAATAAGTTAGTTAAACTAAAAAAAACCCATGCAAAAAGATAACTCAAAATAATGAGTTAACTTTTTTTACAGTGTAGATCTTGTACGTGGGGAACTGGTCATCGAGAAGGATTGGACTTTCATTAAAGGGGACCCATAATGCAAATTACACTTTTTACATGGTGTTTGAACATAAATGTGTGTCAGCAGTGTGTGTACACAACCACCCTAAAATGGTAAAAATCCATCCACTCCTTTTTTTAATCACCATAAATCAAAAGTAGCAGTTTCTCAGAACAAGCCATTTACAGATTGTAGCTTTTTCAACATCACAAATGCTTATGCTCCGCCCATGCCTTGCTGAGTGAGCAGTATACACAGCCCACTATGTTTATCTCCTCACCAGAGCATTTAACAGCATTCTAGTGAGAAATGTATTCTTATTAAAACTGCTAAAGTTAATTCAATCAAAAGCAGTAGCCTAAATTATTTTCTGTTTTTCTTTTGTCGGTTGATTCATATTAAAAGCATAGCAGTAGATGCTGTAGCCTATTTTATGCTGCTTTCACTTGAATACATATATCTAATATACAAATGCAATTTCTTTACTTACTGTTTACGGACATAACCGACTGTGTATTTGACAGTTTAAATGCAATAAGACATGAAAGAGAACTTCGTTTAATAGGCTACTCGCAGATGCGCCGTCTGACATCCAGCTGTGCTCATACTTCGGATGTGTGTGCTCAGAAAATGATTTATCAGAAGTTTAGAACGATATTGCTTTAAACACAAGCAGATATTTCCAGAGTATCTGGAAAGCGTGTGAGGAACAGCACTTAATTTGCTTTTAAGGATACATGCACGAAAACAGCAAGTTTTTCCTTTCACTCAAAAATGGGCATTTACAACATGGTCTGTGTGGTATTTTGAGCTGAAACTTTAGACACATTCTGGGGACACTTAAGACTTATAAGTCCCCTTTAATGGAAAGATCCAGCGTGTGCTATAAGTACAAACGTTCTATACATTTATTCCAATTAATTCCATCAATTAAGCATCTGTTCTTGAGATTTAAATGAAAATAACCATATGCTGGGTGTAACCAAATCTGGCTGTATCAGAGGGATCAGTCGCGCTTCAGAGGGATGGAGAAGGCAGATGAATGATTTCTCCAGGGTGGGATGTCCAGCAAGGGGGTGTGGGGCAGAGCGACAGCTGCAGGGAAAGAGTAAATGTGCTTCCCCACCAGTCCATGGCCATCCCTCCAGATGGTCCCATCTTCATGAGTCTCAGAGGTTTCCTAATATTCCTAATAAGAGGGGGTTGAATGTGAGGGAAAAAATCTGAAGAGATACTGCTGAAAGTCAATTCAGGTGTAACAAAATAGTATACAAGCAAAGACAAATGATATTTGAGCAAACCAATTTATTACATCCACTATTGTACAAAAGTTTGTGGTTAGTAAGATTTTTTTGTTTTTGTCTCCTAATAAGCAGTTTTTGGTGTAATGCATTAATTACCGTAATTTAATCACTTTTGCCTTTGAGTAAGGGATTATTCTTAATTTCTCTGTAATTTAATTACAGTTAGCTACTTCTGATGTAATTATAATGATTACTGTATAGACTATAGAACAATTCTACATAAAAACAATGTGGATATAACATCAGAATTTAACATTTAATGATAAAATTAATTTTTTTTAATGTAAGCTTCTCCTTTTAAATAATTTGCTCAGTTCAAGAATAATTTATGCGATTTATTTGAAAGAATTAAAAGAGCAGGTTTATGTTGTTCAAATGGGATTTAGAAAGCAATTAGTAATGCATTACTTAGAGAGTAATTAGTACAGTAAAATCAGTAATATTGTGATTCCTTATTACAATTTAAAAGTAGGCTATCATTACTATTTGTGTTTCATACGATAATGGAGCTTTTGCTGAATACTCATTTCATATGGCAGCTCACTATAATATAGCAGCAGTGCTTGAACTGCATTTGTGAGCATTCCAGGTCATGGACCGCCTATAGAAACATCAATTTCCAGGAACGACCAGGCTGGGCGATCAGCAGCTGGTGAACAGGGCAGTGTCTTTGTTGTGCATCTCATAGAGATTCACATTACACCCATCAGCAATCAGCCACACCTCAATCACGGAAACCGCCCTGGGCTGCAAACTAGTAAATGGTATGGGGAGTTGTAATCGTACAAAAATGAAAATTTCCTAATAATTTACTCACCCCAATGCCATAATGACACTGTACTTCGTGCACAGCCCGTTGAAGCACTTCAAAGACCTTTGAAACTGCATTGATTTGGACTTCAAAACGTTGGTTGCCATTGAAACCCATTATTCGAAGAAAAATCCAGAAATTTTTTCCTCCAAAAACGTATTTTCTCTTCCACTGAGGAAAGAAAGACATGGATATCTTAGATGGCATTAGGGTGAGTAAATTATTAGGAAATTTTCATTTTGAGTTGAACTAATCCTTTAAATCCTGCAGAAACTCTATGCTATAGTGCAAGTCAAGTCACCTTCATTTATATAGTGCTTTTAACCATATACTGTAGATTGTTTCAAAGCAGCTTTACAGTGATAATAGAAAATTTAAGTAACATTGATTGTTGCACCCAAGCTCTAGAATAAAGTTATTGTCCAGTTAAAGTTAGTTTTGATTGATTCACTTCCGTTGCAAAGATCATAACTTCTAACAGAAAACCCTTAAAGCTCTCCAGCCCGCTTAATCGCACAAGAACAGTGCCTGATGGCTCGAGAACGCACACCTTGAATTAGGTTTTAAAAAACATTATCATCTCCGCATAAACTTCAAAAATGTGAATCTGTGATAAGATAAATAAAAAGATGCACTAATTTTTTTTACAGCTTATAAGTTTGATAATACGTGAAGGGATCAGAAAGAGAGAGAGAGAGAGTTGTTTTAAAGTAACACTAAGTAGTTTTTCAACCTTCATAATATATTTCCAAGACCATTGTGATGGTACATCGACTTTAAATAAGTTAATGACTCGTCTGCCATAGCCTGACGTGGTCTTATCGCTTTTACTGGCACTATGTAACTTCGGGTTTCGGGTAACCAGTGCACAAAAAAGAACTACAAACTCGACTGCTTTACGTCAAGCGCTACAATAGTCATTATTTCGTTTTTCTTCGTTTCTGATGTCGCAATACATCATCCTTTCATGAAATCATGCAACATACTCTACCTTGACTGTGGACATCGTTCATTCTAAAGCCGGTGCTGGATAAACAGCGAGCGTGCGTGCGACGGTAGGCTAAATTATTTACGACAGCTGTAATGGGCAATTTCGTTTCCAACCAGTAGGGCGACTGAAGAGGAAAATTTACTTGGTGTTACTTTAAGACATGTGAGAAATGAGTCCAAATCCTCAGCTCAGCCTGAGAACTGACAGGATGCAGATCACCAATCCAAACGCACACACGAGTGTCCTCCTCATTGGTGAGTGAATGATAACTCAGTCCAGCAGAGGTGGAAAGGTCTCGGTCTCCCCACAACCCCTCTTATCAGTGACCTGTCACACAAGCTATTGCACAAGACTAAAACATTCATGGAGAAGTACAACAGATGGAACGGTATGTTAAGTATGTGTCCAACACTCTTTGAGAATGTGTTTAAACACATGAAATGCCACGTTCAATTAGACTGTGTTGTTCAGTTTGGACTCTTGTTATTTTGGACATTGGCAAAAATAAAAAAGATTAAACCAATTAAAATCCAGAAAAAAAAACCTGTATATCCGATGATCAGCTGGTCACAAAGACAAAAGGACATTTAAGAGATTGGATGTTTTTAAATCACATGTTACATCAATCACCGCTTTAATTCATGGGTTTTCAAACATAATATTTGTAAAATAATATTATACATAAATGAACTGCAGATAGACGTTTTTCATTAATATGGACAAAATTCAAATATTACAACTACAACTAGTAAAATCTGTGGTCTTTCCATACTCTGATTTACAATGGTAAACATACAATATTCAATTCATATTTTGAGTGATATGGGTCAGGTTTGTTTCATGCAACTTTCATTATTTATGATTAACCACACAGACAGAAAGATTTCTTCTTTAAAATATGCACTGATGAATAAGTGCAATAAACATTAAAATAAAGTAGTAATATGGGTCAAGTTTAATTTCACCTTGGAATTAATAGAGGCTTGTTTCGTGGTTATGAAATATCAGTCTTAAATGGATAGCTAGTGGAAATATTAATAAACTCAGCAATTCAGAAGCAGTTTGTGAAGATAATTAAATGGTAATAGAGCTTACTGTATTGCAGGTGATGGTAAAGATCGTGGAAGATGAGCGATTTGTCCGATATAGCACACACCTCTTCTTGATGACGGTAAGTAGACTGGTAATCTATTGACTCACATAGGTGAACAAACTGAAGACACGAAGGAGGAGAGGAGAAACACAGGAGCTTAGGGAATGCAGGTAAGAGTCCTTTCTCAAAAACAAGACCAGACAATGAGGGTAGGCGAGGTGTTAGCTTATATGTGTGTCTTGATGTGTTGATGACCAATGGCAGGTGTGGTTGATGGCCGAATGAAGGCAGGTGAGAACCAGGAGGGATGCTGGGAAGTGTAGTCCAGAGTGTGAGTGAGGCAGTGTAGCAGGGAAGGAGGACCGGTGCACTCGTGCTAGTGGTAAGCACAATTTCAACACAGCAATCCTGATGCTAGTATTTATGTGCATTAATCTTGTTTTTTTCTTCGTCTCTGCTGTGCGTAACATAAAATGATGGCTTTGGTCCTATAGTGAGATCCTGCTCTTTGATCTCTCAGACAGGTGTTCTGCCGCACAGATGTGTCTGCTGAAATAGTTTTACTGACAGAAGCACAGCTGGTCTCACATGCCTCAATTCTTTGAGACAAACAATATTTATTCTATGTTTATTCTCCCGAGTTCTCTTAATATTTTAAATAAAATGAACAATGAGCCAACAGTGCTGTCTGAACAGCGAATACATTATTTGCCTCAAGATTACAGGCTATTACTAAACTCATCATAATTTGATAAACCTGAATCAACAAATCCCATCTGGTGTTTGTGAGTTATTAGCTATTTCCCAGGCCTCACGCTGTGGTAAAAGTTTTGGCTTTGTGTTTAGTCAAAGATTTGACCAATAAACCTTACAAAAGTGTCATGCCACCTATAGAGTCCAAACCATAAATCATTAAATGTATGATGTTAAACTGTCACTGCTAATACATTGTGATTTATTACAACAACTTCCTGACCTCTCGATCTCAGTTCTTCTGGGATTTGACAAACGGACAGTGGTGGAAAGAGTCCTAACAAATTGTACTTAAGTAAAAGTATTGCTAGTACAAGTAGAAGTACTGAAAAATCATATGACTCAATTAAGAGTAAATAGGCTAAGTAGTTTGCTTAAAAACTACTCAAGTAACTATGTTATAAAGTACTTTAGTATTATTTTTCTATTTTTACCCAAAATGGGGAGATCATATGCGCTTAATACTCACATGTCATCGGTTTCATTCATACTGGAAGCCCAGTGCATACTGATTCATCCCTCTCGCAAAAGTCCACAAGTGAGATTATATTAAACTTATGACATTTCAGGAAATGCCTTATATGGATATAATAACATGCAAATAGAGACATTTTGACTGATGAAACATGAAGACAAACAGATGATAGCGATAATGTTCATCAAGTGATCTCAGGTAATTTTATAAGAATAATGTATGTCTTTAAAGGGATAGTTCACCCAAAAAGGAAAATTAGATTTATTCTCCCTCAAGTCATCCTAGGTGTATATGACGTTCTTCTTTCAGACAAATACTATATTATAAATGTCCTGGCTCTTCCCAGCTTTATAATGGCAGTGAATGGCTGGAGAAAATTTGAAGCCCAAAAAAGTGCATCCATCCATGATAAAAGTGTAATGTAATGTAATGCAATGCACTTTTACTCCAGGGGGTTAATAAAGGCCTTCTGAAGTGAAGCCATGCGTTTGTGTATGGAAAATACCCATATTTAAAAACTAGAAATAGTTATAACTATAATAACTAGCTTCTGCCTGACAGCCGGCATCGATTTACGGTTGGAAGACTAACCCCTGTCCCGACGCACTGCGTAATGATGGACATGGAAGCTCAAAGGAAAGAGCTAAACAAAACAACGGTCGTGAATTAGCAATTTTGAAGAGAAAATGACGGAGGATTTCGATATAATAAAAAAGGATTTTCAGTTTGTTGCACAGCCCTATTTGTTTAAACCGCATGAGTCGTCTAAGCTTACGATACTCCTAGATCCTATGTCATACATTTTAGATTATAAATTTATAAATATGAGTATTTTTCTACACCTAGGAGGACTTGAGGGTGAATAAATAATGGGCTAATTTTCATTTTTGGGTGAACTAACCCTTTAAAGCAATGCTAATCAACATAGCTTATCATAGAATTTAATAAAATAAAATAACTCACTCTGAGTTAAAGGATAATTCTGGTATTTAAAACTTTGAGTCTATTTTCTAGTTTGTTTTGGATGAACTAGAGTGGTGGACACAGAAATGTTGACGATGGGTCCTGTCTCGACTTTTTGACTCTTTTAGAATCGCCTCTGACCGCTTCAGAGTGGCTGTCTATGGGCATGCAAAAAACCCTTAATGTTCGTTTTCAATGTTCGTTTTATTTGCCATTTTATAAAATCACATGATTTCTGTTGGAGGACTCATTGCAATAACTTGTGCAATAAAACACAACAGCAACTGTATTTGGCTACGCTACTTGTTTTGGAACATCAACGAACATCACTAACCACTCGGTGAGTTGCACAGTTTTGAAAACAAACGTTAAGGGTTGTTTTAAGGACATGTTTGTGCATGCCCATAGACAGCCAATCTGAAGCGATAGAATGTATTTGTAATTAGTTAACGTCACTTTCCACCTCTGCAAACGGACTTTTGAGACCCAAAGTGAGACCCGGTGTGACTGCTTGATGCTGATGGGGAAACACTTAACTGTTGAAACAACCTCAGGGGGGATCTGGTCCATTTAAAGGTAGGCTAACGTTAGGTCTTTTCCTTCTCTATATTAAATTCCACTAAAGGTGGTAAACATATCTGCTCAGCGGTCTGAGCTGTCAAGAGGACGGCAACAAAAGATACGCATCCTCTTTAAATGTGGATGTAACTCCTACAGTAGTGCCCTAAACAGCTGACTTTTGGTAAGTTAACAATGGAGCCGCTCCCAAGAAATCATACATTTAGTCCCATCCCTCCTCCTCTCAGTCCACTCTGAACCATTCCACTGGAAATGTGATGTTTTTCTCTGGCCATGTCCATATGTCCACACTAATACGTTTTCATTTGAAAACGTATATTTTTCTCTCCGTTTTGGCCTTCCGTCCACACTGAAACGGTGTTTTAAGTCAACGAAAACGTAGCTTTTGGAAAACGCTCTCCAAAGTGGATAAATTTGAAAACGCCGTTTTCGCGTTGTAGTGTGGACTGCGAAGCCGGAGGTATTTGAAAACGATGACGTAAGTTTAGTCATGTGATCCATGTTGTACCAATAGATATTCATGTTTACCGGTATTGTGCCTGTTAATTATGTGCGATTCACTTTTACAATGTTGCTAAAATATGTTACTTTCCACACTCTTCATATCACAGTAGCCTACTGCAAAGATGACAGAAAATGTACTCACATTTGCTGTCCTGCGTCAATACAGGAGAGCAGTCGGTTTTAGACCAAACATATGGTGACTGAGTGCGATCTGGACGCATCAGTGAATGGTGAGATATTTTGCTAAATAAAATTATCATGTTAGAAGAATTGCGCGATACCTTTATTATTTATTTTTCCATCTGTATCATCAGTGAGCTTTTGTGAGGTTTCACGCATGCGCAGTAAGGTGAATTTATAAGTTTCTCATCCACACTGAAACGTCTGAAAACGCCTGAAAACGCTAGTGTGGACGGAGAGCGTTTTTAAACGAAAACTCCGTTTTCAAATTTATCCGGATTAATGTAGACGTACAATCTCATCTATGTTTCTAAGTTTTTTTAGTTGTCTTGAAAATGGCAATAGCTGAAGTGGCTAAATGGGACTTTAGAAGTTTTCAGGGAAGTTATAGATAGTATAGATGGATGGATGGATGGATGGATGGATAGAAAAAGAATCAGTATTGTTATTGTTTGTTTAATCTGTGATACATACAAAGTTAGTGCATGTTTGCTCGGCTAAATTCCACATGATAATGCTAAAATATCAGCAACAAATCTTTACTCTACATCATTACTCTGACTTTTACTTTACCATCTCCAGATTGTTTTTCATTCCATTTTAAATTTCATGTGCTGTTTAAGAGAAACCAGGTCCACAAGCCATGATGCTTGATCTGATCTAGGATTTATAAATCAAATAAACATGATAGCCTCTAACTGACTGATTCACTTCATCAACTTATTATTATTAAAGACCATAACTGATAAAATATCTCCTTGAACTTTTCATAAAGGCTCTCCTTTAATGTTTGCATTCTAAGAAAAAGCTGAAGACATTCACTGTCTCCTCCGTGTCCTTCTTTTAATATGTGGAAAACCCCGGCTCCCACGTGTCTTCTTCATGGATTTATCCTGTCCTGAATGCACAAAGGCAGGGATGCGTTGAAGCTCAGGGTGCCTGCATGTCTGGCAGCCATTATCCTTCTGGCCATAAAGAACACAGAAAATAAGAAAAACAATTTAAAGTGTCACATTACTTACACACCAAACTGTGAATGATATGAAAGTGCCTCAAGCTTCTACTTTGTACAATGCATGTGAGAGAGACCATCTTCTTACAGCATCCAGTGATTCACCCTGTAGTGTCATGTGACCCTGATAAACAACAGCTCCCTTCCAGCTGAAAATACCCACAACTTCAGTTCACCCCTTAATTTAATATGGTGAAGGAAGAGGCAGAGCAGCAGGAAGGAAAGCCATGGCAAACAATGTCATCTTGTATAAGAAACAACCACGGAAAGAAGAGAGGCATAATTTAATAACAGTGACAAAAAAAGCGCTTGTTAGCTCCTCAGATTTTCTGACCCTTGCTCAAAGAATATGGTCCTAAAGAATGTAACCAAATATTCAGAATATAAAAGTTTAAAAATCGATCATCGAAAAACCATACTGATTTACTACTAATCTGAAAATGTATTTCCTATTGATGTCTTCCTCATTGACAGTAACCGTCTTGTATGCTACTTCTTTAAAAAGATTAAGCATAGAGTGATGTAAACAATGACTAGAAATGGAATGGAAACATTTAATGAAATGTATAATAGACCTATACATTTTCTGATATACATCACAAAGATAGCCTATCATTTTGTAATATTTGTTTTTATTATCATCTGACATTATTATATATTATAATACACTGTTATATAACAGTAACATTCAAAATAATAAAACAATTTTTTTTATTTTTTATGTTTGACTACATTATTTTTGTCATAGATATCATTCATTATACTTTAGTTTTACATTTTCAATAGTTTCCTATAAATATATAAACCATATACGAAAACTATAAACGTTTACACACTCCAACCAAACTCATCTGACTCGTAGTACCTGACATCACCCATAGCCTACATCTCCCGTTAGACATCAGTACATCTACCTTGTGGTCATGCGCACTCGCTCGCTCTGTTCGAGTGGAAATAAATGATGACGTCAACTGACTATAGGGTCTGTGCAATGCTGAAATCAAGCGCAGTTTGAATGAATAATGAGACCACATACGAGGTAAGAACAGACTTTCAGCGGACTTTGTTGATGAATACGTAAATTGCGCATATATACGCGCGTGCTTATAGGTTATGTTGTTGTGACATGAGATGTATTATCACCGCTGTCCGAACAGTGTGCACGGAAGGGTAATGGTGACTGATGGTTGCATGTACGGTAAACTGTTTATTCAAATGGCCCAGTGTCAAGTAAGACAGGGATGGAGCTGTTATAGGAATCAATGGATGATCGCACAGACCGGCAGATCTTTAAACTAATGCGAAACAAACTTTGGCATGTGCTTTTGTTTGATTTTTTTCCCGTTGCTTAGCTTCAAATATTAAAACGAACGATTTGCATATTATTTGCTTGTGATGTTCTTTCCTCTTAAATAATGAAGCCGGGTTGTGTTTTGTGTCATGATGGCAATGTGCAGGTCACAGCCTGCGCGCGAGCATATAACCGGCTTCCCAACAATGTTTCACCATCAGTGCTTCTTCAGAGCCATTGATTCTAGCTATTGACTAAAAAACAAACATTTAAGGCTGAAACCTTTTTGAAGTTCTTTATTTATATTCTGCATAATTATTTACTGTATTTTTTAGAGTATTTTAATGTAGGCCTATACCTTATTTTAAGTAAGTTTAAGTCATCATGAGGCCCCCTACTGGGTCTTGGACCACTGGGTTATAATTACGAACTTGAAATTAATTCTTTGTATTTAGCTTGATATATAAATATATTGTTTTCCCCTGTTTCTGTATAAAAAATGAAAATTCTCATCATTTCCTCATCCTCATGGCATGCAGAAGATATATATGATTTTTTTTCTTCAGCTTTACAATGTGCTTAGATCATTGGTCAGACGTGATGGTTTATAAAAGTTTAAAATATGAGTATTTTTCTTACATACACACCTATATTTTCTCTTCAGAAGACAATGATTGATCCATTGGAGTCATATGGGTTATTGTTGTGATCGCTTTTTGAAGCATCAATTTATGGGTTACTATACCCTTGCATAATTCTATTATGACCCACATAGCTAGATTTTAGTTTTTTTTCTTTTTCTAAAAATATTTGTGTTCATCTGAAGTAAGTTATACTACATCTGGGACGGCATGAGGGTGAGTAAATGATGATGAGAGCATTTTCATTTAATTTTCATTACCCTTCCAATACCACCTGATAATGCTAATGATGGATAATGATGAAATGAGGCTGCAGTCTAGTTTGGCCCCTGTCTTTCACTAATCAAGCATTTAAGTGCAATCTAGACCTAAAAGCCTTTTTTATTTGTCCATCAGCTGACAACCACGTACTGAGTACACATACTCAGTTCTCTTTAGTTCGAAAGCCCATGTCACTCCACATTTTCATCAGTCTCGGCCGGTTCTCTATTACTAGGGCAATATATCCTGTGTGCACAGCGGGGGCATCATGAGTGATGGATTTCCACACTTGACTCGACTTGTATTCCTCTCAGACTGACCGTATTGTGTGCCCTCATATGGGGTAGAGGTCCTGCTTTGACTCTTAATATAAGGTGTTGTGTGATCAACTTCAACAACTGTGTGCATGATTTCCCTATCAAGCAAAGCCTTGTTTGCATTTTATGATATTGTAACTGATATTGTTGTATTATATGTATAATCTGATTTTTTTCAGATATCATAACCATGACAATTAATTCAGCCTCACAAGAAACATCTTGTGATATGGGGATCACCCAACTCTGGGGTCTTATAACAGCACACTAAGTTACATGTCACCCCTGTTTGGATCAAACTGCTTAGATTGATCCAAAAATTAAAATTCTGTCATCATGACCTTAGTGTGGAACATTAAAGAATATATATATATTTTTTTTTTTGGTCCATATAATTGAAGGCAACAGTTACTAAAACGTTTTGGTAACCAACATTCATCAACATTTTCTTGTTTATGTTCCACAGACAAAAGAAAGTCATACAAGGTTTGGAATTGACATGAGGGTGAGTAAATGATGATAGAATATTTTTGGGTGAACTAAATAAACAACTTAAAATAAAGTATCAGATTGTAGATTGTTTTGTAAGTTGAACTTAAACATGAATGTATTTTTGTTATGTTTAATTTTTAAAGAGCTTTGTGATTTAAGCATAAGAGTTACATTGAATAGGATTGAATTAACACAATTCTGGGTAAATGGAGTCTAGCGATAAAGCTTCCATTATTAAGTCTATTGAGCTCTCAGTGAGCATTCAGTAATTGTCTTTAGTGCATAAAACCAGACTGTTTTAAGAGAATAAGTGCCTTCCAGTGCTTCATTTCATTTGTAAGTTATCACTGACAGTGTACATTTGTTTTGGCTGTATGACCCTTGTGTCCAGTCAGGTTTACAGGACTGTCACTCATGTGATGTGTACCCTTAGTAACCACATGAGTGAAAGGTTTGACTTTCTCTTTGTGCTGTATTTTGAATGAAGTATTTCTTTTTGAGATCAGGCTGGAAAATGGCAAAGACATTAGGGGATAATAAACAAGACGTGTGTTAAGCCGTGCTCTGTCCTTCTGTTTATGGAGGTATTCATGGGTGGGTGTGTGTGGCATGTGTTCCCTTTTGTCTGACTGTGCCATCAACAAACCGCCTCTTTTGCAGAGCCACGTGCCTGGGTGCAGGTGAAGGTTGTGTGTGTGTGTGTGGTTTGGCGCAGGGTTACTCCAGCCAGCCAATCAGATGATTGCGGCTGCTGTTTCCTCCACAGCTTATGTTTGTTAATGAGTAGAAAGCTGAGACACCGCTGGGAGTCGTAATTGTTTCCGCTGGTAAAAGGGTGGTCCCGGGACAGCTGGGGGTTACCCCACACCAGCACTGCACATCACACGAGACTGTGTTACTCTGATGCACAATGCAGATCAGTGTTGCCATTTATAAACACTACCGCTCAAAAGTTGAATTGTAAGGTTTTATAATGTTTGAAACATTATAAATGAAAGAAGTCACTTTTACTCAACCAAGGCTGCATTTATGGGGCCAAAGATCATAAAAGATTACTACAATTTAAAATAACCGTTTTCTATTTTCATATATTTTAAAATGTGATTAATTCCTGTGATAGCAAAGGAATAATATGCTGAATTGGAGCTAAAGAAATGTTATTATCAATGTTGAAAACAGATGTGCTTCAACATTTAAACCAGGATACTTATTTTTCAGGAATCTTTGATAAAAATAAACTTTAAAAGAACAGCATTTAGGCTATCTAAAAATAGAATGCATCCTTGCTGAATAAAAGTAAGTATTTACTATAAAAAAACATACTCTCCTTTTGAACGGTAGTATACAACACCTATAAATTAATGCAGTGAAATTTGTTGAGTTGTTTTTTAATAATGTCCATATAAAAAATACAAAAAACTGCTGCAATCTTGTTGCAAACCGATCTGATGCAGGTCTAAACATAGTCTGCACTGCAGTCCACATTTTTGGCTTCCCTCCCAGTGGTTCTTCCTCAAAGTTGGGTCATAAACATTGAAGTATTTTCTGTAGTTTTTGTCATGCATCAAAACCAGTTGCTTCAAACTTTCAGCACTTTCTAGTCCCCTTCCCATCCTTCTGTTCTCCATATTTTAGCATATAAACATGGCAGCAGTCCAAGAACTAGAACTTAAATGCAAGGTTTCTGCACTTCAGAAGATACTTTTCACCAAAAGATTTGTGTGAAATACTAAAACATTTAGCTACCATCATGCCAGATATTTATGTGACAAATAAAACCTTCAAATTTGTCTCTTTATAATTTCACAGCTGAGGTGCTCAAGCTCAGTGCTAAACCTCAGTATTCTGTTGAAATGTATCACATACAACTTGGATCTCTGTTGTCTTTTGCATAATTGAATGAACACTTCGTTAATGGGGCTCGAGAGAGATCGCAGCATGGCAATGCTCTACGAGCCTTTCGGCTCCGTCCAGACCTTGTGAGCTAGGACCCCACTCAACTTGGCCGTAACAATGGGCCTGTGTGACCGTTTGAATGTCCTATTCTCCGAGTGTGTGTGGTTCACTTGGATCAGACAATGGCTTCACTTTGCATCATTTATTTCCAGAGGCCCTGCATGTCACTAGGCCACTCCTGTTTGCTCCGTTCTGAACCAATTGTGCTGCATCTACACACCTTCAACAATTTTGGATCTGAGATTTGTTTGTTCTGTTGTCAGCCACGCTAAAATGGAAATGACTTGTGTTCGCTTGTAATATGAGCTCTTATTGTCTTTTTGCCACTCAGTCAGGTACAATCCTGCTTCGGTTTGTATCCTCAAGCTGTCCTTTATCTTGATTCAAAGACGATTATGTGAATAGTAGGGTGACTGTAATTACTTTTGATCTCTTGCGTGCTTCACTTTCATTCCCCTCGTTTTTCTTTTGTGCTTCTCACTCCTTCTGCCCTAAACCCTACTTTGCGCAGATTAGGACTTTACATGCTCTTCATGGTTGGTTAGTGTAGGATTAAACCTACCTGAAAGATCTCTTACTCTTCTCCATGATCCATATAAAGCCGTTTTCCAGGTAGCCAAACAAATTTCACTAAAACCTTAAGCACAATCACTTGCTGTATTCAGGCCTGGTGAGTTTAAGGGAAAATGAAAACTCATGTTGTTCCAAACCTGTATGGCTTTCTTCTGCAGAACACAAAAAAGATATTTTGTAGAATGTTTTTGTCCATATAGTGAAAGTCAATGTGGTCCAAAACAACACTAAACCCTTATTTTGGGTTCCAAAAAATTCAGGTTTGGATTGACATGAGTGACGTAAGTAAATAGAATTTAAATTTTTGGGTAAACAATCCCTTTGAGAGATTGACTTTCTGGAAGCTTTTAACATATTTGCACTCTAGCTGAGAGATGTTGCTGAGGTAAAATCCAGTGGCCTTTTTTCAAGGCCTCAGAGCCATGAGGTCTTTCTCCTCTTGAAGGACCACTTGACCTTCTTTATTCCCCCTGGGTCGAGGAACAGGTCATCCTCAGGGTGCATTTGAATAGTTGTAGGCTAGTTTTCTTAATTCATTGAGGGTTGCTGGTGCATTCCTCAACTTTGCTCCCAGGATATTGAGAATCTGGACTGTTCGTGGGTGTTTTATTAACACTTGCTGAGACATGAAAGTTCAATGACATTCTCAAAAAGAGCTCTTTTATAGTTAAAGGAATGTTCCAGCATCAACTAGTCAATTTCAATCACCAGCATTTGTGGCATAATATTGATAACCACAAAAATTATTTCACCTGGTCCCTCCTTTTCTTTAAAAATAGCAAAAATTGTCAGATGTTTAAATCCACTCCTATTGAATTTATTGTTGATGTTATTATTTGAAGTTGGCAGCTCACAGGACTTGTCATTGAGTTCTATGAATTCTGGTGTTGTTACACAGACTGGGTGTAGACAGGTGGTCAACGTTAAAATGCCCTTTTCATATCCTTTCAATAACTCGGCAATTCTCTGAATTCTGTGGCTTCCTGGTAAAGTAAATATTTTAGTAACATTACACCAAGTGCCTCACACCCTTAAGAAATCTGCATTTTTTTAAAATTGCTGCCATATACATTTAGCCTCATATGGAAAATTGTACATGCGTAAGGATCAAGATTTTGTGTAAATTAGAACCGTGTTTTTTGTTCTTTGAGCTCAGCATATAAATGCAGTTGTTTACAACAGGTTTCCTCGTTTGATAGTTTCCCGCTGATTGACCTCCCTAAAGCAGTTTGATTTGTTACAGAGATGTCCAGCAGCGTCTATGTTTGGGCCTGTGGTTTAAGTGGTGGTGTGTGCTCTCTCTACAGCGTTGATGTTGCTGTCTTCAGTGCACTGTAATCTGAGAGTCACAATCTAACTATGGGAAGGCATACATGGTGCTTCCTCGCCCCCACACTGCTGGGGCTGGAACGATAAAACAAGGCCAACAGCCAAAACAAACCTTTGCATCATCCTCCCTCACGACTCTTTAGGGAGGTGAAGTGTGGCCGAGGGTGCTCTGGCCCCCCTTATAATCATTTGAGATGTGAAGAGACTGAGAATGGGGGCAGAGGATAGAAACATGTTTATTACACAGGTATGATTAACGTAGACAGCCTGCTGGCGACACCCGAGTTGTAAAGTTACTTGGTTTGCATTCCTTCCACAAAGAGCTCCTTTAGTGAACTTCTTGTGTAAGTCAAGTGCACTGCCTTTCTTAAAGGGAGTTGAAAACTGAACATTCTGTCATTATTTACACATTTGTGATTCAACATATTATTTAACACAGTGTTTCTCAACCTCTCCTGCAGGGACCCCCTGACAGGCCATGTTTCTGTTTTAACCCTGAAATGGCACACCTGATTCAATTAATTAAAGGCTTAATGAGTAGTTGACTAATTGAATAATTGACTAATTCCTACTCTTCCTACTCTAATGAATTGAATCAGGTGTGCCATTTCAGGGTTAAAACAGAAACATGGCCTGTCAGGGGGTCCCTGCAGGAGAGGTTGAGAAACACTGATTTAACACCACATTCCACGTCTTCTGAATTCATACATTAGCTTTGTGTGAAGAACAGACCAAAATGTAGTCTCGTGTAGCCAGACCTTCAGACTGACGGCTGAAGGTCTGGAATTCAAAGCAGCTTTCTTTGGCCAAGGCCCGCCCATAAGGCCGTTTGACCGACATGTCAAACAACCAATTACAGTTCGTTTCGTTCAGCGTCACGTTTCGGGGCATGGAAATGTCCCCACAACAACAGACCGGCGTGCAACAAGTCACTCAGCATAGAAAATCAAAGAAGGAGAAGAAAACAAGCAGTAAGTCATTGATCTGTTCGTGCACGTATAACAACAATGGCGTCTGCAATACTGAATCGGCCAGCTGTGATGTCAGCGTCTGTTGTTTCGTCTGTCCGCGTTTTGTTTCCCGGCAGACCGAAAATAAACGCAACGCTCGCGCCCCCCGGAAATCCGATAAAATTCAACCAATCAGATGACGACTTCGACATTCCTGAAGTGTTTCCAGTTAAGTGTACCATATGCATCAGACGTTTTGCCAACGTTCCGTGGACGTGACGTCTGAGGCTGAGACTAACCAAAATGTAACTTTTGTTTGGTAAGAGTAGTGCAACAAAATGTAACTTGTCATTTGTTAGGTCTTGGAGTTGGAACACGTTTCCTGAAATTATTGCGTGAGGAAACTGAACAGATCATTCAAACTGATTCGCGAATCCATTTAGACAGATCTGCCAACTTGTTTGATGAAGTCTTTGAACAGAATCAACTCAAAAGAGTGATTCATTTGTAAATTAAGCATCACTCATGCCTATAAAAAAGATACAGCGCGCTTGGAATAAACTACGCATTTAACAACATGTATTGCATTAAAATAAAGTAACGAGAGGAACGTCGCCCAACGTAACGAAGTAAATGTAGCCTATTTTGTTACTACCATAGACGGTTACTACCCACCTCTGTTGGGCACAGAGTCAACGATCGATCACGACTTATGACAATGCTCTTCTTCTGTTGTTTGTTTACACTATGTATAAAACGCTGGCATTCTAGATCGCACAGTAGGGGGTTTCATTCACCTTGTGTCCCCGACAGGAAAAAACCCTGCTGCGCGATCTGTGACAGTAGGCGTGCCGTCAATTTTGTCACTTTGGAATTGCGCAAAAATATAACGATATTCGAAAAAGCAATTTTATGATCAAATTTCGAACGCAGGCCCTTCGAGTTACGCCCCCTTCAAGTTACGCCCTGATGACTGATATCAACAGCACTAATGAACAGCTAAATGCAGCGTTAACAAACAAATCTTATGATACTTTTGAGACAAATGAACAAGAACACCCATAACAAAATAGTTTAATAATTTTAGCATTAGAACCTTGACTTGAATCATAACTTAGGCTCAAACATGGACAGATAACGACAAATGAGGAACGGTCACTCAAAAGCATTTACATCTATTAAGTGTCATCTTACCCATGCATTTACATTTTAATAATGGCAAGTGATCACTCCAGGGCAATCTACTACTGTGTTTTGCTGCTGGCATCTGTGGGACACTCAGCGAGACAGATAGATGACAAGCTTAAAGTTCCAAACTGCCCTTGCTGCAATATAAAAAGTGCCAATATGACTTCGATTTACATGGTTATCTCGGGAAAATATTCTTACCGTTGTCTCTATACGAGCTGGCATCTTGCTGACATCTCGTTTTGAGTTTGACATATCGTGTGGTTCTGTGGGATTTGGACAACTTCAAGTTACGCCCACTTCCTGTTACGCAGTCCGCAGACAGACCCATCTCATTTATGTGCTTGCAAAACCATTAATCTTTTACCAAAAATTTTTGTAATCGCGGTGGCGTTTGTCATAAAGCTCTTGTGTTCAAACACCAATGAGATCAGCAGCTTTACATTCATCTTGCCCTGTTGCATCTTCTTCTTCAACTTACTTCCTCTTCTTCTATCAATGTCTATCAATAAGACCGCCTGGCGGTGTGCATACTCACATTGGTGCCCTTTGTTTAGTCATGAGGCGTTGAATGTCGGCGAAAAGCGTGCGCGATAATCGTCCCAGTGTGCTCGGGCCTTAATGACTGAATATTTAAACAAAAACAGCAAGACTTGCCACACACTTCCATTCCATTCCCCCTGTAACAAAACCACTGAAAGAGCTTCAATTAAGTCTTTTGTTCTGTGGTGACTGAGTGCTTGTTAGATTCCATCATCGTCCTTGTCTGAAAAACACCTGTTGTTACCTGCACAGTCATCCATGATGTCTGATGTGGCTTGATTTGGAGGCTAAGAACATCTGACGCTCCAGGTGTGCTGATAGTGGGTGGGCTAAAACAATAGTATTGCTGCAGACAAAAAATAACATCTGAGAAGCTTTCAGAAGATTTGCAGAAAGAAATATTACAATTTCTAATTGTATCTAGATATTTGTGGCACCATGGTGTCTTTTCCTAAATTATGCAGTGCTGGGGTTAACTCAAATATTTAGAGCTCCCTAAGGGTGATCAAGGGACATTTTTAAGTCAATATGGGCTCGTAAATTGTCATTATGTCTCCTTAACTCAAAGAATGTGTTATGGTGAAGTGAAAAAGTAGACCATAATTCCAATCTTAAAGGGCTAGTCATAATTTACTCACACTCATGTCATTCCACCCATACAATGTAAGCGAATGGTGACCATTGGCTTTGAAGCTACAGAAAGGGAACAAAATCTCGTGCTCCACTTTCTAAGTGTTCTGAAGTCATGCAATAGCTTTGAGAACAGACCAAATTTTAAGTTATTCATTGGAACATCTCAAACGTCTTGAATGACGGTCAATCACAGTGTAATTTTAATATTATTTATATACTTGTAGAGTTAACATTTAGAATTTGCTTTTATTTTTATATTTTCAGTTTTTATTTAAGTTTTTGTGCATTTGTCATTTTATTAGCTTTTTTAATATTTCTATTTAGCTTTATTTTATTTTTATTTCAGTTTTAGTACTTCAACTTATATGCATTTCAGTTAGTTCCTAAGGCTACATTTCTTATATTCGTTTAGTTTAAAAAAAATGTTTTTTAATATAATATTTTTATTTTTATTTATAATTTGAGCATTATTTCATATGCTCCTTTCAGCCTTTTGAATAGGATACTCTCTCAAACTTCCCTTATGGAGCCTGGATAGGGCTGTGCTGTACAGTGACTTGCAAAAGTATATTCATATTCTTATTCTAACACATTACAGCACATCATATTCTTGTATTATAATAAGTATATTCAGATCATTAATCACTTCCTTTAGGTCTGAAAATGTTTTCAGGGTACTGTTTTACAGTCTTAAAAAATGATGTTTAAAAATGAATGATAATAACTTAAATTTAACATATTCGCTTTATTACTGAAAGAACATTGACCACCAGGAGCAATATCTTCTCTCTCATGATTGCATGCTGTTTGCGTAGCCATTCCAGGTTTGACATGTATGTGCATGTGTTTTATAAACAGTCTTGTAGTAAGTGCCTGTTTTTGCAGTTGTGGTGTTTACCTCACCTTCACTGAATGTCTTCAGACCCAGCTGTACGCAAAAGTTCTGTGTCTTTCTCCTAACTTCTAATGCAGATGCAGAACTGGGTTGCTTCTGACCCAGAATCTGTGCTGGATGGAACTCATTGCTGATGTCCCCTGGAGTGTCAGCACTGCCTGTTCTAGTTCTTCAAAATAAGGCCATTTTCTGAGGTTTCACTCCAAGCATCTGCAATGCAAGTTGTTTAGAATAAGGACTTTGAAGGACAAGGTCTTTGGCATGCTTGTTCATTAAAAAGACGCCAACGTGTTTGCACGTTTTCCAAGGGTCTGTTCAATGTTTTTGTCAAATCCTGCTTTTGTTTAATCCACTTCCTTCCCCAATGTGTTTTAGTCCTTTTCTAATTAAATGACTGTAAGCGAAATCTTAAGATCCACTTGTGTGTTTAAGTTTAAGACTTTTGGGACCAACCTCTTTGCTTTCTGCCCAATGACAAGCAATGACCTATTTTCCTCAGTCTCCAAACAGCACTGCTAAAACCATATCCTAACCAGATGCAATGCACTACATCGATAAAGCAAACAATGAATTCTATTTTTATATGCATTTTAGAGCCACAACGAGCTGCATGACATTTTGTTTATCATCTGGCTTACTGTACCTCACTGTGGAATCTTATTGTTCCCAAATCCTGCTCCACATAGCTCTATATCAAACATTAATTATGTTCTGATTGACATGTGAATTGCGTCACATGTGATTTCACTTTAAAGGTGCAGTCATGTATTTATGTACTGTACTAAAGCATAAAAATGAGTGCAGATATTTAGGAAACATGCTAGTTCACATTGTTTCTGAGAAAAACAGTGCTACAGCCAGTTATTCTACTTTGTAATGTGTATTTTTTCCATACTACATTCTGCCTATTTATGTTTCGTGGCATAAAGGAAATAATATAGGTTTGGAAAAACATTTTTGAGCCAATGTTCTCGGAGTTGTCAATTTGGGCTGGTTCTAAATAAATACTTTGTGTGCTTAATGTACAAGGTGGAGATGGTTGAAACCTGTACAAGCAATACTGCCTCTAATTAAGTGAAACCATATTTAGAAAGGGCGATGCTGCAGTTATTATCAGCTTGAGCGTGTTTTCTCTACTCTACTTTTGGCCTCGGCTTGTGTACTTGGCTTTGTGCAGTGGGTCTGGTCTGGTTTAAAGTGAGCAGGCATTGGTTATGTGTGTTTTTGTTTTGTTTTAAGGTGTATACCTATAAGACAACAAAATGTCCTGTTTCTCACAAACAGGTCAGCTTGTTCAGGCATGTTTAAATGGCAGAGGAAGATTCCCTCCTGCTGTGCTTTGCTCTGCAGCCAAGTTCAGTCCACTTTTTTTTTTTTTGTGTGTGTGTGCTTTTGTTGGTATAGGCTACAACACTGTGAAGCATACGTAATTTAAGTCACTCTTTAGTCTCCCTAACATCACATGACATTTATTGACAGTAATCATGACTAGCTGAAGGCTGATCGTCTTACTCAGCAGATGGGTGTAGGAGTATCTGCGTTGTTCACTCGTCTCACCTGGGTTTATCACCACACCTGTTAATCTACAAATTGTACAAATTGTTATGACTGCATTTACCTACTAATTTGTATGTAGTCAGAGGTGTTTTTTTCTCCATGTTTTGAGTTAACCATGTGCAGCTGAGCAGGTTTTAAACGCGTAAGAGGATAACCGGATTAGGCAGCACTTTGTGAGTCAGTGGTGGCCAATATGTCTGGGTTAGTTTTCTTTCTCCCAACAGTCACATGGTTATTTTTTTTTAGCCGCACTATGTCTCTCAGCACTCGCAACAACACACAATCAGAAGCATGCGGGTCTGGTTTGAGATAGGAAATGCGAGTGCTAATGGACTTCCCACCACCGTTTCTTGTCATCCGTCCAAGCCTACCACAATCCTGGGATGTTTCAGGCTTTATGAAAAATGCAGGACAGTGTTGGGAATACTGATGCTGATGTTTCACATGGATGGCAGAATAAGAAACCTCTGATCCCCTCATCAGCACAGCCTTTTATTGGCTCTCAGTCCTATCTGAGGATAACGTAGCATGACTGAGCCTTTAGCAGGCCGTTCCCAGCACGAGAACACCAGGGGCGCGTGAGATTGCTGCGGTAAGGTTTCACCGTCAAAAAGAACAGCACACATCTGGGATCAACAAGTTAAACCAGAGTTGTTAACCTTCAGATTCCAGTAATCTGGCGTAAGCATGAATCCAGCTTTCACAACAGCTGCAGAGCAGTGCAGCGAAGAGTTCAAAGTTCCTGAATTTGGCACCATTTGAGTATAGGTTCTTTTGATAGTTTATTATTAACCATTTTAAAGCACGGTTCTTAACTTAGACCTAAACTGATTCTGGGCTGTTTTTTATAGTTATTTTTTTTTAAACCGTGCATAGGCGATTTAGAGTAATGATGATAATGCTAAGCGCTTTCCAGATAGCAGGAACAACATAATTGGCTTGGAATGCACATTAGAAAATGCCTGTCCCTTGTAAACCTAGCAGACTGGAGCTTAGTGAAGTGCTTGAACCCAAATCATGCTTTGGTTTTTACGTGTATGTTTGCTAGTGTATGTGTGACTGGAATTTTTTAATCTGCACGTGCATAGGCCATTTTTTCTAACTGTACATACTCTCATATGTTCTGAGTTTTGTTGCGGCAAAACTGGTCCATGTTGTTATTTCAAAATTGGCAAAGTAACAAAAGGGACAGAACAAGAACAACAATAAACTACTGAAAGGAAACAACAATAGATGCCCACGTTTACAAGCGCTTGTGTGAGAGGCTTAAGAGATACTTGCAACTCTAGTTTAAACTAATAGAAAAGACTTATCAATTATAATAACTTTTGGAGAGAAATTGTGCCAAAACTGCTGACAATTGATAAATCTTTCTAGTGCACATGTCGAGTGCCTGTGTTCAAGCATGCTAGATGGAGTAGGCTATAGTTTGAAAGGCTGTATGTTCAGCTGTACGTATACGCTAAGTGTTTGCGCCAAAACAGAAGTATACTTCAGGCCGATTTGTAATTCTGTACGCAACTCACAATTAATGTCAATAGTTTAAGGTTAGCATATAGCTAAGCAACACAAATATTGGATAAAATAAACATTTTAAGTTTCACAAACTAATTTAATTGATACTTCTCAGTAATTAATACAAAAATTAGCAATTATCTTGCCATCTTGAATTTGACTAGAGTCCTGCAAGGTTGACGTAGTTTTGTTGTCCCTCAAAAAAAGTTTCAATGGCTATTGTATAATTGCAGAAAATAAGCTCTGTGAGCAACACAAGTTTATGATTCTTACATGTTTTATTCACAATGATTTGATTTTATTCATAATTTACTTCACTAATGAACGCAACTTTTATGATCTTTGAAGCCTAAAATTAAATTGACAGAAGTAAAAATCTAAATACTAGATACTATAAATGAACTACACCATGGTCACATGACTTCAATATCACCATCACTAAGCTTCCGACAACTGTCAGGTTTTATTTAAAGTCTACAAGTTGTATATTTTGAATATTTTGCGAGAGCTTGCACATAAATACGTGTTGTAAAAGCAAACTATATGACTTTATTATCTGTTCGGCATCACAACGTTTAATGTCTCTAAGAACTTAGTCTCATTTAGCCACTTAGCAACTACGTTTTTAAAGACGCGTAAAAGTAAAAAAACAACAACACAATGAGTATTAGTTAAGTATTTTATGTCATTGAATATACATGAACATTTCTTGAGCTTGTGTTTACCACAGACCTTATTTCAGACATTTAACCAAAAAACCCATTTAAAAAACAATCAACTTTAGGATGATGGAACAGAAAGTGCTAAAATGCTAACTTGTTTCCAGGTTTTAGGATCCATTTCTGCTTCACTCTGTCACTGCTTTGTCATTTACATTTGCATTTATGTATTTGACAGACACTTTTATCCAAAGCAACTTACATTGCATTTCAAGGCACACATTTACATTCTTATCAGTTCTTGCTTTCCCTGGAAATCGAACCCATGACTTTGACATTGCAAGGACCAACGCTCTACTGTTTGAGCTACAGGAAAGCTGTAGCTCAAGCTTTGGGTCTTTGTCCATCTCATTGACTAAAATTTGTGTGGCTGCTCAATTTTAAAACTATTCCCTTGTTCTGGTGAGTGAGAGTGATGCTTTTTTCTGAGTTCTTGTAGTAGGACTGGAGGGCAGAAGATTACAGGACTGAGTGATCGAGAACAGTCCGTGAGAGGCTGATCTGATGATGCCACAAGTAATTAGAAGCTTGTTGAGGGTGGGTAGAGCCTTTCTCCAAACGTTTAATTTGTGATATGAAGGGGTCTTTCAAGGCAGGGAGAAGTGAATCTGCGGTTTCTGTGGGAATAGCACATTTTAAATTGACCATGCCTTTAGAAGATGTGGTTGTCGTGTTTGAGTGTAATTGTTGGGATGAAACAGCAGCATGCATGCACAGTTTTTCTTAAAGTTTAGATATAGGTACTAAAATGTATATTCAGAATGAGATTCGCGCATTTTGCACGCATTAAATATATAATTAATGCCACATGTTAAACGTTCACAGACCATAAAACAGTCTGTCCTTACGTGGAGCTTGCTGTTTTAGAACAGTTTTCAAATATCGAGTCAAGAGTTTTAGAACAGGTTTTTATTTTTATTGGTGGTATTAAAATCAAATGCATCAAGACACATCCGAATCCAATGTTAGCTTCACTTCCTGTCTCCTAAAATACCTTCATCTAATTAATTTTTGAAGGATGCATAGATGTATTCTTCGCTGCCTTTTATATCCCACAGTCCTGTGCTTTCCATTCTGTGAGAGTTGAGCTAAAAAAAAGAGCAGATTTTTTTTTTTACTAAAACATCAATACAAACTTAAAACAGATTTTATTTCAACTAGTTGCCAGGGAAACATTTGTCATTTTTGTTTTAACTTGACGTAAAACAAATAACTAAAACTGAAATAAAATGAATAAACTATACACATTTTCAAAATATGTCAAAAAACATGCAACAAAATGAAATCATGAAAACATAATGATAAACACTATAATATTATCTTAATGGTACTAAAATAAATAATGGTTTGATAGCCTTTCATTATTCATTTGTTTCACATTTTGTGAAAACATAGCTCTGTGTGTGTGAATAGTAAATAGGCCTTTATCTGCCACATGCAACCACATTTAAATGGTTTTTACCACCTTATGAAGTATATTACTCCCAGAGGTCACAAGGGATTACCAGACAAGTAAAAAAATGGTTTGTGCACAGCTCCATCAGATAACTTTGATTCAGCTCACTTACAGGCGGAAACAACTCCATAAAAGAGAAACAGATCGACCCCTCTGTGTCTGCACAGCTGCGGCCCAGACATGGCATTGTTCAGGAGATGTCTATCTCTGAGAGAGGAGATTGAGATCTCGTTACGGCTTTGACGGCATGTCTCCGAGCCTGTTCAGCAGCTGATTTGGCAAAACATGCCACTAATTTTGACAGTGAATTGTGCATCATAGGAACTGGGCTAAATGCAGTGGCGGTTCTAGGGGGAGGCCAGGGGGGGCCAGTGCCCCTGTGACAAAAAGCTTGGCCACCCTTGTGGCCCCCCTAAATGTGGAGTTTGAAATAATTTTTACAAAACTATTTGTTAAATTGCTATCGTTGTTATCCTTGTATGCATATTATTTTTTATTCTATCTCTGTGGATTTGCATTTTCACGTGACAATTCGCATCACATTCGCGGGAATCGCGGCAGAATAACGTCTGTCTCCTGCACGCGAGAGAGCACAGCAAAATCCCCAGTGTTAAATGAACTCTCCTGGTGTACATATAGGAACACGGATTTTTGCTGTGAGGAAAGAAAATGTCAGTTCAGTCGTAAGTTCATTCTTTATGTGCGTATGGGGTGTGCGATCATGCGATGTGTATTGTCTATTATGATATTGTAATCGTTGTTTTAACTATGTATGAGGCACTGTGAGCTGACATCGCATTTGTCTATCGTCCTTTCACTGCTGTGTGCAGTTCATAGGTAGGCTATGTCCCCAAATTAGTTTTTGTCTTATATTTATATCATATTATGTTCTTATATTAGAATATCACATCAGCAAGAGTGCCGTTTTCCCGTGCACAATTGCAACTGTGATAGCTATGTACAGCAGTTAAATTAACAATAAGTTAACATTGGGAGTTACTTTTTAGACACAATATTGTCAATATTGTTTGTTTTCCCTTTATTTCGCCGACTAGAATTTCATAATGAAACCGTAGCAGAGTCTCAATGCAACACAGCGATGATTTATTGACTGAAATCCGCGATTTGAACGAATCGCTTCTTTCCCGAATGAATCAGCCGTTTGAACGAATCGGTGAATGAATGAATCCCTCTTACAGGGACTTGCCGCCGCCTACTGGTATATTTAGTTTAAAGTATCCTTTAATTAAAACGTTAAAACAATTAGAAATCATTTCATATTTAAATATTGATTTAAAAAAAATCTCATAGCTTTATGCAATTGTAAATGGAGTGTAAATATAGTAATGCCACTACTGTGTCACCTCTGCACTGCAAAGATGGATTTTGATTGAATGAATTTGCTGGTAACAGTGGTACTGTTTAATTATTGTATAAGTACTATTGTATAAATAAGTATAATTATAGTATAATTTGAATGTTAGTATTTGACATAAAAGGTGATGCATAACTCTAAATAAGTTTAGAAAAAATGTCCATATATAGGTGAAAATGCCCCTGGAAATCAATTTAAGGTGGCAAATATTGCCCCTTAATTAAAAAATGTATTTCTGTCACTGCTGTGAACTGACCACTGCATAGAATATGAAAAATCTTAATATCTTCGTGAGTCGGCTGTCAACAACAGGCCTAAACCAGCCATGACACCAGCACAAAAACACAATCAGTAAAATATCATCTAATTATTATCAACAAAACGTTGAAAATATTGAAATATATTTTTGTCAATATTACACACCCCTAATGCACGGTATTAATTTTGATTTCTTTAGGTCTTAAAAAGCCTTAAATTTGACTTTAAAAAGTGTGCAGGAACCCTGTAAACGGTTAGACGTAGCTAGAAAGTCAGTTATTTTCAGTAGCTAAATGAATTACCGTAATAAGCTTCTTGGTCCCCATTGCTTTTGCTCTATAGTTCTCAAAATGAAGAGAAAGAAGGACACCATGTCTATTACAGTTACTGTGACTAATACTGAATATGTAATGCAAATGTAAAAATATAATGGAAATGCAAATACATTGTTGAATAATTATAAACATGGTATTTTGTAATGCCTGCAGCAGTGCAGAAATGATATGACAACAATAAGGTCTAAATGTAACTGGCCCCTCTAACAGTACAACTGGCCCCAGCTTGGCCCCCCCAGTTGAAATGGGCTAGAACCGCCACTGGCTAAATGATCCATTTCACTACACTAAATAGACCGTGGTGCATGTTACTTTTTGTTTTGTTTTTCCACCTGTCAAAAGTGTCTTTTAAAATGTTCCACTACACTTCATGTACAACAATTAAGTTGGTCACAGCTCTTTAAACTTGAATTCCAATAGAAACATGGCTATTTTTCCTAGATATTTTGAATTAAAGGGTTATTCTGCTGAATTTGTAGGTACAATGACCTCATCTGTACGAGACAGCAATCTAGCTTTTTGAGGTTATCATGATGATGTGTTTTGTCATCATTCATAACTGTGTAGTCAACCATGTCGGTCACAAAAGAAGTTTTGTGAAGTGGTTCTGCAACGAGAGTCTCGCCCTCATCATTATATCGGATGGAGCTTGGAGGCATGCACAGGCATCAAGTGCAAGTTGCCCTGCTCTTGGTTGGCTGATTTAAGCAGATTTCCAAAAACAAATCCTTTTCATAGCCACAATAACAGATGATATTCTAAAGTAGCTTAAAATGGGCAGCTTCTACTTATTTCAGTGGCTTGATTTAGACTTTACAGTTTTCATCTATAACATAATTTTCCACTATTCTTGGGATGCACAATGTAACCATATTGGTTAATGGACAATATTAGATAATTTTTTTGTAAAAATTAATACCTTTTATTTGTCATAAAATTAAAATAATAAAAACCCTAAGCAAACGGTTAAATGGAATCTTTTACAAATCTTGAATATCCATTTTTATTTTAGCATTATTATTAATATACAAATTTTATTCATTTTAAATTAGCCTATTTTATATTTTCAGGTTTCAATTTTAGTTACTACTTGTTTTAACTTTTTTTTTTTTTTTACATTTTATTAGTTTTGTTATTTTTTTTAAAGTGTTTAAATGGTTTTAATGTATTTTATTTTCACTTATTAAAATTAAACTTATTTTAGTTAGTAATTTTAGTATTTCAAATTAAACTTATTTAAGTTAGTTGCCGAGACAACATTAAAAAAGTTCAATTAAATTCAACATTAAAAAAGAATTTAATTCTTCAAAAAGAATTCAATTCAATTCAATTAAAACAAAATATTTTGATTTATTTAACAATAACAACACTGGTACAATATAATGTTGTGTTGCCTAAATTCAATTGTGGCATTTACTGTAAAATTATTCATTTTTATTTTTAGTATTTTATTTTTAATTTATTTACACAAAATAATGGCTTATTTGTACTAAGCAGAATTTGTAATATCGATGCATCCCTAGATATCTGTATCGGCCAATATTGTATTCGTTTCGGGTGGGTTTGTCACGTGTTAGTTCTGTTTCCATGGTTTTTCATTGGTTGTTTGAGTCATTGCACCTGTCATTCATTTCATTGATTAGTTTTCATATGTATTTAAGCCCTGTGTTTTGTTCAGTTCACTTTTCCATTCATACATCACTTCCACATTAAAAGTTCTGCACCCTGGCTCAAAAGCTACCAGCCCAATAGTCCACCCTCTCCTCGTCAAGCTTTCTTCTAGTCTCTCTTATGGCTATTCTGATGGGAATGGGGTTTGTCTGTTATTGCAGCTGCCAGCGGTGCTTTTGTGAGGGAAGCAGATGCCTGCCATGTTGCCGTGTGGTTGATTAAACAGGTGAACTGAGTCTAGCTGTTAGCATATTCCTTACACATTGTCTGTTATCAACCAAGCCTTATGAAGGGGAAATAAACAGTAGAGTAAAAGCTTTGCCAGAGGGACCAAATACAATCATATAAAGTAGGCTGTCTACACTTCCAAAGCCATGTATGTCTGCAAATGAATATTGTTTAGCAGTGTGTGTTTGCGGATTTCTAGCTTAGAGACTTCTGTACATGTCATGCTTAACTACCATAAAAACAGTACTAGCACAGATGGGAAGTGAACAGAGTCTTAATTATTAGTTGATTGACAGCTACCACACTCGCTCCACTGTTTTACAGGCTGTCGTCAGTTGATTATCGAGGGTCAGCAGAGGTTGTGGGTACTTTCAGACAAGCTTTCCACAAGCTCCATGGGAGGGTGGCTTCAGTGTTTTGTTCCCTGCTCTCCACGTTTAGTATGTTTGCAGCTGCCACATGGTCTTCTCTGCCAAACACCAACAAAAAATATTACACCCCCTACCATCAGATTTTCCCCAATTTGCTATTTAAGCTATTAATCCAATTTTCTGCTGATTGAAGAAGAAAATTCTTGAAGCTTTTGGCATTAAGCTGCAAAGTAGGACAAGTCCGGGCAATAATGGATGCCAGAGATGGTGAGGTTCACAAAAAATCAAATGCAAGGGGAGAAAAATTTGGTTTGACTGAGGCTTTGTTTACACGGAAACGATCTGAAGAGAAAACGAAAAGGTGGCGTTGCGTTATCACTTTTTATTCTGCGTTTAGACGAGCGTTATGGGGGGGAAATCCGCGTGCATATCTGGTGACGCAAAAGTGTGTGAAATTTGATGTAGTATGCACTCCAGGCGGCTAGGTGGCAATGTGAAGCACTGCCACACAACAACACCAATATCTGAGAATATTTTGTACAACTGCTGAAAAGCCACCGTGAGCAGATTTGCGTTTTTACCCTTTAGACGGGAACGTGACGGTGGAGCGTTTTTAAGATTTCCACTCTGGAGGGTGGTTTCACTTTTTTGCGTTTTTAAGCCCCCAAAATGCCGTCACTGACCGTGTAAACAAAAGGCACATCCGCTACGATATTTTTACGTTTTCACCCGGAATCGTTCTCGTGTACACAGGGCCTAAGAACTTGAAATGTAAACACCACCATGAAATGGTTTGATTGACACAACTTTCAGTCCCGTTGCGACATATCATTTTTTTTTAAAAAAAAATTAAATGGGGCATATGGTTTAAGTGATATTGATTGCTCACAATATATTTGTGAGGATTTAGCTGCCGCTATAATATTTAAGCATTGATTTTGGACTAGTTTCTGAATTTTTCCTTACTTGTATGAATGAGAGCGCCAAGATGTTTAAAGGGATAGTTCACCAGTGAACTAACTAACTAGTGAACTAACCCTTTAAACTTCAAAAGAACTCTGGTGCTGTTCGAAGGACCAAAGAAATGTTAATGAACCAAAAACAGGACATTTCACAAGATGCTACCCTAAAAAGGACCGAATGCTCAAGTATACCTGTTTTTTCTCGTCATAGTAGCGATGCTGCCCTTCACATTTCAGTACAGGCATCAGAACCGCATCTCCTCTCAGCAGATCTTCGTTGACTCCTTTACACATTTTATAAGTTCTTCACGAGTTCTCAGCTGGTCGAAATACGATCATGTATAGGTTATGCACATACAATGAGCACATTTGGATGTTCGGCACGTTTCATCACGAAATATAAAAAATAAAACCCGGCCAATCAGGTGAACGTATCCGTTATGTTTGGTATCTTTAGGTTCGATGTTAAAATGCCAATGTGAACGCTAAATGGACCAGGACTAAATGTTTTTTATTTTTATTTGTGTATATAATTTGTTTGTATTTATTTTCTTTTGCTCCAGTCCAGTACGTCAAAGCCCAGGAAACCAATATGCAACTTGCTAATGCAGTGGCAGGTGGTATTAGGGGGAGGGGACATTGATATTTCCCCTGCTCCCTATTATTAGTCTCTTTCTCTAGAAGAGATTGATTAATTGATACTTTTCCCCTACAGAATGTTTTTGTCAGTTCTCTATTTTTGTCCTTTTAGCTTGAGTCCTCTGGACACATCTGTTAACATACTCTGAACAAAAGAGTTTAGATGATGCTCAGCCTGCTAAAACGAATCGGTTACCTAGCGTAACCTCGGTTCTCTCTAGATGAGGGAACGAGTATTGCGTAAGCTAGCTTACGCTACGGGAAAGATTCCATCTTTCTGAGAAATTGAAGCCAAAAATTATCCTATAATTTTGTATCCATTGTCAACGCAGTTCAGCTGCAGCAGACCATGAGAAGGCTAGCTAGCCGCTCATTGGTTCGCTCACGGAGAACTGCTTAAGCCTATGAGGGAGCGCGGATGAACCCGCGACCAATGAGAGTCTGACTCGCTCTCCCTACGTCACCGCCCCCGAAGCGGGCGTGGACGAGGCTATAAATACCCCGAATAGGCTGAATAAAATCTGGTTTTTTCAATTCTGAAGCGAACATCGCCAGTAGCACAAGCACGGCCAGGAACGCAATACTCGTTCCCTCATCTAGAGAGAACCGAGGTTACGCTAGGTAACCGATTCGTTCTCTTACGAGAGGTTCTCTCGTATTGCGTAAGCTAGCTTACGCTACGGGAACCCATTGTCAACGCCGTGCGTGCTAAGCATCCACTATTAGTCCCGCGGGGCATCCCGGGGAACACCGAAAGTGGGAATGAATATATGTATCTGTGACAAACGGCCATCGGAGCGGGCCGGTTATTGTGTAGTACATAAGCACATAAAAGAGAGGGACAGAGCGAACTCGGTCTGTGTGAATTAACCCCCTATAGTGCAGCTCAACCAGAAGAGCTGAAACATACTAGACTGCTAGTAGTTTAGCCTGCAAAGCGGGTACTTCCAGATTGTAAAATCTGACAAAGGTGGAGGGGGAAGCCCATCCCGCTGCCACGCAAATGTCGTGAATGGAAATCCCACTGGACCATGCCCACGATGAGGCCATGCCTCTAGTGGAATGAGCCCTGATGCCCAAAGGGCATGGCAGGTCTTTCGATGCGTATGCTGCTGCAATGGCATCAACAATCCATCTGGGTAGGGACTGTTTCGAGGCGGCCAACCCCCTGGTGCGCCCGCCGAACGAAACAAAAAGCTGCTCGGATCGTCTGATCGGAGCTGTGCGAGTGACATATAATCTCAGAGCCCTGACCGGGCATAGGAGATTAGAATCTGATTCGCTATCGGAAGCAGGCAGAGCCGATAGGGATATAACTTGTGCCCTGAACGGGGTGCCAAACGCCTTGGGAACATAGCCATGCCTAGGTTTGAGAACGACTAATGAGTCATTAGGTCCAAACTCAAGACAGGACGCGCTGGTCGACAGCGCGTGCAGGTCTCCCACCCGTTTTACTGACGCGAGCGCGAGTAAAAAAACGGTCTTTAGCGACAGGTACTTTAGGTCCACGGTGCTTAGCGGTTCGAATGGGGGAGCTTTCATAGCATCAAGAACTATGGAAAGGTCCCAAATCGGCACCGAAGGGGGGCGCGGGGGATTCATCCTTCTAGCTCCCCTGAGGAAGCGGACTACCAGCCCGTCTTTGCCCAGTGACTGGCCGCGTCGGGGTTCAGCAAACGCCGCGACGGCTGCCACATATACCTTAAGAGTGGACGGGGATCTGCCCTTGTCCAGCATCTCTTGGAGAAAATTTAGTAAGGAGGGAACCTCGCATAACCGCGGGTCCAGACCCCTATCTGTGCACCACTTCGAGAACACAGACCATTTTGACGCATAGAGCCTTCTGGTAGAAGCCGCTCTAGCCTGTATGATCGTGCTTAACATTCCCTCTGGCAAAGCAACGGGTAGTTGTTGATCACCCACGCGTGAAGCGCCCAGCGCTCTGGGTGGGGATGCCAGATCGAGCCGCGAGCTTGGGAGAGGAGATCTGCTCTGACTGGAATGGGCCACGGCGCTGTCTGTGACAGCTGCGTGAGCTCCGGAAACCAAGTCTGACCCTCCCAGTGCGGGGCTATGAGGAGCACCGAGTGCTGCACTTCTCTGATTCTCTGAAGCACCTGTGGTAACAGAGAGACCGGAGGGAAGGCATAAAGCGGGCGGCTGGGCCAGGTTTGGGCTAGCGCGTCCTCGCTCCTTGAGAAAAATATTGGGCAGTGGGTGTTCTCCGCCGAGGCAAAGAGGTCCACCTCTGCTCTGCCGAATAGACGCCACAGTTTCTGGACTGTAAGAGGATGCAGGGACCATTCCCCGGGGGGAATGGGGTTCCTGGACAGGCTGTCTGGACCGTCGTTCAGATGTCCCGGCACGTGCGTCGCCCTGAGCGAGAGCAGGTGACACTGAGACCAAACTAAGATGCGTTCTGTCAGCTGGAAAAGATTCCTGGATCTGACTCCGCCCTGACGGTTTATATAAGAGACCACGGCTATATTGTCCGAACGGATCAGCACGTGGTGGCCCTGAATGCGCGGGAGAAAGCGCATGAGCGCGTTCTCGACCGCCAACCTCTCCAAACAGTTTATGTGTAGGAGGCTCTCTTGAGCTGACCGGGGCCGAAGGCCGGTGAGCCCTCGCAGACCGCTCCCCAACCCGTGTTGGAGGCGTCTGTCGAGATGACTTTTCGGCGTGAAACTGTCCCCATGGAAACGCCCCGCTGAAACCATTCTACCACTGACCATGGCTGCAGAGCTGTGATACAGGTCTGCGTTACTTTTATCAGCTGGTGGCCCGTGGTCCACGCCTCAACCAAAGCTGAAGCGGGCGCATGCGCAGTAACCCCAGCTGGAGCACCGCGGAGGCTGAGGCCATACAGCCCAACGCTCTCTGAAATGTTTTCAAAGGCGTGAGTCTGTTCATCTGAAAAGATGCGGCGAAACGCTGCACACGGTGCGCGCGCTGCGTTGACAGACGCGCCGTCATCGTGACCGAGTCCAGCTCTATACCCAAGAAGGAGATAGTCTGACTGGGTTGTAGTAGGCCTACGCTCTTTGTCCAGTTGACAGAGAGGCCCAAAACTTTCAGATGGTCGAGGAGAACTGTACGATGAGACAGTAACTCTCTCTGAGATTGTGCCAAAATCAGCCAGTCGTCCAAGTAGTTCAGTATTCGCAGCCCCTGACTCCGCAGGGGGGCGAGCGCCGTGTCCATGCACTTCGTGAACGTACGGGGTGCTAGGGATAGGCCGAACGGTAGGGCGGTGTATTGATAAACCTGGCCTTCGAGGCGAAACGTAAGAATGGCCTGTGAAGGGGATTTATCTGGATCTGAAAGTATGCATCTTTCAGATCTAGTGATATGAACCAGTCCCCCTGGCGCACGTGCGCGAGGAGTTTTCTGATAGTGAGCATTTTGAACGGTCTCTTCATAAGAACTTTGTTCAGCGATCTGAGGTCTAATATTGGTCTGAGGCCGCCGTCTTTCTTGGGGACAAGAAAATAACGGCCGTAAAACCCCGACTCGCTCATAGCCAGAGGCACCCTCTCTATAGCCTTTTTGCACAACAGAATTGCTATCTCTGAACGGAGCAGCGCGTCACTGCTTCTGGGTTCACAGTAGTTTCTAGCCGCGCTCGGAAGCGAGGAGGGCGGCGGCAAAACTGTAAGCGATAGCCTAGCTTTATTGTGTTTAACACCCACGGCTTCCCACGCTTTTAAGCGTGACGCTAGGGGGTAAATGGCTACATGGTCCCCGTCGCTGCACTTCGCGGGCTGCGTGAGCGCGCTGATAGTGTTTACAACAGCGGGACGTACACTCGGAGGGGAGTTTATGGGCCCTGTAACAGAGTGAACAGAAGTAAGACGCGCACAGGGCTTGTGGGCGCGCTTATACACTCTGAGACTCGAGCGGGCTTGGCCCGCATTATGAGAGTGGACTCTGTGTGAGACAGGGGAACTGGAGTGTCTTTGTGTATGAGTGAACACAGTGTTGTGGGCACATTCTCTACACAAGTTTATGGACCGTGTAACAGAGGTGGGACGCGCGCACGGGTTCGTGGGCGCGCTTATGTACTCTGAAACTCGAGCGGGTTGGGACCGCTTTATGAGAGTGGACCCTGTGTGAGACACGGGAACAGGAGTGTCTTTGTGTATGAGTGAACACAGTGTTGTGGGCACATTTTCTACACAAGAGGCTTTTACTCTCTTTTGAGATTTCTCTGGGACGCCGTAAACACGGCGTTTTGTGTATGAGTGAACACAGTGTTGTGGGCACATTTTCTACACAAGAGGCTTTTACGCTCTTTTTGAGATTTCTCTGGGACGCCGTAAACACGGCGTTTTGTGTATGAGTGAACACAGTGTTGTGGGCACATTTTCTACACAAGAGGCTTTTACGCTCTTTTTGAGATTTCTCTGGGACGCCGTAAACACGGCGTTTGTGCTCATGCAAGCGGGAAGGGATACCGGCTTGGTAATGGCGGGGTACACTGCTGTAGTAGCCGCGTGAGCGGGGACTAACAGAGGGCGAAACTTTGACGGCGATCCGGCCGCGGCGGGAGAGCGCCGTCTTTTTCTCAACCACGCTAGGCAGACTTCGAGTAATCAGTTTTCAGCGCGATCCTCTGCCGAGGCCCCCGGGGAGGCAGCGGTCTGTGGCGGCTGTCAGAGCGAGCGAGGGCGGCCGCCCTGGTGTCGCTGAGAAGTCTGACTGTGTTTAGCTAGGCGCTAGGGTGGGGCTCGTGCAGGAGGCTGGTCACGTGAGCGGCCTGCAGAGGAGCTAGCGCGACGAGGCAGAACAAAATTCGCAGGAAATCCTCAATCCGCGACTGAAGGGGGATTTTTTTCCCCCGCTCTCGTCCCATTCACGAAGTAGCTCACTCTGTAGTAGACATGGGGTGCAGAAGCTGCTTGGCCGGCGGCTGAAAGCTTGAAGTCGGACTGCAGGCTTTAGCGGGTAGCACAGGTGATGAGCGCCATCTCGCGGAGGGCGGCATAGACGTGCGGCGACCAGGTCCTCTACAGGGAAAATGGAGATAAAGCCCTTCTCTGCGGCTCCGTCCACAACGCGACGCGGGGTGGAAGAGTCAGAGCGAGTTCTAGCAGAGAGCGGGGCGTTCCAGGACTTCGTGAGTTCTGCGTGCAGATCAGGCAGAAAGGGCGCAGCCCGTTTAGCGGCGGGAGTCGAACGCTGGTGGAAGTAGCTGCGCGGGTCCCGGTTGATTCTCGGGCCGAGGAGGCGTGAGAATCGGACCAATCCTCACCGTCTGAAGCGAGAAGCGAACATGTCTCCTTGGTGTCCGCGGCGTCAACGGAGGCAACAGAGCGGCCACTCGGCGGCAGCTGTATGTCCGGAAGCGGCGGAGATGGAGAGCGGGAGCGAGAGGCTCCGGCGGGATGAACGCTTCCGGCTGGGGGTCCGGCGGCCTCTGAGAGCGGCGTTTCTTTCTCCGCGGCGAAGTCAGAGGCGGCACGGACGCATCTTAGTGGCCGAAGTCGAGCCCGCGGGGTCAACAATGGCATAGTTTCGCAGAGCTCGCAGCCGCCACAGCGGGGGCGAGATCGGCGTGCTCCAATCCGAGGCAGAGAGCGCAGAAGAGGTGGCGGTCCCCAGCCTCGAGGGGAGCGCGGCAAAAGCCGCCAGAAAATTTACGAGACATCTTGAAAAAGACGCTCGCTCTTTTAGATACAACAATATATAGGAAGCATTTTAGTATAAAGGATACAATCCGTCGGATGGCGCTAGCTCACAGGACGGCTGAAGGTGGCGAAGACGGCCGGCTTCCTCAGTCTCCCAAACGCTCGCTAGAAGGTGCCTTTTCAAACGACGGCGGCTTCTCTCTCAGGATCAGCAGATGCAGGTGCGTCGCTGAAGGATGAAAAATCAGATTTTATTCAGCCTATTCGGGGTATTTATAGCCTCGTCCACGCCCGCTTCGGGGGCGGTGACGTAGGGAGAGCGAGTCAGACTCTCATTGGTCGCGGGTTCATCCGCGCTCCCTCATAGGCTTAAGCAGTTCTCCGTGAGCGAACCAATGAGCGGCTAGCTAGCCTTCTCATGGTCTGCTGCAGCTGAACTGCGTTGACAATGGATACAAAATTATAGGATAATTTTTGGCTTCAATTTCTCAGAAAGATGGAATCTTTCCCGTAGCGTAAGCTAGCTTACGCAATACGAGAGAACCTCTCGTAAGAGAACCACAGATTCATTGACTCTTTCACTCTCTTTTAAACCGCTCCCCCCCTAGACTCTCACTCTCTCTCACACACACACACACACACACACACACACACACACACACACACACACACACCACACACACACACACACACACACACACACACACACACACAGCTAAAACCACAGATTCATTGACATTTTCACTCTCTCTTGAACCGCTCCCCCACATAGACACACACACACATGTTGTGTTTTATGGGGACTCAGAAAATGTCCCCACAAGGATTTCGGATATTATCATCTTTTTGGGGATAGTTTGTCTCCATAACTTAGGATTTAGCTGAGACAGAAAGACGCACACGCACACACACACACACACACACACACACACACACACACACTCTAACACACGCTAACACACAGAAACACACACTAACACACACTCCATAGACATCTATTGTTTTTTTTTATATTTCTAGTTATTAATAGGAATACTATTTATAACCTATCCCTAACCCTGACATAAAACTCTGCATTTTTTAGAATTAAAACATCCCCAAAACATGGTTAAGTAGACACACATACACACACACACACACACACACACACACACACACACCTGGGTTGTCCATTTCACAGCCCTTCTCTAAACAAACTGTAAACAGTGCTGCAGCAGAACACAAGGAGGAATAGAAAGAGGGGGGGTGAAGTGAAGAGCAGTGGGTGGAGTCTAAACTCTGTGTCCTATGAGAGGCCTGGGTGTTGAAAAGAGGGATGGCTTGTTGATAGTAGCATATGTGTCTGTGTTCTCAGAGAGAGAGAGAGAGAGAGAAAGAGAGAGAGAAGAGAAAAGACAAGGGGGTGGTGGAGCATTTGTATGAGATAGGCTGTTGAACAGCAGGGAGACGCCGCATGTGTGTTTACCGGTGAGCCGAGGAGGATCGCTCTCGCTGTCTGATATGGAGGCATTCTTGGACTGATCTACAGCATGTTTATGTTCAGAATGACTCCAGTTACCAAAGTGACAACCTTGAATTTACATGCTTTTCAAGCCTTTTAGTGAAGATCCTTTGCTCTCCTGGAGCCAGTCTTGTTTCCTCTTGAGGGATGTAACATTAAACGGACCGTAAGCGAAGGCATAAAGGGTAAGTCAACACAAGCAGAGGTCTTTCCGTCTCATGACATTCTGAATGAACGGTTGTGGTTTGATTTTTGTGATTTTTATTTCCCTGTGTTGTTCTTTAGCTTTGACGGCAGCTGAGCTGTTTTAATAGCTCGTAAAGCCTTGAAGGGCAGGTGTGCTTTCGCTCACTGGCCGGTGTGGACGTGGACGGCTCTGCAGTGCTGATAACATGCTAGCTTGTCCACCAGCTTCAGCCCTTGATCTCTGGCTGATGTGACAAGGCATGTGGCTGTCACATTAATCATGCAAATTTTGCGCAAAAATAATAAATGAGGGTCGTAGGCATCCATTTTAATGTGACTGGACTGGGTGAGTGGAGATAAGGAGGGTGGTGAGAACAGAGATCACCTTGAAAGCAAACTGCTCTCATCGTCTTTATCACAAATTGTTGAGTTTTCCTCACTGTATTGCTTGTCTTGAGTGTGTCTGGCTGCATTCTCTCTCAAGGGTTGTGCTGAAAGGAGAACAAGTTGTTTTTTTTCTTTGGTACAGCGTAAGTGATACATTTTTACTGTATCGTTTGGTTTAAAATTCAGTTTGGAGCACTACCCCACCCTCAGAGGTATCTAGGTTAAGATTGAGGCAGTTATGGTTTCAATGCAGCAGCCTCTGAAGCTTTCTCTCTCGTCCTTTTTTTCACCTTTTTATTCTTTGATAAATTGCCATCTTTTGGCTGTAGAAATCTGAGAGGTGTCGTCCGTAATTAATGTGAACATTCGGGCTGATATTAAGGGGGATTTCTGCTGACCTATCAACTGTCTCATATGCTAATGGCTCGTTTAAATATTAAATGGTTTTTAATAAGAAGGTGTGGCTCACCCTATGGATTGCTGGATCTCGTTTAATTAAGATGACAGATTCTTATTTCACTGGCTCATATGAACATTGCTAGGTAGAATAATTTTTTTGTGGTTGTCCTCGGATTAGTGGAAGAAAAAGAGGGTTTAATGCCGGCCGGTAATACATGTGCTGGTTGCCATGGCAACAGCAGGGCAAGGGAGGGACGGATAGCATCCTCAGCGCAACGTTTGTTACACGTGTCAGCTCTGTAACATAATTCTCTGACATTACTACATTTATGATTATTTTGTGCCTACCTTGTGTTGTATTTATGTTGAAAGTGTACAGTATTTTCGTTTTTGGTGAATGGAAGATGGCTAGTAAGTGCATAAAACATCTTTCTCATCATATATATGAGTGCTTAACTCATCTTTGTTTCAGCGAAAATTACATTTCGTTAAGAATGTCTCTAGTCTTGAGGAAAGTGTACGAGGATCAAATTAACATTCACAGTGGTCAATGCAGTCAGCGAGCCACCATACATCAGGTCAGGTGTCATTTCCTGTCATTCAGGGTCTCAGAGTTCACCGCTATCTCTCTGCTGAACTCCTTCCTTCTCTTATCCAGGGCCAACGCAACTCTCATGGCCCCCAGGCCGAGGCAAGTTCAGACTTCCATCTGCAAACATGTTGCCTGCAGTCGTTCAGCTCATTGTGGTTACATTGACTCACCATTTCAGGGTTTTATGCAAATTTCTTGAAAATGCAATGTGGGGCATAGGCCTATCAAGGTGGGCTGTACAGTTGGTACTAACAAAAGTGCTAAAAAGTTATTAAATTATTAGTGTTTAACTTTTGACACACTTATAGGGTTAGTTCACCCAAAAATAACAATTCTGTCATCAGTTACTCGCCCTCATGTTGTTCCAAACCCCGTAAGCCCCATTGTTCAAAACCCCATATGATTTGAGCGGTTTAGTCCAAATTTTCTGAAGAGACACAATCACTTTATATGATGAACAGATGTAATTTTGTCTAATCCTTTAAGATTAACTTTAACTGCCATTACATGACAGCAATCTAAATGGTAAGATAGGAGAAATAAGCATACATCAAATATTGAGTATCAGCATATTAGGGCTGCACACTTAATCGCAATGAAACCGCACGTGATTTGGCAAATGCTGCGATTATTTTATGCGCAGCTTGTCAGCGCAGCACGACTGATCAGTAGTAAATGCTGCTCCATCTGAACACTAGAGAGCGTTCTCGCACAGACACAGCAAATATGACCCGTCGCAGAAGTACGATAAACGCACATCATTCCAGGAAATCCCTATCGGGCATCATATTATTTGTAGCTGAATAAACAGAAGATTGAAACGCTTTGATTAAACATGACTAATAAACACACTAATAAAAACTGCCTTTTCTGTATAAGAAGCCACATCATCTCACAGAAGGATGCTCAACTGTCGTAGTGAGTTTGGAGTAAAAGCATGTTACTAGTAAATATTGTCTTTTGTTGGACAAGAGGTTCATAAATGTTTCTCATGTTTGGAAAGATGTTTTAAGCATGTTGGTTTTTCAAATGCACATTATAAGTGACTCAAACTTAGGCTGGGAAAACCCAGACAACTTCCGGCAAATTTAGATTTGCTCTGAAAGTTAGTCTGGCAGAGAGCTCATTCAAGTCCATTTCCAATCCGCCGAAATCGCGGCACCAATCAGAAGCGTTGGGGCGGGCTTTACACGATGACGACAGCGCTGGGATTTTGAAGCCTACATTACAAAGATGGATGCCGCAGTCGAACATCACTCGTTCGAATCAGCTATCGTGTCTGTTTTAAGCCATTTAAAAAATTCCTTTTTGTTATAACCCGAGCAAAGAACAACACTCAAAGCCTCCATGTCTAAAAAATATGTTATCGCTGTCTTACCGACTGGATTCGGCAAAAGTCTGATATCAAGGCCGAGGGACGTGATAGAACGGCGTGAGTGAGGCCGGTCTCGCATCTCTCACGGAGGACGACGAAGGTGAAGATCGAGAGAGGACAGGCCTGAATTTTATTTGATGTTTTGTTTTATTATGTGTGGCGGCAGTCGACCGTGAGGGACTTTGTATTTGTTTTATTTTGTCATTAAAATGTGTGAATGTTCGCCGGTTTCCGCCTCCTTCTTCCCATAACAACGAGCCCCGTTGGTCAATACTAAACGAATGGGTGGGTCTTAACGAGAGCCCTCTGCATACGTCATCTCCTTCATCGCTCTGGGGTGCGTTTCCCGAAAGCATCGTTCAATTCCCAGGTCGCAATTTCCATTGAACTCTATTGGTAACGACGGAACTTGCGACCATAGTTGACTAACGATGCTTTCGGGAAACGCACCCCAGATTGGTTTTAGGTCTATCCAATTGCGCCAAGAGGCATTTGAGGGACATCCGTTGGTGACGCCCCTTTGGAAATGATTTGTCTATGGAGCTTTGCCAGACCCTAACTCAGTTTCAACTGAGAAGGGTCTGGTTTTAACCAGGCTAACTGAAACTCCCAGTGCTTTCAGATGGAGCAGTTTACAGAACCATATATTAGTGATAATCTGCGCATAAAAAATGATCACAGCCTTTGCGATTTCAAAATCGCGATAAGCCAAAAACGGTTTAAATGCGATTACATGTAAATTACGATGAATTGTGTTGCCCTACAGCATACATTTTATATCCAATATAGTTTTCCAGAACCAATAAATATAAAAAAAACTTTAATTGTGGCCAATAACAGATATTGTCCATCCCGAGGAAAAAATAAATATCTAAATTAATATGATTAGATGCCAGTACATTGAATTTAACTGGTTTTACATGGTTTAGGATTGGTTTTTGGCCAGGGTATAGATAGTGAACCCCTGATAAAATGATCACCATTCTGTTAAACCCAGTTTAGCCTGGTCTCTCAGATGGGTGTGTCGGTGTGGAGAGGAATGCTCGTGGTGTGTGTGTGCCGTTTGTGCAAGTGTTGAGAGGGGGATTGTGGTCTCATTGTCTGTAGAACATGTTTGACAGGCTATCTGCAAGGGGGAGCAGCTATTCAACCTCTTCATCTTCTCCTCCTGTTTTTCCTTCTAAATTACCATTGACAGGAGGGAGTGTGGAATCTGAACCCCAGCTTTGGGTTCAATTCGAAGGAATCCCTGCCTGGCCAACGCCATGAAGCTCTCTCCGCTCTTCCATCCAGATACCGTGTTTATTAAAACATGAGGGGGAGACATAGCGGTTAGCCTGATAGCTACCACCACCCTCATGATTAATAAAGGGCTTTTCTCACAAACGCAGTTACTCAACACCTCTTTAGAAAGCTTTGGTCTATATCTCACTCTCAGCTCTGAGAGTCCTCATGCTGGGGAAGCACTCAATGCCAGTCCCCAGTGCTCCTCTCCACAATGTTGATTTAAGAAGATATTTTAGGTGCGATCAGCATTACGAACTTATCGGTGTGTGAGATGTGTGTTAGACTGAGAAACGTTGTTCATATCCCAAATGACTCACTTGATGTGGACTGGCTTCGTGACCTTCACTTTTGCTCGTTCGTGAAATACCGTAGTCTGTCCCATTTGTCATTTTATGTTTCAGAAAAGTTCTCGTTTGTGACCCTTTTGCTAACTTTTGTGGACTTCACGGCGGAATAATACTCAGCAATCCCATTTTAGTGTAGACTTGGAGGATGGCAAGAACTGACATTGTAATTGGGCACATGTCCATTATTTCTCGATTTCTAGGCTTGGATGACCTCTTTTCTTTTAATTGAGAGTTTTATACAGTATTTATTGACTACAAAAGCTTTTATCAACAAGGTATCACTGCTCAATTTGCTGCTCAATAATATCAATCTATAATGGCCATTACTTAATGGCTGTTCACACTTACATCGATTTGCAGCAACAAATTGAGTGGGAAGCTATTCTTTTTCAATGACAGTGGGATGATTTGTAGTGACATTAGCAACATCAACCATTGACAATTGCATTAAGTTGAGTTGAGGATAACTTTATGCAAATGGCCAATGAATGCAGCGACTATCAGTGGCAATGAAAACAGAAAATGAGTAGCAACTCCTGCTAGCAACCCAGTATAGCGATCCTGTGACCTTTGCGATTTAATCTGTGCGAATACTCTTTAGTTGTAGAATTGCAGTAATAACTAAATGCTTCAGACAAGTGAATTGGCATTCTTACAGCCATAAAACAGATTAACACATGGCCAGTACATAGTAAAAAATACCCCTGAATGCCCTAGTGTCAGCATTCTGAGAGAAAATCTGATTTGCTAGTCACTCCCAGAACTGTCCCAGGCCAAGACGCAGTGATATCTGCACCCAAGAAATGATCTTGTTGACTATACATTGGAGCATCCAGGCTACTGAATGTAAACATTGCCTACAATAACTCATCTAAACATTTTGGCACTGTGGCTACATGTAGTATTTATTTACTAGTGCGCTTTTATCTTTTATTATTTATAATTGATAAAAAAACATCTGTGAATTGGTGCAGACACTGTTTGGACTGGAATTGCAAGTGCTTATGTGCTTTAACTGGCACTCCGGCAGTTGTTGCAGTGTGTAGTTAATATTTACTATTTTATTTAAATGTTTTATTCTTATTTTATTAGACCTATAAATTGTGGCAGACGTGTCCTCTGCTGCATCCTTTGTGTGTGATATAATGTCTTCCCTAGCTAATCTGGGCATCAATCCAGCCAAGTTTTCTGATAAAGTGCACTTAGTTTTTGCTGAGTAAGAGGTGAGAAAATAAATGAAAAGATGGGTGGATAGAGAGAGAGAAAATGGAATGCTGAAACAGTGGGACTGAAATGGTCTTGTTTTGTACAGGCCTTCCTGATGGGGTGAAGACAGTCCAGCGATAAATGAACACCTGATATGTCCTCTGATACATGGCTCTCATTCCTGTCACTCAACTTTTTTCTTTCATTTCCCTTTCATCCTGATGACCTGACTGACTGGAAGGATGTTAATGCTGATCTCCAAACCAACAACAGACACTAAATGTCACTGTATCTCCTCCCTTTGTCTGCAGGTGTAGTGTTGCTATAGTTGGTTTAGAATGACTTGGGTGTGTGTGATAATCTCTTTAAGTTGAGTCACAATACATACAGCAGTATGTAATGAAATATGTAAACGGTTGCATACAAATAAGAGGCTTGTGGCACAAAAACAGCCCTTTTCAGTAAATCTGACTGAACCCAGATGGTTTAAGCTGTTCATTCTATTTTGTGAAGTTTAAATGGCATGTGCATGTATGTATGTACATGCAATTTCCTTCCTCATGTAAATTAGAGAAAATAATTCTCAATGGGCATTCCTGATAACCATGCATTTTTTTATTTATGGCAGTTCAGACTCAATGTAATAGCCAAAATATATATCTCTTTTTCATAGAAAGTGGTAAGTAAACTTTCTGTTGCTGTTCTACTTGTGCGTGTGGCGTGAAACAGCCTTTTTTAAAACAGCATTGTCTTTTACAAGGAAAATGTGACATAAAAACAACCGAAGCAGTCTAATGGGTGTTTGATTCGAACGCAGGCTTGAACCCAATTACCATTAGTGCCCTGAGGACACAGGAAGAGTGACAAGAGTGTGCATGATGAGATGGCAGTGGCGCTGGGCAGAGTTCGGCTGACTATGTGCGGAATGTGGCCTGTCAGGACAGGCCCACGGGGAAGTTTAACCCTCAGCAGGGCCAAAGGTGATCCGAGTTGGAAGATAAATACAGTTACTGTACCGATACGAACACCAGTGGGCTTACAGTGGCGATCAACACTAAACTCCTTTGTATAAAATCCCTTGACATTACCACTCCCCATTTTAATTGTCACAAACAAACAAAAGGTCTGAATTCTTGTGAAAAATGCTTAGTAACATCACACATACTCATACATTTTGTTCACTGAAAATGTGCTTTTTGATGATGACAAAGAAAATTGTGAGATCAGTAATTCAAGTACCCTTGAAATGCTTAAACTTCCTTCTCTGGACAGTGTTGTCAAGAGTTGGGGAAGCTACTGTGAAACTGTAACCTCGCAAGCTATGAGCTATGTGTCACTTTCACAGACCTTTACCTTGACTGTTCCATGCTGGTCAAATGACCTGCCTAACTCAACCCCAGTTGCTGAGTCCATTTTCTAGAAACTGCTGAAGATGCATCTTTTTCGTCAACACTTTAATACTAACACTATCTATTAAAAAAAAACCCACCTTGCTTGGTTAACTGTGACTTGTCACAGCACTTATTGTCGTCATATTGTTGGTTTGATTTCTTATATTGTTCTCCTCATTTGTAAGTCGCGTTGGATAAAAGCATCTGAAATGATTAAATGTAAATCACAGCATGGAATACAACAGTCGTGTTCCGAAAGTAAAAATCTCATTAATTTTCTCCATACTGGCAATTGATTTTGAGCTATAACTTTTAAACCTTAAAATGCACGCTTACTGTGAGCTACGAGGTTGTTAACCGATGGTATATGCTTTTGTTGAAGCGTCAGCCTTGATTATTTCTACTTTTTTTTTATATAATTGCGTTCAACAGCGGAAATTCTTGCAGAAACACTACATTACCCATGAGTCCGCAGAGAAATCTCCAATTATCAGAGAATCTCAACTAGCATTCCCAGTGTCATTCACAGTGCTCCATGGGATTGTTCTTTCCCTCATTAAAGCCGTTAAGAACACAGTCCTGTACTTTTGTCTTTTTGTCTCATTTTTTAAAATAGTTATTATTATTATTATTTTTTTAATAAAAAAAAAAAATTCAAATCAAAGGAATGATGTGATTCACCTCATTTAATGTGCTGGTTTAGTTCATAGCGTATAACTCGGAAACAAAAAATACTTTTTCCATTGTAAAATGACAGGCACTTTTTTTATTGCTAAATAAAAACTTGAGTCAAAAACAAATTGTCAGACAGCACTTTGTAAAATATTACACAGAACATGTAGGCAATGTACAGGGACTCTGGAATTGAATTGGTGAATCATTTATTTGAACCTTATTTCTTAACAAACAAACAAACTGATTCCGAGTACTGCTTATTCTACCTGTGCTTTGCCTTATTATGTGTGCAAATAGACTGTCCATGATGAAAAACAATGAAAAGGTAACTTGGAAAAGCAATACATGTCTGGAGCGTAACAGTAGCTACACTCATTTTAAAATAGTCTAGCATTAATAATGCTATAATGCTAATTACATTAATAACGCTATACTTTTAGCTTTAGTTACTCCTCAGCCCATGGTTCAGAGAGCTGTGACATGTCATAAAAGTGTTTTTCTCTCTTCACTGACTTCTGCTTATTTTCTTTGGACTGACTAATTTTTTCTGGTGGCTCATTTATTGTTGACATTCTTTCCATTTTGTTTGAGGCATAACAACTGGGTTAATGTTTGAAGGACAAGGTAATCAGATTTTGATCTTTTTTAGCTCTGTGTTTTAGGATTACTAAACGAGACAATTCGAGTCAGTCAGTCGATTATTTCTGATTCTCCTGATAGTATGTGTGTGTGAAGTCTCAAATATGTCTCAGTAAATTCTTCAGACTTCTTGTTCCTGCTCATATGTCTTCCAGCTAAGTACACCTTGCACCTCTATGAAAACAACAAGGAAGTGATTTACAGTAAACTCTCGACCCTACTGCATTTCACTCTAATGCCGCAGGCACACACTGTACGTACAGCCTTTATCGCTTTTTTAGTCTTTTGCATCAGCAGTAATTATTGCTTAATCACAATCCGCCTGTAAAAGATTAAGCGGCGACCCCTGTGGCAGTCACATGGCGGAGTGGTGGTTTGTTTTTGATTTTATGCAAAGCAGTCAGGTCACATGATCGCCTCTGTTTGTTGTGTCAGCTGAATAGGAAGAAAGAAGAGATTATATTGTGTGTCAAGTCATAACTCCTTCGGTTTCAGTTTGTAATATGGACTGTAAAACAGCAATATGTGAATGCAATAAACTATATAAAAAACTTATGACCTATATATCTTATTAACAAACTGAAAATAAGTTTTTCTTGTGACAGAATATGGATTTTTGTTTGTTTGCTTACACTTTTCTCCTGACTGTTAATTACTCAATTTAGACACAAATATTAGATTAGCAGTTTGTCTATCAAAATGTACCAAAGAGAAATGTGGACTGCTTAAAGGGATAGTTCACCCAAAAATGAAAATTAAGTCATTAATTACTCACCCCCATGCTGTACCAACCCTGTAAGACCTTCGTTCATCTTCGGAACACATAAAGATATTTTTGATTAAATCTGAGAGCTGGGTCACTGCTACATAGGCTCCCTCAGCAATTGAAACTTGACGGCCCAGAAAGTCATTGAAGAAAATGTTTAAGTATTCCATGTGCCTACAGTGGCTCCACTATAAGTTTATCAAGCGACGAGAATACTTTTTGTGCGGACAAACAAAACAAAAATAACGACTTTATTCGACTATTCCATTGCTTCATTGTGGGCCTGAGACGAGAGTTCAAGAGATTTCCAGGACGCATGCGCGAGAACGGAGGTTCTTCTTCTACTACACAGCGCGCGGTGCTGAGCAGAGGACAAGCAGAGGAGACGCGCGCTGTAGAAGAAGAACGTCAGTTCTCGCGCATGCGTCCTGGAAATCTCTTGAACTCTCGTCTCAGGCCCACATGGAAGCAATGGAATAGTCGAATAAAGTCGTTATTTTTGTTGTTTTTTTCCGCACAAAAAGTATTCTCGTCGCTTGATAAACTTATAGTGGAGCCACTGTAGGCACATGGAATACTTCAACATTTTCTTCAATGACTTTCTGGGCCGTCAAGTTTCAGTTGCTGAGGGAGCCTATGTAGCAGTGACCCAGCTCTCAGATTTAATCAAAAACATCTTCATTTGTGTTCCGAAGATGAACGAAGGTCTTACAGGGTTGGTACAGCATGGGGATGAGTGATTAATGACTTAATTTTCATTTTTGGGTGAACTAACCCATTAAATAGATGCCAAATGTTAAACAGTGATGGAATCAAATATCATATTAGGATGTACGATGACAGGTGATAGCCTTAGATGGTTTGTAGTTTAGGCAAATGTTTTGCAGTTTAGTTCTTTATTTACTGTAATTAGCATAAAAAGCATATAAGCTTTCTGCTTGTTTCTGTCAGTTTTATTAATAGTTTGTAACTTTGCTCTAATAAAACTAGAAACATGGATTACCAAGAAATAATGTTGCAATAAACATTTCTTAAGTAGTAGAAATTGCATTTTTAGTATCTTAAAAAAAATGTTTGTCTTAGTGCTTGTCTGATGACTGTGAGAATGTCAGACTTTGTAATGGTTAAGTAATCCACTTTGGTGAAAATGGAGGTAATTTGTATGTGCATTGAATCCTCATTCATTTCATTCTCTTACTATTGGAGTTGCAGCCATAACTACCTTTCTCTTTCAATGCAGCTTTCTAATCACCACTTTGGAATAAACCACAGCATAGATTTCCAAAAACTGGGCAAGACAAAAAACAAAGGCAGGCTGGATTGGCCATATCTGACTCGAAAATTCAAAATCCACCCAGTCTGTGTTGACCTTCAGTACACCACAGTACACACAGACCCTTAGGGCCGGGACACACCAAGCCGACAGTCGGCCATTAGCCAATTTCGAGCGTTGGTTGGCTGATTGAGCATGCTGAATAGACGTTGGAGCGTCGGGAAAATAGATCATTCTGATTGGTTGTAAACCAGTGCATGAAAAGAAAAATGAATGCGACAAAGCAAGCACACAAAGAAAATACTTATAAATTGACCTACATCTTCCATCTTTTTGGAGCATTCCGATATGCAAATATTTTCATTACAACATGGTCATATGTAGCAGCCTAAATATTATAAGACAAACTAATCAGCATGATTTATATTCAAAATTGTACATGAGCACTGTTTTTTTATGTTTTTTATACGGTATATGCATTCCTAGTTCAAACACGGACTACTGTCATCTGCTGTTGTGGGTCAGTGCAGAATGTACATGCTTTTGGCCGTCGGCTGTAGTTTTTGCAGTGTTCAAGTGTAACTTTTTGCAGACTCCGTCTTTGGTCGCTGCTGGTTCTTCGATGTCGGTTTGTTGTCTACCAGCCTTTTTAGAGTTATGGCAGAGAGAGGTTTCTCATTTTACAGAGCAATAAATAAATACATAATTTTTTAATCAGTATTTTTGTAGAAAGTATGATCATTTTTTAATAATATTTAAATTATTTTAATAGCATGATCAATTAAATAAATGTAATATTTTATGATACTTTTTAAAAAATATTTTATATTTTTTATATTTATCATTTCTTTTTAATAATATCTTGATGAAATTTGAGAAGTAAACAACTAAAAATACACTTCATTGCATGAAGCTAGATTCTGAAAAACAATGTTGCTGTGGTAAGAAACAAATAAGCATAATTTAATTTAATAATAATAATGAATAAAAATTAATATTAATAAAAAACTTTCTGGAAAAAATACAAAATTACTTGGAATTATTACTGTGAACACAAACCATGTCAATAACTGCGCCTCGATGGCATTCCTCTTATCAGAGACACTGATTACTTACGAGTCAAACTGTTTTGATGCTAGCCTTATGGTCGAATGCTGTTAAAGGTCATTTTATTATCATCTTGGAGTCAGCCAGAGTTTAGACGAGAAACTGAGCTAGCGTTGTGCGTCGAGTTTCCGGACAGCAGGTTAAAGGAGTCTCGGTGTACTCCAGGGCCACAGGTTTCTACCATAGGGCACATGTTGTGATATCACACCACAGAGGGGAAGGAATGCGGGGTCTTTCATTGAGTGAGGGATGATCTCAGAGTTCACCCAACCAGATCGCTCCTGTTGGTATGCAGGATGTTATAAGTGCAACCAGACGTTGACTGCTGGGTGAGGCAAGTAATGGATCAGCTGGATTAGCTGATGATGTTGATGCTTGGTCAGTAAGATTTTTTAAAATGTTTTTGAAAGAAGTCTCTATATGCTCACCAATTATCTGATCAAAAATACAGTAAGAACAGTAATGTTGTGAAATATAATTTTTCTATTTTAATATATTATAAAATGTCATTTATTTCTGTGAAAGCTGAATTTCCAGCAGCCATTACTCCAGTCTTCAGTGTCACATGATCTATACCATACTGTCACTTTTGAACAATTATTTAATGCATCCTTGCTGAATAAATGTATTGATTTCTTCTTCTTCAAACTGCATCTTGCATGTTTACCTCTGTTGCATTTCTAAAGTTTTCCTGAGGACGAAACGTGCAGTATTAACATCTAAAACCCATAGAGCTTTAAGTTGTATAGTTGGGATTGGAGCGACTCTAATTCCAGGGAGGGGCAGCTGGGAATTCCACTGTGGCAACGGACTGGCGGAGGGGCGTTACGTTCAGCTGTACTCCAGCTGTGTCGATTTATATTGGTGACCGACAGGCGGTGAAGGGGCATCGGTGCCAGACTCGCCCACTCAATGGAAGACTTGGCTAGGAGCATCTATATCTCCACCTAAGTTATTTGAAAACACTTTCTCTCATTCGCTTTATTTTTTTCTTCTAAGTTCCTCATTCCTCATTTCTTATTTTTTCCTAGAAAAATACTAAATCTTCTGTCAGGTTTTTATCTGGAATTGCTGTACCGTTTTCCCACAATGCATTTCGCAGTGACCTCAGTGCAGCCACCTGTGATCAGAATCATCTTCCTTGGCCCTCAGGGCAAACTCACTTTATCTGCGCTGAAATGCCTCACAGGTGTTTGCACACACCTGCACGCCTCTCTAATGCAGAGATTCTTACTGGTTTAGCAGATTCAAAATTGTGAGCGTTGTGTATTCTTTGTTCAAACCATGTGTTGTTTATGTGTCCACACACAAATGCAAAGCCGTTAAGACAGCTGATGGCCCTTCTGCTGCTGGGCTCGAGTGGCAGATGTTGCTACACGGTGGATTCGGTCATACACCCATTGTTCTTATAGCAGTTGTTCATTTTGCATTTTGGAAAGTATGTCAAACTTGAGAGGCTAGTCTTGGATTATTGAGTTTATTATAGAATGGCAATAGGGTCAGTGATATGAAAGTCTTTTTTGGTTTATATTTATCAATGTATTTAAAAATAAAAATGACAAATATGTTACTCATGCTGTACATATGACTTGAATACACCTCTTCTTTGATGAGCATGTTTGTACAGTTTGATCTGAATTAAAATTCATTTCATTTTTGGGGGCATAAAATCTATCTATCTATCTATCTATCTATCTATCTATCTATCTATCTATCTATCTATCTATCTATCTATCTTAAATTCTTCTTTAAATTTTTGTAAAATATATTATAAATTTGACATAAAAAGGTTGTCTTACAAAGTCATGTGCTCCAACCAACATGCAATAACATGGGAAAAAATAACATAATAGCTAAATATATTTATGAATTAATAATTCATGATATTTATAAAAAATTTTTATTATATTTTCATATAAAACATTTTAATATAATCTTATAATCTTTTTTTTAATTTTATTTTTTACATTTTACAAAACGATACAAAGATTGATTTTCCAAGATATTTTACGTCTTTTAAGACTTTTTTTTCATATTATTTATTGTAAACACCTATTTACCCAATAAAGTAATTTAACTTGCAGCCTTTGTTCTCTTATTTGTCAAGTTTGGATCTTATGAAAAGCCTTTTATGCAAAGCCCAGGATTGCTTTCTATTGTCCTAAATATAGACATGGCCCTACACATGTGGTAGCAAGATGTGTTAATTTGCACAGCCTCTATAATCCTATGTAGGGAGTGATGCATTGTGGTCCATAGTCACTCCTGTGATGTGGTTAGTTGGAATGAGCCAATCCGATGATTACATATGAAACTACTTGTGGTGTTGACTAGGCTTAGCGGGATCCTGTGCTGACGAGTTTTAGATTAAGCTGAACTGTTAGATCATTGGTATGTTGCCTGGACTTTTTATCAGGGCTAATGAAAGTCTTGTCCTGAGAAAAGATCTCATGGCTTGACCGAAGTTTCTCTTTTTGTCTTCTTTACAGGGCTGAGTGACCCAAGCTTTGCTCTCACCTGGGGGAGGACCAGCACTCCCTCATACCCATCATCCCTTAAGCCCTCACTCTGAAGCAGCCATGGCGCCACGGAAACGCGGAGGTGGAGGGCATGGCGCGTCCTTCTTCTTCTGCTGCTTCCAGAGCAGTGACCACCCAGAGATCACCTACCGTCTGCGGGAGGACTTCGCCCTGCAGGCCATGGAGCCCGCGCTGCCCATCCCAAACTATGACGAGCTGGACGCCATGTTCTCCGAGCTGGTGGTAGGTGCAAACTTTTAACATTTCTGTACCGTTTTTTTCTCTCCGGATTTCTGTCAGTGAAGACGAATGAATCTGACATTTGTTAATTATAATAACAAACTTTAACAAACCTTAATATCAAAAGTTCCTTTCAGGAACAGACTTGTATATTAATTTGCCAGAATTTATCATTTATATATTATATTATATTATGTGAATAACCATTTTTTTATGTTTTTAAAAAATGTCTCTTAAGCTCTCCAAGACTGCATTTGTCTGATAAAAAATACAGAGAAAAAATATATATATTGTAAATATTAAAATAAAAATAAATTCATAACTCTGGTTCCATTTGTTAACATTAATTAACTTACTCAATGAACTAATAATGAATACATATTAAGCATTTATTCATCTTAGTTTATGTTGATTTCAGTATTTATTTACTAATATATCATTAAATTCAAAAGTATGATAGTATTTTTATTGGACCTGTCCTGAGCTAACAATAAAGTCTAACATTTCAAAGTTCAAAAGAACAGCATTTATTTGAAATAGAAATCTTTGTCTTTACTTTCACTTTTGAACAATTGAATTTATCCTTGCTGAATAAAAGTATGTATTATTTTTAAAAGTATTGTAAAAAATATTATATATTAAATTAAATTATTGTCCCATTAATAATGATAATAATATTTTATTTATTTAACCTGCTATGGATATCACCACACTAGTATATGTTGCAAGTATAGCTAATTAATGAAGAAACAAACCATTATTTTCTGTATACTCAGTCCTTCCTTGTTTGCTCTCTAATTTATTGTAACTGAAGAGCTGTAATTGATTCATCAAAAGTGTTGTCTTTAATCCACGCTTGAATAGAAATCGCAGCACTGTGGCATGCTTCAGACTCTTCTCTCTCTCTCTCTCTCTCTCTTCTCTCTCTCTCTCTCTCTCTCTCTCCTCTCTCTCTCTCTCTCTCTCTCTCTCTCTCTCTCCTCTCTCTCTCCCCTCTCCTCTCTCTCTCTCTCTCTCTCTCTCTCTCTCTCTCTCTCTCTCTCTCTCTCTCCTCCTCTCTCTCTCTCTCTCTCTCCTCTCTCTCTCTCTCTCTCTCGTCTCTTTCTCTCTCGTCCCTCCTTCATCTCTGCCAGCTTCCACTTTACACATCAATGGGCCCCATTGAGCAGCCTTGTGTCTTGGACTGCACTGCAGAGTAATTGCTTGTTTTTGGTCTGACCCGTTCTTAACCTCTCTTTCCCTGTACTTGGGTTCGAATTGATATACAACACAAAGCAGCAGCAGTTGCTCTTTTTTTTCACAGAAAGATTTCATGCTCTCAGCACGTGCCGTTCTGGCAAGTTATTGTTGAATTTGTAAACGGTGTTGCGTAACTGGCAACCTGCCTGCTTATTCTCATGGTTTACATGAAAGTAATATTATGTTTTAATAGAAGATACCTGGATAATTATTTGAAGTACTGTAGCTGACATTTATTCTGTTTATTTGGAGGTTATTATGCAAATTTTGCTTCATGTCAGAGCTTGGCGAAGTCTTCTTACAAATTTATCATATTCAGCACACGGAGGACATTAGAATTATAAAAATACACTCAGAACAAAGGGGCTTTTCAGGATAAAGTAAAAATAATGAGGTACATGAAGGGAGTTTCCATGCGATTTTAGCTATGATGTGTGTTTTTTCAGGGGATTAGATTAGGTCTGTTGTGTTAAAATTGGCCCCAGATATGTAATTTGAGTCTCATCCAAAAATCTTACATTATAATCCTTTTATGACATAGAAATAAAGGGATAGGTCACCCAAAAATGAAAATTCTGTCGTCATTTACTCATTCACAAGTTTTCCCAAATCTGCATGACTTACTTTCTTCTGAACAAAAAAGAGCATTTTAACAGTCAGTTAAGTCAGTAACAAGCTGAAATATGTCATTAATAACAAAGAATCTTCTGATCCAATGAGCTGCGAATCACTGTGACTAAATCATTCAGTGAGTTGAATTCCATAGTCCAGTTTTTTTTAAACTGTATCAACCGATACATCGAAAAGAACCGACTCTAAGAATGATTTGTATCAGACATTGCTATTTTTTATGAGCACACCAAACAGAGCTAGTAAAGATCTTCAGTGAGTAATGATTCAAATTTCTGTAAATAACAGTTATCATATAACTTCAGAAGAGTTTAAATGTTGCGCACAAGCCATATGAACCACATTGATGTCCTTTTTGAAGCTTTGACAGCTCCAATTGCACTATTAGCTATGTTTCCATTCAAAGTTGCGAATTTTCTCAATGTACGAAAATTTTAAACATCGCATAAAACATCTGCCAAAAAGCACCATTTCCATTTCAAGGAATCGATATCCCAAAATGTACACAAAAATAAGTGTATGGAATCAGCTTGTGTAATTTCATGGAAAAGAGTGACCAGCATATTATTCCAAATTTCTACTTTTGTGTTCTTTGGATCCAAGAAAGTCATACAAGTTTGGAGTAACATAAGATGACAGAACTTTCATTTTCAGTGGAACTATCCCTTTAACATCTGTTTAAACCATGAAGACAGACAATGCAGTTTATGGCTTCAATACACCATTATAGTGTAAATTGTATAATAAATTACCACTTTTACTTAAACTCGTTTCATTAGTGTAATATGAGAGTTATCCTACTGTATTCTCCATTAGAGTGCAAGTTTATTTTAATCAAGAGTTGATTTGACAGCTCAATGACTTACTGTATAGTCTACACTAGAGAGTTCCTGTTTTAGAGTGGACGTTTACTTCATTTTGAGTGCTGAAAGGATTGGTATAGAGCATTGATAGATTAATGCACACAGCCCAGGCTTTAATGTTTGTTCTGTGACTGGACGCTGGGGCTTGATGTGGCGTGTTGGGTTCAGATAAGGCAAGGTGTGGTTTTCTGCATGAATGGAACATCCTGGTTATAGTCTGGCTGCCCTTGACTGTAACGAGACGCCGTACGCGTACGGGGACGTCTAGACTTCTGCTGACTGTGCAGCTCGTTTCCGTTAAAAGCAGGGGGATTCTCAGGAACACAAGAGATAGAAGAGACACCAGGCCGGATGAGAGGAACAGCAGCTCTTCCTCTCCTGCATCCCTGTGGAGCATCGGGGACATCACTGTCACCAAGAGCTGCCAGACAGGAAGCCATTACCAGTTTTGGCAGGCAGATCTCTGAGTAGCATTGCATGCAGGGATTTACAGGGAGAGATGTACACTGAGCGGACTCTTTATTAGCTTCTGTTGCTGAAATGGACTGATCGATGGTAGATCTGTTCCTTGAACGTGGTCCACTTCAGATTTGGAGAGCTCAAATTCAATCAACTTTGACTGTTGAAGCTATGTCCTTTTCCCCTATCATGTTCTGCAGGTGTTTCATAGGATGGAAATCATAATGCAAATACTGCGCTATTGAACTTTCTATTCATCAAAGAGTCCTGAAACAGTGCATCACGATTTTCTCAAAAATATTAAGCTGTTTTCAACATTGATAATCATAAGAAATGTTTATTGAGCAGCTAATCAGCATATTAGAATGATCTCTGAAGGATCATGTGACACTGAAATAATGTAGTAGAGGAATAAATTACATTATAAAATATATCGAAACAGCAAACAGTTCCTAGTGAAAAATGTTTTATTTAAAATACATTTATAAAATCCATTAACATATTGACGGACATATCTCTGAGACTTGAAACCTTTACTTTTCTTAATATTAAGCCTTAAAATGTGTTTAATATCATTATTATTAAGGAGTCAGACAGTATGATCACTGCATAATATTAGTCTTTAAATGCAATATTTAAAGTGAACCTAAACTAGTATACTTGAACTAGTTCCACTTTAGCACAATCAAATATACTTAAGTACATCTTTAGTTCGGAAATATAAAGTGCATTAAGTACAAAATTTGTTGTTCCAATTGATATATTTAGTATACCAAAAGTTCAATTGCAGGGTATTTATAATAAGTGCATAAATATGAAATTATTTGTATTTGTAGTATTCTTAGCATAAAGTAAATGCATTTTCAGATACATTTTGGTATGTTTATTTTTCACTATTGTTTTATTTTTTTATATTTTATTTTTGATCAAATAACTGCAACCTTGGTGAATATAACAGACTTTTTTCAAAAACATGAATGCACCTTTAATAATTATTTTACATACACTATAGGGGACTATGGGGAAATCTTGCCATTTTGTGTCCCTGGAGGACAAGAGATTGGTGCTTTATGATGGAAACACCCTCATGTCATGAAAGACATGATTGTTTCATGAAAGTGTCTGATTGTACACTTATTCAGTTGCATGTTTCAGTGAATGCTGCTCTCCTGTATACATTGTAATATGAATGTTTTCGTTCAGTGTGTGTGAAAGTGGAAAATCACAGTGGAATCGTAAGTTCGCATGGGACTCCTGTCGAGAGCAGCTAACAAACAAACCAGGGCTTTCTTTGTGGAAACCTACACCCACTGTGGAGGACAAACCACAACACAGTGATTGTTGTGGTGTACTGCTATTTCAAGGACAAAACAAAAAGGAAATTACAGTGGCAGAAGTTTATATGTAGTTCTTTCATTGCCAAAGCTGTTGATTGTTCAATCGTCAGTCCTTTAGTGTTTCCAACAGGATTGAGCAGAATTCACAATGAATTTTGATGAATTTGAATTAAATCAGAGTCAATGACAGAGGAATAGTGTGTACACTAATGACTCACAACCCTGGCATGCATGAATATATATTATTTTATTACAAAACAAGCATTGACATTTTCATTAGTTAAGTACCCTAACTTCTATTAACTGACATATATCCAGTGTAATCCATATGATATATATATTTGTGTTTTTCAAACTCAAGTCAAGCAAAGTTCAAGTCAACTTTGATTTATCATTCCAACCATGTACAAGTATACAGTGGAAAGAAATGTCATTTCACCAGGTCTGCAGTGCAAATCACCACTTAGTCTTCTATCACAGACGTTTTCTTCTTTTTCTGTCAGTGTCCTCTGCTGGAGGACGGGAAGAAAGTTGGAAAAAACATTCTGTGGTTTCCACATGCTATTTTCATTGGTTTGTGGGTGGATATTGACCCGGCCTCGAGGGATTTACAGTTTGTTTTTGCCATGTCCAGGTTCAGAAATATCTAATCTGTCTTTTTCTTTTTTATTCAGGATGAGCTGGACCTCACAGAAAGCACAGAGAGGCCATGTTTGCCTTACCAGCAGAAAAGAAATGGCAGATATACTGCAGCAAGAAAAAGGTTAGACCTCCAACATTAGGCCATTGTGTGTGTGTGTATCAAATTGCTTAAAGGATTGTGACTTAATGCCCCTTATCTTCACTTTCCCTGCTTTAAAAACAGCTAATCCATTAAATGTTTCCATTTATCTCTTCATTATTAATAACGTGCCAGCAGAACTTTAGGATAACTGGACATTTAGACTTCTTAAAGACAAGATGACGAAACTTTCTCTTACATTATGTTCTTAGCAGATTCTTTCTTACCAAAGCGACCTGAAACAAAGTATGCTGCACTTCAGGATTTCCAGTTTGTTGCTGTGGAGAGAATTTGGCAGTGTATCAGTCAGTCTGTTTCTTTAGGCGTTACTTTCATCATCTGAGACTCGCGAGCTGAGACTCTGTTTTTTTTTTTTTTTTTTTTAGCCTGGTTTGGCCAGTAAAGCTACCACAATTTTTATTTTAGATAAACATACATTTCATTTAACTTTCTTTTCTCAAATGTTATTTACATTATTAGCCTTTTTTTTAAATGCCAAGCCTCCTTTATAAAATAAAGTTAGAACAAATAATCGATTAGGTTTTTGATTTGCAATAATAGCTGGGCATTTTATTCCGCTGTGTTAATAGATAACTATGATCAACAAAATAGTTGTTAACACTATCGCCATTGAGCCACTGTAAAGCCATACAAGATGAGTTCACCAACTTCAAGAAAAGGCAATAGACTTGATTAGTTTGTGATGGGAATGGAGGAATTTACTATGTCCTTGTTGTATTGTGAACATTTGCCATAGACGAGGTCATGACATGGGTCTGCTGTTCCCACCGCTTGATACTGTCAGCTAATGTTTTGTTAAAAAGCAAATCCTATTTTATGAAATCACACTTATTCATTTATACTGGACATCGCTGCGTGTTTAGGAATGCTCGATACGGTGAGGCCAAGTCATACCATTTATCCTCCATGACCTAATGGAGCTCAGAGAGCAGAGAAACGCTGGAGTGGTGGGTGGTGTTTAAAATGACATCAAACCCTCCATGATGCCACAAACACAAGTCCTGCCAGCCTGTTCTTCTGATGTGAATCCATGTGTTTAACTCAAGACAGCATGAGCACTGAAACCTGGCGGACATACACAGCCAAAGACAGTGGGTGGTCGGTGGTTACCTGCCAGTGATGTGACAGCAATACAGTCAGGGTGATAGAAAGCACACTGAAGTGGCGAAATCCTGCAGGTCTATAAACTGTTTGTTCTTAGTTAAATGTTCACACTGAAGCGTAAAGACCCATTGCAACTCAGTAAGCAGATTGTTGCTGCATTTGAAATGGGCTATTATGTGCTGTATTTAATAAAACTGTTTCTAACATCTGTTCTTTAATTATGCATGTGTAATGCATACACTCAGGACGCACAGGGTTCATGTACTTGGCATTGTAAATTTCAATGAACAGCAATGTGGCTGACGACAGTGTAGGTCACATGACAAAAATGACACCTCGGCTTAGCAGTGCGTAATGGAGTGGCGAAGAGCAGCATCAAGAATATTAATATTGGGTTGAACAATCTGGACATTTATTGTAATCCTGTAATTCTACTATATGCATGATTTTTTAAATTGTTATGGCTGATAACAGATAAATAGCTAATATTATAAATCTGTATTTCTTTGTCTATTGTCAGATAACCGATATGGTGCTGATATATTCTGCATCTCGTGTTTAGCTATGAAACAATTGCAGAGGGATGAAGCAATTTTATTCTCTAGATATGTGATGTGGAGTTTTTCTTTTTCTTTTTTACTTCAATAAATCATATGATGCATTAAAAGAAAGTGCCCCACTGGGATTTTTTTAGACGTCCTTATCTATGAATTGTAGTGGTTCAAAAGCTGGTGTTGGTTACAGGTTGACCATCTGTCTGGCCATTACATCTATTCCTGTTTCGCCACATATGCTGTGTCCCAATTACAGACCTAATTCCTCATTGTCATGGGACACTGAGCCGAAAGAGGCCATGACGTGAAGTAGGGCGCTCAAACTTGTCTTTTGACTTCTAGTTATTAAGTGACGAGAATGATTTTTATAAATGTTTTGTAAATGACCTGCTTTCTGATCCTGGTTTTTGGAAGCGCAGCAGTTGGCCCGATTGGGATGCCGTTTCTGTGTTTTGATAAATGTCTGTCAGCCACATTTGATTTAGCTCTACTTGCATCAGGAGGTCATGCTCCACGATCCAACACATGGAACTAATGAAAAAGATTTAAGACGGTGAGCGGATGGATGAGATTAAGGAAGAATATGTCTGTCGTGAGACGACCCGTGGCTGTGCAGAAGCATTCATGCAGACTCAGCACAGTGCCCAGTCTGGGACTAGTAAAACAGGGGCTTGGCGCTCTTCCCCAGGGCTACGGTCTGGGATAGGAGGGTGGACGGATAAGGGAAGCCTTGGTTGGTCCAAAGCAAACAGGAAGGCCTCCATTTGCAGGTGCAGATTATGTTATCTGCAAGAGCCGGGAGCTTTAGATGGGTCTGTCAACCCTGGGAAACAGCTGGGTTGTAGCCTTCAATTCACACCAGTCATATCTTTCATTACCTTCTCTTTCCACATATAAATATGGTGTAGACATCTTGATTTTGACACAAACTAGATGTCATTTTATATTTTTATATTACATATATCTATATACATTTATATATCTTTATATTACATATAAGTGTTAATTTACACTAGGCTGCGTTTATTTGATCAAAGATCCAGCAATATTGTGAAATATTATTACACTTTTAAATAACTTTTCAATTTAAAATGTTATTTATTCCTGGGGTGGCAAAGTGGAATTTTCAGCAGTCATTACTCCAGTAATTCAGTGTAACATCATGATCTTTCTGAAGATTTGGTACTCAAGAAACATTTCTTATTTTTAGCAATGTTGAAAACAGTTGTGCTGCTAATTCTTTTTTAAACCACAATATATATATATTTCAGGATTCTTTGATTTAATAGAAGAAAAATAACAGCAATTTTTGAAATATTTGACACCATAAGCTCATACTGTATAGGACGTTGATTGGTAGTTATCATATCAGCCAGTTATCTGCAATCTGATCACAGGTTCAACACTGAGCTTAACAAGGTGAGTCAGAGGTGACTGTCTGACATCTTTCATATGATATCATATGACGTGACTGAGCACAAACCAGAAAATGTATTATTACTTGACCAGATAATGCTAACCACTAAAACTGGAATCCCCCAATCGCACCTGGATTGCTTTCATCAGAGTCCTAAAGTTAAAACATTATTTTATAAAGGTGTCATAATGAGGATTCATATTTTCTTTGATCTGGTTAGATAAAAGTGAACATTGTACTACGGTATGTGATATGATGTTTTATTAACCTGTCACACAATGCAGGCTCTGCAAAGAGGCAGTTATTGCAGGATGGGGCTGTAAAAAAAAACATATTCAGCAAACCCGCTTTCCAGGCCAAAGAGCATGTGCGGTTGCTCATTTCAAAACAAATAGTCTGTGTAATTCTAAGTGTCAGGTAGAGAATAAAAAAAAAAATTATGACACACAAATCTCCTGGAAACATTAGAGATTTTTTACATTTAGTCTTAAAGATACACCATCATTCAAAAGTTTGGTGTCAATGTAGCAAGCGTATTTAATTCTGAGGGTCAGAGGGATGGCTTAAAATGGCCATGCAAATCTATGACTGTGCACTTCAAGGAAAACACAAAATTCTTAACTAAAAATGTGTAAAAAAAAAAATCATTATTTTGTCTCTTGGTGCTTCTGGAAGGGAAGGGTAACAGAAGTATAGGGCTCTTATAACCCCTGTGAAGGGCGAGGACTATTTTAACTTCGATTCCCAAACTGTTTTGCTGACATCTCCTTCTGTATGGTGTGCTGAGCACAGTGATTATTCACCTGCGCCCTGATCTCAATGTCTCAATGCACTCAGGTGTGCAAGCTCTCCTGGCTCAACACCAAAGCTCCAGGTACAGTATCAGCTGTCCTGCTCCTGGCAAAGGACCATTGAGAAAAGTCAGTGTGGATATTAATCTGAGTTGCCTCAATTGTCCCCATTGTGGAGAAATAAACATTGGTAACCAGAGCTTTCTGATCACTACAAAATAAATTGAGACCATTGTAATCTTACTCTTTCTTTTAGCTGAAGCATTCAGTGTTTTTATAAAAAATAGTCAATGGTGGATGGACAGAAGAGGAAGAGTCTTGATCTTGTTTTTTTTTTCTTAGTCAGGGGCTATCAAGCTTTTCGCCTGAGTTCCTTGGGCGGTGATCCAACAAATACATAGACAAGTGGGTTTAAGTGAGCAGAGTGAATCTCTGACCCACCGCTGTCTGGCAGATGTGAAAGATTAGACCTGTCGGGCTGAACATTGACAGTTTCCCTCCGAGTTGTGAATTTAGTTAACAAATCAGAATATTGAAAAATGTTATTTACCAATAAAGCAGCATTTCTATCAAAATTTCCATTTTAACTCACGCACACATTTGCATATATATGCATGTCTTATTATCATTGAATAAAATATGGATTTATTTTTTTTACATGCATTTTGGATTTGTTTGTGTCTTTGGCCTGTGCAGTGCCTTTGGCCTCTGCAATGTTAGGTGTGAAAATTAATGCAATAAACATTTTCATTTCAATGAATCGCTAATGCGCGTTCAGGGCAGGCCGACAGATTTTTTTCCATAATGTCCTAATTTCTTTTCCAACACACTGCGAACAATCTATCCAGCCAATAAGATTTGCGCTTTTAGTCACATGCACACACTACTGCTGCTGTTACATAAATCTACAACAAGCGCCACCTACTGTTAGAGAATGAAATTCCACCTGTCTGCTGAATTTTGTACACATTGATCTGAACAGACACATTCCGTGCAAAAAGCAGACCGAATTTTCATGCAGAACATACTTTTTGGTGGGAACAGGCCTTTTTTTTTTTTTTTTTTTTTTGCTGTTTTTATCCAGCATATTTATGTGATATCCCAAAATATATGCAGATAACAACCTGCCAATTCTCACAATTGAACAATTCTTGTTCAGGTAATTGTTGGTGCTTTATTTTTTAGCAATGCAGTTTGTTGATCATTTTGATCTGTTGATATTTGCAGATCTTTAAGCTGATTCATCTTCCTCTTAACAGATTTCGTGAAATAGTAATTATCTGAACTGAACACATTGAAGCATCGATGGTTCCTAGAAAGAGCGCCTCTCCAAACCGACCTCAGCCAACAATATCACAGTCATTATGACATGTCTGTCTGAGAATGAAGTGCTCATGGGAAGAGGGCAGAGGGAAGTCCTTCACTGCATGAGAATGAGTCCTGCCAAAGATCCACGTTAATGCTTTGCTCATTAAGGCCAAATGGTGAGTGGGGAGTTGAGGAGAAATATGCAGGACGGTGGAAGTTCCCCGGTCTCCAGGCCGGCATTCAAGACTCCCCGTTTATCCCAACAGATCCCCGTTTGTGAGGTGCCATCATCTCCCAAAAGGCTTGGCAGAGACGGGTGAAACATCCCACACAGTTGCTGCGAGGAGCTCATTGCTATGCCAGATTTCTTTCCTTTCCAGTGTGTTCAGTTCATGATATACAATTAAACTCCTTATTAGCGGCTGTGCGGACAGCCCGTGCTTGTTTTGAGAGGGAAGCTGTCACACTTCACAAGTTCCACTAATTTTTGATTCATTACTCCCTGCGTAGCTCCCTGCTTTGCTGCTTGTCTTCTGAATTCTAACTGCGTTTTTTAAGCTAATGCGGCATTGGCTCAATCTGGGAGCTGTGTTGTTTCTCTAGCGTCTGTGAATCTCTGCTGGCCTACTTAAAGCGTGTGCTATTTCTGCCAGTGCTTTGAGCGTGATGTTCTGTTTCAGATCTGCTTTTTCTGAGTCTGTATGTTTGGGAAAGTGTGTGCGTGTCGGGGGGAGGTGAGGTTCACCTGGGAATATATGCAGTGTGAATCTTATTGCATGTTTTATCTGCTTCAGTTACATATAGTAAGCAATGAATATACAGATACTTTGGTTAAATACCAGCTTCAAACTGCAAAGAGACCAAAGAAATAGGAGTTGTCATTGAAAAAAAAAGGGAAAACATAGCAACAGTCTAAATGCAGAAGGAACGATAGACTAAATAAATGCCTCGCAGATAAGCCAATTCACACTTTTGTCAGCTGAATATTTGGTTTCACTCAACTGGGCGGTATCAAAATACGATCATTTCAAGATAAAGATAATTTTTCATTGCCGTAGAGTTAGGAACGTCTCATTCCCACTGAATCGTCCAACTAATGTCATTCCCAATAACATTCCGAAACCCCGTTTTTCTTCCCAGCTCATTCCCGATATGTTATTTCACATTCCTCTATTCCCAGTGTCATGTTCCTGTTGTGTGCACTCTGATAGGCATCATGCAAAAGACAGTGTGGATTAATGGCGTGTGCTTGAAGTGAAAACAAGAGCCGTGTTGACGTTGTTTTTCAATATACTCATGCTGACATGCTTGGATAAATGTTCTTAAGACATAATTTAAAGGTAAAGATTGTTAATTCTGTGCCTTTTAATACATTTGTATTTCTCTCTCAGGAAACAGAGGAGAATAAAGGTGCTACTAGCTGGCCAGAGTTCTATATTGACCAGCTCAATTCAATGGCAGCTGTAAGTATTTCATTTTTGTGGACACGCAGCCTTACTATATATTTTATACGTGTTACATTCCAATTTGGGATTGTGGCCTTAAAACACATGACATGAATCAATGGCTAGAGATGTACATCTTAGCTGGCTAACATGCACTTCTAATGTGACCATGGCTTCTCATTTTATTTTGCAGAGGAAGACTCTGTTGGCCTTGGAGAAGGAAGAAGAGGAGGAACGCAACAAGACCATTGAAAGCCTTAAAACGGCACTGCGAACACAACCCATGAGGTCTGCTATGTTTTTTACAGTGTCAAGACATTTATATTTACATAATGGTTTTCAGTGTAACACTACGGTTTAAAAGTGTGGGGTCTGAAAGAATGAATACTTTTTATTCCGCAAGGATGCATTAAATTGATCAAAAAGTACATTAAAGATAAAATGTTACAAAATGCTGTTTTTTGAATTTTGATAACAATAAGAAATGTTTCTCAAGCACAAAATCAGCATATTATAATGATTTCTGAAGGATCATGTGACACTGAAGACTGGCGTTATGATGCTGAAAATTCAGATTTGCATCACAGAAATAAATTACATTTTAAAATATATTGAAATAGAAAATCGTTATTTTAAATTGTAATAATTATTATTTTTAACAATATTACTGTTTTTACTGTAATGCAAATTTGATCAAATAAATGCAGCCTTGGTGAGCATAATAGACTTCTTTCAAAAACATTAAAAAAAAATCAAATTCCACATTTTGAACAGAAGCGTAAATATATATTTTTGTCCACTTTATATCTTAAATGGTCCATATTCGATTTCTAAATACATTTACATTACTTGAAGCTATGCACAGCTGTCTTAAGGCAATATTTTATTTAACACGTCATTCATTTTTCTATTGGCAAGTACCTTACTCTCTTATTAAACAAACGCTTCCCTTATGGTGTTTTGGTTCTCATTATGCAAATGAGATTACTTTCATCAAACACACATGCTCACAGACACATGCGTTTGATCAGTGGTTCCTGCTCTGCCCATTTGATCCTGAGGTCAGGTCATCAGCACTGACCTCTGCAGGGCTCGGGTCAAAACACTCCAGCCCTGTTTGTGCCTAATAACGTTCAGGCTACATATCAAGTCATTCCTTTCACAGTTTTGGCAATTGTATTTAAAGCCAAGTGTTTTATGGGAGCCATAAATCAGTCTAGTTGATGTGATATATTTTTTCGCAATCATCACCTCCCTGTGGAGTTGATCATTTTCACATGTACTAATTGTTTTTGAAGACATGGCCTAGCGTTTTAGCACACATACACCAGTCACGTTGAGTTGTGGTGTTCATGTTGCAAATTTAATGTGGGTTTGAATCCAGCCCATGTTGTGTGGCAATCCCATTGCACCATCTTCTCCCCATCATTTCCTGTTGCCTCTTCACTTTTGCTTATAAAAAAAAAAAGAATGATATATATAATATATATATTCAGGTGGGCATATATATATATGTGTGTATTTACTATATATATATATATATTTTTTAGTTGTTTTCAACATTTAAATAATGTTTGCAGAAATTACCATCTAAATTCTTAGTATATACATTGGTGGCCAAAACTGATGTCTAAAGGGGATTGGTTTAGAGATTTGTTTTTAATGACCCTACAAACTTGATTAAACCATCAACCATATGAGAAAAATGTTTTTTTTTTTTTTTTTTTTTTTTAATATTTTAAATATGAGGGAGGAACAAAACGCTAAACTTAATTAAGGTATTTATCTGACAAAATTATTTGGCAAAAAGGGGCAAGCTACAGCTACAGCAAAAAATGCATAAAAAAAAACAAAAAGTTCACAGGAAAAAGCATACATTGACTAGAGAACAATAATCGGGTATTAATATTTCATTGTTTCTCCGTTGTTTTTCCATATGTTCATAATTTCTTTGCCTTGCCAAAAATGACTGTACAGTTTAGCATGTTTCATTGTGTTATCACAAACAAAACAATTGACTCCAAGCACAACTATGCAGTATCACTATTTAGGGTGAAGATGTCAATTTTTCTTGGCCAGACATCACTTTTGGCCACTACTTGTTGTTCATAGATCTTTTATAAATGAAAAAACATTATTAACTTTTGAAAACATTATAAATTGAAACCACAAGTTGACATCTGGGAAAACATTTTGAAAACATGTATGATATGACATCTTTAAAATTATAGCTTTTATTATGTCATTGCTTATCAAATTTAATATGAGTGAGACCGAACCTTAACAAACAGCTGAATTTATTCCTCATAGGTTTGTAACAAGGTTCATTGATCTGGACGGCCTGACGTGCATCCTGAACTTTTTGAAGAGCATGGATTACGAGACCACTGAGTCTCAGATCCACACTTCCCTCATCGGCTGCATCAAAGCCCTGATGAACAACTCCCAGGGTCGCGCACACGTGCTCTCTCACACCGAGAGCATCAACATCATCGCTCAGAGTCTGGCCACCGAGAACATCAAGACCAAAGTGGCGGTGCTGGAGATCATGGGTGCTGTGTGTTTAGTGCCAGGAGGCCACAAGAAGATTCTGGAGGCCATGTTGCACTATCAGAAGTTCTCTTGTGAGCGCACACGATTTCAGGTGGGACTACTTTGTTTATAACCTTAAAGCCAAGCATCAAGCGAGTGTGTATAAGGATAAATTCTAATCCCATGATGTCTTTTTTTTTTCTCATAGACATTGCTGAATGATCTGGACAAGAGTACAGGGCGGTACAGGGACGAGGTCAGCCTGAAAACGGCCATTATGTCCTTCATCAACGCTGTGTTAAGCCAAGGAGCTGGCGAAGTAAGACATTTTGGCTGTTTTCACACACCAGTTTTTAACACATCTTAATTTACTCTTTGACCAGATCTGTGCTTTACTCTGTAAACATCTACCGAATAACTCTCCTATTTGTTCTTAAAGGAATATTTCATCCAATAGTTCACCTTTAAGAAAGTGTTGTGTATAAAAACCCAAGTTCATCAAGTGGTTATTTCTTTAATTATCCTGTAGGCCAGCCTTGAGTTCCGGGTTCATTTGCGATACGAGTTCCTCATGTTGGGGATTCAGCCCATCATTGATAAACTCAGGTCACATGAAAACTCTACATTAGACAGGTAAAGTCCACATTGCTAACTTTACATTTGTTATTGAGTCTTATCCAGCTAATTTGAGCTTTTTGACTTTGCTGCATCTCTTTTTTTGTGTGTCCTCAGGCATTTGGATTACTTTGAGATGCTGAGAAATGATGATGAGCTCACGTTATCCAGGCGCTTTGAGTCTGTGAGTAGTTTAAAACATAACATTTATATATTTTTATATATACACTCACCTAAAGGATTATTAGGAACACCTGTTCAATTTCTCATAAATGCAATTATCTAATCAACCAATCACATGGCAGTTGCTTCAATGCATTTAGGGGTGTGGTCCTGGTCAAGACAATCTCCTGAACTCCAAACTGAATGTCAGAATGGGAAAGAAAGGTAATTTAAGCACTTTTGAGCGTGGCATGGTTGTTGGTGCCAGACGGGCCAGTCAGAGTATTTCACAATCTGCTCAGTTACTGGGATTTTCACGCACAACCATTTCTAGGTTTACAAAGAATAGTGTGAAAAGGGAAAAACATCCAGTATGCGGCAGTCCTGTGGGCGAAAATGCCTTGTTGATGCTAGAGGTCAGAGGAGAATGGGCCGACTGATTCAAGCTGATAGAAGAGCAACTTTGACTGAAATAACCACTCGTTACAACCGAGGTATGCAGCAAAGCATTTGTGAAGCCACAACACGCACAACCTTGAGGCGGATGGGCTACAACAGCAGAAGACCCCACCGGGTACCTCTCATCTCCACTACAAATAGGAAAAAGAGGCTACAATTTGCAAGAGCTCACCAAAATTGGACAGATGAAGACTGGAAAAATGTTGTCTGGTCTGATGGGTCTCGATTTCTGTTGAGACATTGGCCCTCATTTATCATTCTTGCGTAGAAACGGGCGTATATGTTGGCGTTAGATTATGCTTACACTCCTCTCACCGCCTGATTTATGAAGATGTGCGTACCTTTTAAATCCTGGTGTACGCAATACCTGTCCTTGATAAATGCCGCGGCTGAAAACGATCGTCATTAGAATAATACGCCCCTATATATTCAAGTCTCCGCTTCCCCCACGTCCTCATTTTACGCCATGGACACACGGAAGACGGCAAAGAAGAGAAACTTCTCCGACGTGGAGATCAATTCCTAACACCACAAAACACACTGACAAACTAAAAGATATGATATATTATGACCCACTGTAAAAAACAACAACAACAAATTATAAACTTCAGTGTTTTTGTGCAACATGGACTTCAATGTTTAATTTGTGTGATTTTACCAAAGCATTTGATTTGTAGGCATATGTATTCCTTCAGTTGCAAGCCTGTGCGATTTACCTGACGCAGGCCCAGCTCGTGCGCACGGACTGGGTTCAGTAATGAAAGGCTTTCAATGACCAAAAAATCATTCAGACTGACAAAATAATAAAAATGACATTCTTCTTCTTTTAAATAATAATAATAATAATAACGACATTCTTCTTCTTAATATCAATAAGCGTCATTAATAATAAAAATCATAACGAAAAATCGATTCTGGCTCCTTCAGTGCCGAGACGCGCCTCTTTGTGGCGATCTTTATATCTGACCACTTTTTTCCCCACCTACAATAAACAAGAAAATGCTAATAAGAATGCTTAACTTTATCACTATTGGTCTATATTAAGCAATAACACCTTCTTACCTCTGCTGGAGTGCGCTTCTCAACGGTTCAACCCCCACACAATATTAACAGAACTCGTAATTCGGGTCCATATTTTGTTTTTGTGGGCGCCTAATCCCACTCTTTAAACTCCCAAATAAAACAATTTTGTTTCTTTCCACTTCCCTGGTGATAGTCTCGTTTTTCTGCGCAGCTCCGCACTAACTCAAACGTGCGTACACCACCTCCTGAGCTGCCGTAGGATTTTATTGATATTGCCAAAGTCCATATTGATAAATCTCAAAGTCACCGTGGTTTTGGGTGTACGCCAGGTGTACACTGGAAATTTGGTGTACGCACTTTTGATAAATGAGGGCCATTCAGATGGTAGAGTCAGAATTTGGCAGAAACAGAGAATGAGAACATGGATCCCATCATGCCTTGTTACCACTGTGCAGGGTGGTGGTGGTGGTGTAATGGTGTGGGGGATGTTTTCTTGGCACACTTTAGGCCCCTTAGTGCCAATTGGGCATCGTTTAAATGCCATGGCCTACCTGAGCATTGTTTTTCTGACCATGTCCATCCCTTTATGGCCACCATGTACCCATCCTCTGATGGCTACTTCCAGCAGGATAATGCGCCATGTCACAAAGCTCGAATCATTTCAAATTGGTTTCTTGAACATGACAATGAGTTCACTGTACTAAAATGGCCCCCACAGTCACCTGGGGCCTCATTTATAAAACTTTGCGTAGGATTTGCGTCAGAAGTGGCGTACGGATGAAACCTAGGACGTGCGTACGCACAGAAATATTCGGATTTATAAAACCGTGTGCACGCACATCCTACGCATTTTTCCCTTAATAAATCACAATCAATTCTAAATGTAGCGCAGCTTTTGCGGCTTCATGTCACGCCCATAGTTGCCCATAAATAGTCCGTCAAACGCCCATAGTTGCCCATAAATAGTCTGCGAAACGCCTAAAAGTTAATATTCATCGATTGTGAAATCATGGCAAAACAGAGAGGAAAACCAAGAAACGTAACTTCACTCAATGTGAAGTAGAAATTATTGTTGGCGAGGTGGAAAAGAGGAGTAAAATGTTGTTTGGAGGGCACAGTGTGGGCATTACTAATGCCAAAAAGGCACTTGAGTGGCAAAAGGTTGCAGACACCGTTAATGCTGCAGCCTCACAACCTCGGACCGTGGCCGAAATAAAAAAGAAATGGTCGGACATCAAAGTCGATGCAAAAAAGCGTCTAGCGCTCCATTATTGTTATGGCATCATGGCATTTTATTACCATCCATTTGATTGCATCTGAGATGTGTTATGAGGATGAATTGCATAACATGCCAATATATTGCAGAACATATTTCACTTTTCTTTTTGCAAATATGTGTTAATTTGCATTTCTTTTGTAATCTTCGTTTGATTTTGTTTGTTTTACACTGCAGATTGATCAAACGGGTGTTCGTGTAGTAGGCTGTTAATTGTAATACTTGCTTTGTGAAGTCTTCATTTTATTTATGAGAGACAGTATTGCCATTTCTTTAACACAACGGTCTACACTTTCACACACTTTCGCGTGTTTCTTCCATCTGCCGACGGTGTCGCCATTTCTCATTTCACCCGTTTTTGTGCGTACGCCTGGCTGGGTCAGAGCTTGCGTGAAGGACCGCACATTTTCCCGTCAAGTTTGCTTTTTATAAATACCAATTATTGCGTAGAGAGCGGCGTACGCCTTCTTTTGTGCGTAGGCAACGTTTATAAATGAGGCCCCAGATCTCAACCCAATAGAGCAACTTTGGGATGTGGTGGAACGGGAGCTTAGTGCCCTGGATGTGCATCCCACAAATCTCCATCAACTGCAAGATGCTATCCTATCAATATGGGCCAACATTTCTAAAGAATGCTTTCAGCACCTTGTTGAATCAATGCCACGTAGAATTAAGGCAGTTCTGAAGGTGAAAGGGGGTCAAACACAGTATTAGTATGGTGTTCCTAATAATCCTTTAGGTGAGTGTATATATTTGTGTATATATATATATTATGTATAATTAATATTTATCATTATTTTTATATTTAAAGAATATAATTATTTTTTATAATTATGTATTATTTTAATTCAAGGATGTATATTTAAAATAAAATATCCTGTGACCTTAAGACTATTGTATGGAATTTGTCTATTTATTTTTTTTCCAGATGCATATAGACACGAAAAGTGCGACACAGGTTTTTGAGCTTGTACGGAAGAAGCTGGCCCACACAGATGCATACCCGCACTTTATGTCTATTCTTCATCATTGCCTGCTCATGCCTCGTGAGTGCTTACCTGTCCCTCCTAATATCATCTATTTCCCCAATGTGACATAGTGACAGCATCTGTCTTTTATCATAATAGTTTATAGCTTACCCACTCTTTACAGCTGGGAATTTATTGTTTAGACTTAGTTTATAACTGAAACCATAAGCTATGCAGACTTTATCCACCAAATATTAAAGGATATAATAAATGATAATGTACTTTCAGCTCGTCATTAATACAAAAACTGTTCGATTATTGGCAACTATACAGTACAAAATGATTTGACCGTGGAATGCCACAATTGACCGTTCGCAGGCCCCTCCCCCAAAACGGCCATTGTCCAATCACACATCATAGCAACCGTTACTATGTGAGCAGCTCCGTCAAACATTGACTCCAAGCAAGCTGGTGAAGCGGTGCGCCCACTGCGTTTGTAAACCGGACACTAGATACTCCGAGAGATTGTCTGGAGGAGTTGTGTTCTTTTCGTTCCCAAAGCCGAAAACACAACGTGAACGGTGCCTACGATGGATAAAACAGTGTGGACGGCCCCACTCCCAGTTACATGTGTCGAACATGGTTCACTCGCGAACAGCGTGCATGAGACTGACACACTGAGATTAGTCAAAGAAACATGGAGAGAGCAGATCAAGAGGATCCACAAAGGAAGTACGTTTTCTAAAGGGTTGTTGTTAACGTGATATTTTCGGGGGGAAATGAGCAGCAGTCACTAGCAGTGCAGGACCTGTACACTAACGTACAGTTTAGAAGAGTGCACGCTCGCAACGCGGAACGCATGAAGCTTACTTGACAACATCTGTTCATATAACGTAATCAATATCGTAATGAATAGAAATAACCTTAAATGTATGGTTATCTGCATCTTTCCGTCTCTTATGTATAGTTAGTTTTTAAACACGAAAATCGGATTCAGCATGACACGCAAGCGGTTGCCTTGGTAATGAAAAACCTGCTTGTTAAAGCGAATGTATAATCCTGTATCTGAGGCAAAATTACTAAATATGCAGCGCGAATTATATATTTCTAACTCCAAACAATTAGCGACTGAACCAGCGTATTAAATCTTCTTCAAGGCTGTAATTTACTGGTTGCATTTGAGGTAGCTGCTACAGGTCATGGGGTTTCTCAGATTTCGCTTGAGACCGGTATATTAGCCTCAATAGTAGTCATGTCTCCTTCATTGCGTATTTTTATATTTTGAATATATCCCTCCACTGCATACTGTAACCCATTTTGCCTCGATCTGGAGGATATCGCGGAGGTAATTGCTCGAAAAAAGGTCACTGACACGCACGGGTATACCTCTTCCATTCATGGCAATCTGTGGCGCTGGTCGTGTTTGACCATTTGTTTGACGGGCGTAGCAACAATTACTAGGGGGCGTGGCTTTTGCGAACGGTCAATTGACCAATAAGGATCAATTATATTTAACTATTGTTTTTAATATTGTTCAAATGATTTTAAGTGTTTGAATATGCACTTTGTTTTAGATAAGAGAAGTGGGAACACAGTGCAGTATTGGCTGCTCCTGGATCGGATTGTCCAACAGATGGTCCTGCAGAATGACAAAGGTCACGACCCTGACGTCACGCCATTAGAAAACTTCAATGTAAAGAATGTGGTTCGAATGTGAGTTTGCTTTTTTGTTTCAGACAACTTTTTTTAAAGGGCACCTATTATGGCATTTAAAATGTTCCTAATATTGTTCTGGGAGTCCCCAACAACAGTTTTACATGCATGCAATGACAAAAAACACTTTTGTTGTCTTATAATATGCATTTATTTTTACCTGATTTGCTCATCGACTCCCTAATGATTCGTTTGACGACTCATTTTTCCAAACCCTTCCTTTGCGTGACGCTAATCAGCGGTGATTGGTCAGATGACCCAGTCAGTTATTGTTTGCATTAGCCCAACGCATAAACATGTTGATAAAGCACTGCAGTACTACAAGATGCTCTATTCTTTATGACAACTCCAATAACAGCAACAAACATTTCACATATTTAAAAAAAATTGACATTGGAGACCTAGAAGCTGCGCTGGGCGTAACTTACACAACACACACAACTACTTATTGAGCATGCTACAAAACCCATAAAAGCAACAATTATTAATAATACAGGTTGTGATCCGGAGGAGGAAGCTGATCCAAATAAAACTGGTACTGAAGCTTCCTTCAGTATCAACCGGCTCGCGAATCCACACTTGAAAGCATTTATGTTTGTAAAGCTATCGTCATTAAAATGACACGAACACAGCTCAAGGTTCGGGCTATACTTGTGTGGTATAGTTGTACATATAAACTCTAGCCACTGATTCTTCACATGCTCGTCCCTGGGCTGTGAAAAAAAGGTTGCTTTTGATTCGCACTTCAGAACACAGTGTCGACATTACGTTTTCAAGTTTTCCCCATAGAGAGGTTTTCCCTGGTGTCTGCACGGCGCGCACAATGAGTGGGCGCGGCCAATTTGATAATTTTTCGTCTTGAGGAAAATGACTCATTGGAAAAACGATTCATTAAATTGACTCAGAGTCGACTCATACTTTTGAGAGACAATAACTTTTTTTTTTACAATGAACTTTCATATATAAAAGTTTTGCAGCGTGTTTTTGTTCACTTAGATCTATGTTACACACTACATGAAAGGTAATTTTCAAAATTCCATAATAGGTGCCCTTTAAAGATTTTCTTTGGCATCATTCAAATGTTGCTGTGGTATATTTATAGTAAGCGTGCTTTTTTTAATACCCTCATTAAGTCTTTGCCAAATAAACCAAGATTATCTGTACTGGAATAATGAGTTTTTCCTTTAATCACATCGCTTACCCTCCTTCAGGCTTGTCAACGAAAATGAGGTGAAACAGTGGAAGGAACAGGCGGAAAAAATGCGTAAAGGTCAGCATATGTTCTACACATTGATGTTTCTTTTACAGCAGGCTGTTTTTGCCTCCAGATTTATTGCTCTGTAGCTATTGGTGCGTTCACATCATGTAGGAATTACCATTCTGACTAAACAACAATGGAAAATGTCTGTTAAACGGTTTTACATTGAATAAAATGTTTAATAATATCTTTTGCAAATTTATTTATTTTGCTGATTATTTATATACATTTTCTTGTTTTCATAAATTCATTTAGGAATTGCCATTTTGACTTAACAATAGAAAACTTTGTAAAACTTTGTAAAAATTACAACTTAAATTGTATGTTAATTTTTATGCCTTCGCCATCATGACAACATGCAAAACGTACCAGCATGTAGTGAATTATGTAGTGAACTCTAACAACAACAACAAGCATATGTGATCTATTTGGCATGTCATCATAATGTCATCAGCTCCGTATTGATTCTCTGAGTTGTCATCTCATAATTATAGTAATTCTGACACAGCCTGAATTCAGCCTATTTATAGATTCAGTTGGCTTCAATACAGTGTCTTCATTGTAGAGACATGTAACCTAAAATTTTGTTCGGTGACCTCTTTGTCCTGCAGACCACCATGAGCTTCAACAGAAGATGGAGAAGAAGGAGCGAGAGTGTGACGCGAAAACACAGGAGAAGGAGGAGATGATGCAGACGCTCAATAAGATGAAAGAGAAGTTAGAGAGAGAAATGGGCGAACATAAACTAGTCAAGCAGCAGGTGGTGGAAATGACTGCCAGACTACATGACCTCAGCACGGTAGGCTGATGATGTCACAAAACAAAACAATATGAATGTGTCTTTACAGAAGCAAACATTAATAAAGACATTACTTTTTGTATATCTAGAGACAGATAGCCAGTGTTCCTGGAGGTCCTCCCATCCCTGGCCCTCCAGGTGGACCTCTGCTACCCCCTCCGCCTCCTCCACCTCCACCTGGTGGCATGATGCCTCCTCCACCACCTCCTCCACCGGGCAGCGCTATGATGCCGCCACCTCCACCACCGCCCCCTGGCGGACCCCCGCCACCCCCTGGATGTCCTCCTTTCAGTGGAGCTCCGCCTCCGCCAGGAGGTCCCATGGGACCATCCCTGAAGAAGAAAAATATTCCTCAGCCGTCCAATCCACTCAAGTCCTTCAACTGGGCCAAGCTCTCTGAGGTGAGACTGGCATGGTTTACAGGAGCAGACTGGGTCAGAGAAGAAAATCGTGTTTCTTAAGCCTCTGCTTTTAATCAAGAAACACTTTTGGAAGTCCAGTGACACAAATTAGTGTTAAAATTGTCCTAAATTGTCTGTGGTTGTCAGCATTTGTCATATATTGTAGTGGACTAGATTTTAAAATTGTATTTTAATGAAAAAAGTATATTTCATGATGTATATTTTTATATACTTTTTAGTGTTTTTTTATTTAAATATCATGAATCTAGTTTTAACTATACATTTTAGCATTTAATAAAATGTTTATTTATTTATTTTCCTGATTATTATGCATTTTTTCTCTTCATTTTAGATTTATTTTTGAAATTCTCAATGCATTCTTTACTTTAGATTCAGAGTTTAACAATGAACAAAATATGCCATGTGACTTACAACAAGTGAGTTTAAAGTGGATGGTGATTGAGTTAAAATCTCTCCAACAGAACAAGCTCGAGGGGACAGTCTGGACAGACGTTGACGACAGCAAAGTTTTCAAAATCCTAGACTTGGTCGACATTGAGAAGACCTTCTCTGCCTATCAGAGGCAACAGGTCACTAAACAATGCTTCTTTCTCCTGGTTTTCATTTTTTTGTCCTATCCAGATGATCTCACAAAGCATTTACTGTTTCTCATGCATGGTATTCATACGTTTACCCATGGTAATTCTGCATCACAGAGCATGGGGTTTGAATTAGCAGACTGTAAAATGCATTGATATCACCAGCAGCTTTCTATGAAAAGCAGACATTGGCAAACCGTCCTCATTACGCCTGGTAAACCACACACTTAGTTGCATTATAAAGCGATTACATATATTTCTTATGGCTTCACAGTCAAATTAGAGGGGGAAAAAAGAGGTTGGGACCTCATTGGGTTTGTATAATCATAACCGTAATTTTAAACAATGCATTAAGTACTGTAAGCTGCTTTTAAAATAACTTTTTGAAGGCATGCTTAATACAAAGTATATTCATTATACCTCTCCAATTTCATCAAATTCTCACAACTTTATAGATTTATGTAATTGACTTTTGAAGCATTATGATATGGAAGTTTCTTTCTCACAGTAAGAAATAAAAGAATTGTGATTTATATCTAATAATTGTAATTGCATTTTGATTTCTTTTATTTCTCATCTTTATGTATCAAATTATATCAGATTTATTTTCTTTCTAACTTTGTGACTATATCTCACAATCACGATACTATTGGATACTGTGATTTTATTTCCTTCAGTAGTGGCTATTTCTCATAATTACTGCTACCATTGCGGGGCATGTAGATTTGATATTGAATTGGAGAGGTACAGTAACTTGTGATGTTAAGCTTTAATCTTTCATTCATGATCAACTAGCATGCATCTTATAGTGCACACACACACATTTACACTGCATTTACAGACCTCCTATAAGGCTCTGTTTTCATGCACCCTCACCACCCCATGTAATGTCATCATGTGCACATCATGCCTGTTTGAGTTTGTCTTGGCTGAATTCACTAGACTACTCTGTCTCTCTAACATGTGCTGCATCTTCCTTGCTTCTTGCCTGCATTTTAGGACTTCTTTATGGTCAATAACAACAAGCAGGTAAGTGGTTGAACAGATCTTAATAGTCTTTGCATCATCTCTACCCCTCTCACTCTTTCTGTGTCATTCATTTTGCATTCTCAATGCATTTTTTACTTTAGATTCAAAGTTTAACAATGAACAAAATATACCATCTGACTTACAACATGTGACTTTAAACTGGATGGTAATTGCGTTTTTAAAAAAAAATGTATTTACTTTTTTTTACTTTTTTCAGAATTCCAAGTTTCTACAAGTCTGACTTTATTTCTCGCAATTGTGAGATATAAATTCACAATACTGACTTCATCGCCATTGTGAGTTTATAGCTCACAACTCGGACTTAGATCACGTAATTGCGAGGAATAAAGTCAGAATTGCAGGATATAAACTCGATTTGTGAGGAGAAAATAGTGAGATAAGAAGTTGCAATTAACTTTTTTTTTTATGGCTGAAACAAGCTTCTATAGTATCTAGTCAATATATAAATGTGGAAATTGTTTTTCTTTTGTTCCAAATCAGTCTAATGTGACTACTTCATATAAATTATGACTAGTTTATATAAACTTTCCATTGCGACTTCTTATCTCACAATTTGTTCCTCATTATTGTGAGTTTAAAACTCAGACAATTGCGAGTTTAGATCCCGCTATTGCGAGACATAATGTCAGAATTACAAAATATATAGGTAAGCTTGCAATAGTGAGGAAACAAATTGTGAGATAAGAAGTCGCAATTAACTTTTTAAATTGTATTAAAATTTTTTATCATTACAATTTAATTTATTTTTTCTTCCAGAAACAAGCTTCCATAGTATCTAGACGGTATATAAATGTGGAAATTGTTTTTCTTTTGTTCCAAATCAATCTAATGTGATTTTACTGGTAGAGTTCATATAAACTTTCCATGTAAGTTTAAAATTCAGATTTCAGAAGTCTGAGTGTATTGATTTTTTTATTTAAATTCTAATCTTTAAAGTTGTTCTTGAGTGAAATGTATCTCCTTTTTGACTGCAGAAAGAGACTGAGGAAGATGTTTTAAGCTCCAAGAAAGTCAAGGAGCTCTCTGTGATCGATGGCCGCCGGGCTCAGAACTGCAACATCCTCCTCTCACGGTGAGTGATGTGTCTGAGCCGGCTCTGAGTTCACCACCGGCTGCCAAGTGTGTGTGGACCTCACTGACCTCCAGATGTAATGTCATATCCTGTGGGTTAAACCTTGTGGTTCCTCCGTCCTGGTTTGGTACTGTAACTTCCACCTTGGTTATTGTATTTCCTATCAATGACAGAAATACCACTCTTTAGTTTCTTCATATATGTAGGAGGTGGCTTCCTTGAATTCTTTATAAATCAATGCAGCGTGTGTCTCTAAACATTTACAGAAACCATTCCTCATTAAAGTTTTAAATCATTTAAAAAATATTTTTCCACTCTTGAAAACCTGGTTGTCAATGCCAGGAAGGATATTTGACTTACACACACAAGGAATCCCCAAGGATTCTTGTGCTTGCAGAATCTCCACAGATCGCAGTGGTTTGGAAGTCACGTGTTTAAAAACGTTTACACATCACCCGCCCTTGGGCGCTCATTTATTACATACTTTGGCTAATTTGATTATACTTTCAGCTACCAAAATATAATTAATTTGAGAAAGTCTATGTATCAAGGCTTTGTTTAGAGAAAATAGTGTAGATTCATTTGAGTATATTTCTTGGATTTATTTGGCCCTTTCACATCCTAAAGAGAGCTATTAGCATTTCTCTTAAAATAGCTGTACACAAAAGCATCAGCAATTTGGCATGTCTCTCATTACCTTGATTTCATCTTTAAGGAATGTTTTGTCAATTCAAACCTCAGGAAATATTTTATGCACTTACAATAGGCCGATCAAGCCACTCTAACCCAAAATATATGACAAACTAAAGGAAAAACTACTGCAGGTCGTAGTTCTAGAACTCCTGGGTTGGTGAATATTAATATTCTGGGTTTAAATTTCTCCCATTTGTAGCTTTATACATATGTGACTGAAGTGTGAAAAAAGAGCTTAACACTTTAATTATCCAGGGTTCCAACTGAGTTTCTCTTCTCAGTGGTGATGTTGTCTTTATACATAGTTTTACTAAATTCTTATTTTAGGTTAAAATATCTGTTTTTTACCTCAGGACTGCCCTTTTAGTATGAAACGAATCCCACAAAGCAAACTGTAACAGTTGGTGACAGCTGCCAATCCAGACGGTCTCAGATATATGACGGCTCACTGACTGACTGTGGTTTGGCATGGGACCCAAACTCCAAAGGTTCTCGTAAAGCGAAACTTCAAACTGCATAAAAAAAACAGCCCGGTTGCAAAATCTCTAGATTCACTCCAAAAAAATAAAAATAATCCCCACTGCAAACTTGTATTAATGACAGTTTGTGAATAACTGACATTGAGACCCTCTTTAGCGCACATTAACAGCTGTCTTCAGCACCATCTGTAGATCACGGCCTGTGGTTCAACTTCTATTACACTCTCCTCCTCCCTAAATGGTCTCTCAGGATTCTCCACAAGCAGAGATTGGGGTGTAATCCATTGTACAGCCACCGGACGGACCACCCAAGCTGAGATTCACAGGGATTTAAATAGTTTCGCTTGTAGCCTGTAGAGTCATTAGTGTTGGTTTAGGAATGGTAAATGTGGTGAAAATCTAAGGAAGATAAATATCTTTTTCCTATAATTTGCAGATCTTTTTAGTAGCCCTCCAACAGGTCAAAACAGCCTAGCGGAAAATCCACCAGTGAAGCCCACCATCCTTTAATATGTGATTGCACGTGGTATTAGAGCATCATTCTCATTCTAGAGAGCATTTAATTGGACAAAATGTATAGTATGTAGTGCAAGATGAGTCAGAAATACTTTTATCTGTTTTCCTGGATGAGGAAAATGCCTATATCTGCTAAAAGTGAATTTAGTCAGTGTCGTCACTAGCATACAGATGGCCGCAAAGCCATGGACTAAAGGTTAAAAAGCTTTGATTTTGATTTCATTGGGTCTTTAAAGGTTTGATTAATAGCATCTCACAATCCTGGTAAAGTATCTGTGACCACAAGAAATGGAAAGTCCTCTGCAGGATTTTTCCATGACTGTGTCTCCGGCTTATTATTTGCTGATTAAATGATAAACCACTGAGTCCTGCGGTTACGCTAATGACCTCCTAATAATGACGTTGGGTTGCCTCTGTATACTGATGCTGCCATTATTTCATTCTTTTCCTTCCATAGATCAACTTCACTGACTCCTGTAAGCATGTGAACTTTGTTAGAAAGAACTTAGTAACACAGAATGCTAGGAATTGGAAGCGGTGCTTGGCACAAACACCTACTGTAGACTCGAACATGGAAAGTGCTCTGGCCTTGTTTCACGTCAGCGCTGTGGTTTGCAGTCTCTCTGGATCCTGGCAGGGGAACGAAGGCTGCTCTCCAGCGCTGATCTCAGACCCGTCAAACACCTGTTCTTCTTGGCCTAAAGTCCGAACATGGCTATCTCTCTATCATTAATTTGCTATAAAGGATGGTGGGCTTCACTGGTGGATTTTCCCCTTGGCTGTTTTGGCCGTCTCTGTTGGAGGGCTACTAAAAAGATCTGCAAATTATAGGAGAAAGATATTTATCTTCCTTAGATTTTCAACATGTTTTAACAGCATAGTTATCATAAATAGTTTAAACAAATTGGTGGAAAGAGCAGGAACTCGTATAGGACAAACAACTGACCACAAATGTAATGTTACTGTCGAGGCGTAACCAGTGATAATCACAGATTATTTAAAGCAGGCAAATGCTGAGTTAACTTATATGAGTCATGCTATAATATCACTTCTTCACTCCAGTAATGATATATAGTGTTAGCCAGGAAATTCCTGGAAACTGGAACAAACACACGGGTTCAGCATCGGGCCGCAAGATTAATAGCTCTTCTAAATAACATACACTAATTTATTTATACTGTATGCCGAAGGAAAATTGATGCAAGCAAGGGAAATTCCCAGCAATTTCCTTTTCTCTATGTGATTAATTTGAGTTCACGGAGTTCTGTGCTGATGTAGATCTATCACTCAAATTTCATTTGTGAATTCATTTCAAATTCATTTATTTGTCCCAGTCTGCTTGATCTGTATATCCTGTGATTGTGTTTCAGATTGAAACTTTCCAATGAGGAAATAAAGAGAGCCATTCTGACCATGGATGAACAGGAAGATCTGCCCAAAGACATGCTGGAGCAGGTGAGTGTCCAGGCATGAGCAGACTGCAGTGTGAGGGACAAAAGGAAAAGCATAGTGAGACTGAGTTACTCATAAGTCACAGTTATGGAAAAACAGTCACAATTGCGTCAATTCAACTGTGCGATACAACTGCAAGTCACAATTATGATGAAATAAACAATTACGGAAAAGTCACAATTACAAGATATAGTAGCATTTGTAAGATAAAAGATTCACTTGTGAGCAATAAAATCACAATTGTGAGATAGAAAAAAGTTGCGTTTGTGAGATGGGAAGTCACAATTATGGAAAAAATATATAGATATACATTTGGAATTGTGGGATATAAAGTTGCACTTATGAGAAATTCGCAATTATAAAAAAATATTAATAGAAAAAATGAATAATAATATACAAATAGTCACTATTTTGTGAGATATACAGTAAGGTTGCATTTGTGAAATATAAAGTTGATCTTGTGAGGAATAATTGCAATTGTGAGATATATAGTCCTACATGAAATTGTGAGATGTACTGTAAAATTGCAATTATGGAAAATAAACAATCATGGAAAGTTACATTTACAGAAAACAGTCATATTGTGAGATATAAAGTCACATTTATGAGATAAATTATGTAATTCTATGAAACTAAGTTACAGTTCATTTTTTTAATACTGGCCTTTCAAAATAATGTCACATGAGATTGGTTGAGGATTATTCTCTATTACTAGTTCTGTTGTAATTGATGGTGTTTCTCCACTGCTCCAGATGCTGAAGTTTGTCCCAGAGAAGAGTGATGTGGACCTATTAGAGGAGCACAAACATGAGTTGGACCGCATGGCAAAGGCAGATCGTTTCCTCTATGAAATGAGCAGGTATGACAGTTAATCAAACATTGGACTAGTTCTTAAGACACAGTCTTAACATTGTGGCTATGTTTATGCAACTGGTCCTTGTTGGTCTATGTAAACATACACTAGTTCGACGTCTTTTGGCTTGTTTCCACTTAGCGGTACGGTATGGTACAGTTCGGTACGGTTCGCAATTATTTGCGTTTCCACTGTCAAAAGTTGTGAATGGTACCAAAAAGCCGAACCGTACCGTACCACTTTTTGGGTACCCTTCCGTTGGGGTACCTAGCACAGTGGTACGGTACTAAATAGGGCTGTGTATTGGCAAGAATCTGGCGATACGATACGTATCACGATACATGGGTCACGATTCAATATATTGCAATATATTTCGATTCTGTGCATAAGGCGATATATTGCGATTTTTTTTTTTTTTTTTTTTTTTTTTTTTTTTTTTTTTAAAAGTAGGACTATAATTTTAGAAAAAGTATTATTTAAAAAAAAAGACATGATGTGCATAAAAGTCAAACAAGTTTACTTTAGGTAAACAATTCAGTACACAGAAAATCAAACTGCCAGTTTGGGATTGTGGTTCACAGGTTCTATATATAGTGAGCAAATTTGTGTATGCTCAAGTAGGCCATGATAAAAGAAAATACATACCCCTGTCACAATACATAACACATACACATTATGTGTGCAATCTGAAAAAAGAAAAGACATTTGTCTGTCAATAAAAAAAAATTTAAATGCTTGCACTTTTCCTAGTACACAGGGTACATCCAACATGTTTTGTGTTGCAAAAAAACGAACAAGATTCCTAAAGGAAACATTGAGGAACAAATGTAAATAGTCAGTTAAGGAAAATACATTGCCCCTAACTCTGACATCTAAGCTAATGCATAACACATAAGGTGCAATCTGAGGTGCAATCTGTCATTTAAAAAAATACTTGCACTATTATTCATACACAGGGTACATCCAACACAACATACCGTAAAACTTCAAATAATAGCCGAGTCCCAAATAGACGCCTGTCTCTTTTACACGCCTGGTGCGGCGACAGGTTTGGGTAAATAAAGGCCGGTCTCAAATAGAGGCCGGGTCTGTTTTTTAGTTTCGGGTTGTATTTAATCTTCTAAAAACCGTCAGATCGTCCGCTTTTTGGCACCGCCAAAGCAAATTTGTGTCCCGCCAAAGCCTTTTTTGATCAGTGAGTGATGTAGAATGACTGCTGCGCAAACGAGCAGAGAGAGAGAGAGCGAGAGAGAGAGAGAGAGAGCCCTGGCCGCGCGCGCGCGCACACTGTCACATCTTCAAACAACAGTCTTGCTCTCTCTCCCTCGCGCATATTAATAAAAATAGGCGAGGACACTAGTGGTGCTTCTCAGCATAGCCATCTAGTGGTAGGGATTTAACACAACATAAACGGGAACCACGGTCTTACCATGAATATTTTTCCTCGTAAAAAAAAAAATCGATATTGCGTTTTTGAAAATCGATACAGTATTGCAAAATAAAATATCGCGATACTCAAGTGTATCGATTTTTTCTTACACCCCTAGTACTAAAGGGTGGAGCTAGACTCAATGCAGAACGTTGATTGGTTGACAGAGTATCGTCACTTGCGCGTGCTACAAGGGGAATGACAACATAAGAAGCAGCATTTTTTAATATACAGTTGGCAGTGATGGGCAGTAACGCGTTACTGTAATCCGATTACTTTTTTCAAGTAACGAGTAAAGTAAGGGATTACAATTGCAAAAACAGTAATTAGATTACTGTTACTTCCCTGTAAGCAGGCTGCGTTACTGCGTTAGTTAACCGTCATTTTGTTTCGTGAGACTGTCTCGTGCGAGAGTGACAATGACATATGAGCGCCGCGACGTCCGTGGTAAACACGGACGCGCGGAGAGAGACACGCATTTGATTGGTCTCACACACCACACCCCCTATTTCTCACGCTGAACTGTCAACCCGGTCGGTCAAATGCCTGAAAGATGAGTTTATCTATAGATCTACCTGTTGAGCCACTCGTGATCGACTAGTTATACCACAAATTAGTTCAAATCTCTTGGAATCTAGAGCGAGCCTGCATACGAGACAGAGACCGCGTAGCGCGCGTGCACGGAGAGGGAGAGCGAGAGATCTTGCGTGTGCAGAGAGCATCCTGATCTAGAAACAGGACCCCCGTTGGAGAATGTCAAAATCCCACCTCAAATCTGAGCAAGCACCTAGCAAGCCGGCACAGGAATGTGAAACTTACTGAAAAAAAACCTGAACCCCCAACTGACATGACATGGCTGTTTTGGTAAACTCATTTGCACTTTACTGTTAAAATAAGTTAGTGTTAAAAATTTAGTATACAGTCAGGAGAGACTGTCATTTTAATTATTTTATTGCTGTATTTTATTTACATCTATTCGTATGAAGGATTTTACAAAAAAATATATTTATTTTATATGCTGGAATATGCAGAAATATAAGTTAACAGAAGAAGGACTTTCTTCATTTCATTAAAATATGGTGAAATGTGCAATAGGTTTAAATGTTCAACAATTTTCTTCAAGTCTGAGACTGTTGCATTTAATAACATTTTTGCTTGATGCAATGTGCATAAAGTAAAAATATTGAAACTAATAAAACAAGTTTAAAAAAGAGTGTTTCATTTGATTAAATTTTAGATGATGGAATATGCAGAAAGAATATAATTAGGCTGAAAGGTCTATTGCTTTATAGCGTATTCAGGTCGTGCATCATGTTTTTGAAAAGTAACTTAGTAAAGTAACTAGTAAAGTAACTAATTACTTTTGAAAATAAGTAATCAGTAAAGTAACTGGATTACTTTCTTGGAGAAGTAATCAGTAATCAGTAACTAATTACTATTTCCAAGTAACTTGACCAACACTGACAGTTGGAATATAATACTACGGTTATTCTTTCACGAAATGTAGTTTTAAGAGTTTTTCAGGCGAGAATGTAGTTTAAAGCTCAAATCTGTGGTTTATTTATAATGATTTATGATAATTTGATCCATTCCAGGTGATCATCGGGCACTCGGTGCTCATGGAACAGCCTTTCCTCGGCTAGTCGTTCTGACGTTTAATGCCGCTGACTATGTAGTGGTAATTCGTCTTGTGTATATCTAACGGGCGATCTTTGGTCTCGTGAATCGATAATTCGTTCCCTAGCCAATCGTTTTGGCTGAGGGCTAAGTGAAGTTTCATATATTTAGGCTATTTAACTTTTCCTTAGGTACTGTTGGCGGTGGAAACGCTAGCCGGATCATGGTTTACTGACCCGACCCGAACTGTTCCGTACCGTACCGTACTGCTCAGTGGAAACGAGCCATTAGACCATTAACGTTACCTTAAAAATACCTCCTAATTTTATTATCTTGTTTCCCTTTTCTTCCACACTTCCACTTTTATCATGCAGAGCTTTATTTAAACGTGATGGCTCAACTAAGGGCATTTTTACACCTGGTCACTTCATGCATTTTCTCTATCCGATTGTAAAAAGACCAGGTGTAAATGCCCTCCGAAACACATTCCAGATGAAACTGGACAAGTGTGTAAATACATATGGCTGTTGAAGCCACATATGTTCATTTTTACTCCTCCCAAAATGGTAAAAAAAGAAACGTGTGAGAGCGTGTGCTATAGGCTACAGGCTCCCGGGAGTCACATATGACAGCGCTACTGTAACACAGATATGACCTGCCACAGATGAGTTGCCTTTCTCTTCAGCAAGCTGACTCGCAAATGAGTTCGGTGACGCATCCTGAAGCTCAACACACCATCATTTTCATTAAAAGTAGCGAGACTAAAAGATCTTACCAGATGCTGCTTTCTCTCCTATTGCGGTCTTTGAAATTAGTTGATGATAAATTAATTGCAGCTCATATTTGTTGCTTTCATTGACTTATACCAAAGTCCCTTTAAGACAAGTCATTTTATTCGGCGGCCATATTTGAAACGCCTCTCGGTGCATCTCCTTTCTCTTTGAATGGGGAAACATCAAATTCTCTAAAACTGTTCGCCAAGCTTACGATTAAATTACATATTTGAAATTACCAATGAAATCTGACAACAGTCTCATTTTGTTTCTACACACTCTAATGCACAATGCGCAGTCTGACTGTTTCTATAGAAACCGGAGCTTCTAACTGCAGATGCAGTGACGAGATGACTTTACCAATCAGCGATTGGCTCTTATTTAGAAGGCGGGGCTTATTCTTCCATATTGAGCGTTGCACTTTTCCCCATTCAAAACAATATGAGTGACAAGTCTTATGTAATTCTATAGTCTTTGCTTGTACTCTGTTAAATTTGCATATAGCGCAGGAATTGAAGATCGTATTTATATTCGTTTTGTGACACATTTATGTGGTCAAGTGTAAATAGAAGAGATTTGAAAAAACAGATAGCTATCGCATGAGTGACCAATACCCAAAAAGGCCCTGTTGCTGATTGGCATGGATTCTTTCATGATGTTGGCCTAGTACGTTGTGTGTGAGGAATATCTGATCCACGAAGGCCGGCCACCCACCACTGTACAGTGACTTATTCAGATCTGTTTATTTTTTTCCACACACACACACAGTGTCGGGAGCAAATGCGATTTCCTGCAGGAAGGAAAAGGGTTATGAATCCTGGGTGACACATTGATCTGGTCAGGCTGAGGATCCTATTCAGCATCAATATTTGCTGTAACTAAATAAGTACTATCTCATCGTAGTTATGCAGCTGCCTTACACTTTCTAACAGAGGAGCTGAGCCAAACAAAGCACAGGTGCCTTGGCCTGCTTTGCTTGCTTTTTCTTTCTCCGTTTATGAGACCCTGGTGAATTTTTCACTCCGCTGTGGCTGATGTGTTTGTAGTATAGAGGATGGAAGAGAAATCTTTCAGAGAATCAACTTGGTTGTCAGATTTTTGTCCCTAGGCAGTGTTTGGGCCCTCGGCAAGTGCGGTCACCAAGGTTATTGTCCCCGGCACAAGAGTGCTGAATGCAACACAGCAGCGTCAGTTTCAGATCACTGTTCAGGCTGTTTGTTCTTTATTCAGTGGAACCATTAATGCTGTATATACAGATCATATCCATTTTATCGTGTCCTGAGCGGGACAATAAAGTTCTACAGCTCATTTAGAATCTATTATGGGTGATGTAGTGTGCAGTCTTTTTAATGGGCCTTTCTTTTATATTTGATGTATTCTCGCTTTTCCCCTGACCCAATCCTTTTCTTTGTCCTTCCAACAGAATAAACCATTACCAGCAGAGGTTACAGTCTTTGTACTTTAAGAAGAAGTTTGCTGAAAGGATTGCAGAAATTAAACCTAAAGTTGAAGGTGTGTTCATGTGCTCTTTAAATGCATTTGCATTGCAAAAAATAGGTTAGTAGATTACATTTTCAAAAATTTATTTTAAATAAATTTTAAATACTGTATTCAAATGAAGAATATTCAGATTAATTATTATACCGTAATATATGTAAATTCTAATGTTAAAAAATAAGGTGATGAAAAAATGTTTCATGCATTTTATTTTTAGTTTCAGTTTATTGTGAAATATTATCATAAAGTAGTATCATAAAATGCTTTTTTTTTGCTATATTGCGAAGGTATTAGCATTTATATATATATATATATATATATATATATATATATATATATATATATATATATATATTATATGTGTGTGTGTGTGTATATATATATTCTATTAAAATTATAATAATGTATACATGTAGTGTGTATATTAATGTATGTATACATTTATAGTGTGTTATATATATATATATATATATATATATATAGTGTGTGTGTGTGTATATATATTATATATATATATATATATATATATATATATATATATGTGTGTGTGTGTGTGTGTGTGTATTTATATATGCATGTGTGTGTGTATGTACGTGTGTGTGTGTGTGTGTGTGTGTATAATATATATATATATATATATATATATATATATATATATATATATATATATGTATTTATATTGTATATAGTTCTAGTGTAGTTCATGAACATAAAACATTTAGGATTTTTTCCCCCTCTTGCATGATGTATATATGTATATAGTTCTAGTGTAGTTCATGAACATAAAACATTTAGGATTTTTTCCCCCCCTTGCATGACCCCCCTTTGTATTTCACTTTTCAGCACTGATCAAGGCCTCAAAAGAGGTGCTGCACAGTCGGAATCTCAAGCAGCTGCTGGAGGTGGTGCTGGCGTTTGGCAACTACATGAACAAAGGACAGCGAGGCAACGCATACGGTTTCAAAATATCTTCGCTCAACAAGATAGCAGACACCAAGTCCAGCATTGACAAGTGAGAAAATCTATCTTCGTGTTTGTTGAAGAATAAAGAACACAGTGATTTCTATTCAAACTTTTATTGTCGCCTTTGTCCCTTTGCAGGAATATCACTCTCCTACACTACCTGATCACTATTCTGGAAAAGAAGTACTCAAAAGTCATGCTCTTCTCAGAGGAGCTGCAGAATGTGCCGGAAGCTGCAAAAGTCAAGTAGGTATAGCTGCGGATGGGCTATAGCGTGCTCTTCTTTCGTCGGCTTTACGATTTACAAGCCTTTAGGGTCTACTTGTGCTAAATGGATTTTGGAAATAGTTTTTGCGGTGTCACTCCCGCCCACCACTGGGCTTAAATCCATGCTGTGGGTCATACAAGCTTTTGGTTACTCACATATGCAGAGGAAAACCCTAAATTATAGTCGGAAGAAATGGGGCCCTCGGCTCTCCTGGCTCTAGGTGCTGAAATATATAAGTGGAAAAAAGATGCATGGCCAGCATAGCAGGGAGAGTGTGAATATAGCTCCACTCCATGACCTCTCGAGTTTTGCGTGCCAACAAATATGGGCCAAGATGTGAGTGATACACTTGTGACACTTTCCCCCTTGGAAGATTGTTTCTATTTTTGAGTCATTCCTCATTACTTTGCCTTAAAGCGACCGCCCAAATGTACAGTAGAATGTCCACTAAACTAGTTTTTAGTCCCGCCAGCGAGACTAATGTGATCATGCTCGGTCCACAAGTGAAGTCACAAGACTAATTCTGCCCGTGTTCTCACTTGACGGGGTAGAAAGAATGAAATAAAGGACTCTTGTTTGCCTCAGGAAAATCAGTCAGTGTCATTTATTCAGACTACTAAAAATATGTTGAAAGGGTCACAAGCTACAATGAGTGGACAGGTTTTTCCATAACCACTCAAGTATGTATCTGTCTGTGTGCTTTGATAGTTCAGTCTATTGTGTGTAGGGAGGAATAAAGGCGGCACAGATTGAAGACAAGCAGCTATCAGTCCCGCAGAGAGGTCATTTCTGCAGCTATGAATAGCTCTGCTCAAAACAGAGCCTTTCACACACATTATATTCTTAATGGAGTCACTTAGTGCTACCACAGGGTTAACCTGTGTAGCATAGTGACTCCATTAAGAATATAAGTTCAGATGAATGGCTGTTATATATATCTGTGGTTCTTATCAGTGTAACCGGTTTGGAAAAAAGGCTAAAAGTGGTGAGCCTGTTTGGCATATGGATATAATTGTGCTATATGTCATAGGGGAGAACAGTGTTGTGCTTGTGCCTGAACGCGTTCAATGAACGATAGTTCATGAACTCGTTCATATTTTGGGCGAACGTGAACTGAACGTACTGAATTACTGCCTGATGAACGTTACTGTGAACGCGTTCATTCTGGTGTCTGTGAACGCACGCTCTCTCAGTTTAACTTCGTTCAATAGGGTGCCAGATTTCTATAAAGCCTTCCAGGCGAAAACGCCTTAATATGTAGCGAAAAAAACACCCAATCTGGCAACACCAGCCACCAGTGTCGCACGCACTGCCGCATGCGTCATCAAAACAAAAAGCAGCATGTAGTCGACAAAGCAGCGAGCGAGGCGTTGTATGATCATTTAAACGAGTTTTATGACAAGGTCGGTGAGGATGGGAAAATCTTACATTTCTGTGCAAACTTTGCCAGTCGATAAAATAATTGCTGTCTGTGGTTGTATATGGGCTGTGGCAATAAAAAAAAAGAAGCTCGCAGCAACATATGGACTATGAACTAGAAAAAAAAGAACTATGAACTAGTTCATTTTTTGAAGTATGAACTATGAACTGAACTAGTTCATTTTAAAATGTGTGAACTGAACTTTGAACTAGTTCATGTAGAAAATGAACTTTCCCAACACTGATGGGGTAAGATGCGTCACCCCTTAACTAATTCATATTTAATATATAATTAATATTTTATATGGCTAGTAAAATGAATTTTATGGTAATATAAAATAAAATAAAAACACTTTTACATTAACTTATATAAAATATAATCATTAAAAACATTTATAAAAATATGTCATACTAGTTGGCATATTTTAAGATTGTTTTAAAATAACTCTTAAAAAAAATATTAAATTATAGGAAATTGTCATGAATGATTAAATTAAGCATTTCCAAAATGGTAGCTGTGGGGTATTACAGTATGTCAGATCCTGCATTAACTAATAATAATAATTGTAAGCTTTCTCCCATGTTGTTTAACCATTAAATCAATACTAATAATAGATGTGTTATGAAACAGTTTTCAACATTTTGTAATATTGTTTTTAACTTACAGTATTTTACTGGAAAAATGAAAAATGTGCTGCAAAATAAGACTGGAATGGGATTAGGCATTTAGAATGATATTGTTAATATTTTTCTCAATTATTCAACTTACCGCTTGACATGGCACAACTAGCCGGGTTTGCTTTTCCACAGCAGTTAGTACCGCTTCAAAGTGGGTGGGATTATAGACTGATCATTATAGTTTATCCGCTCGCTTGATGTCTCGCAAATGCAATGATGCTGGTAGTGACATTCTGTCTGACCAATCAGTGAACTGCAGTGTTTTCACGTCACATTTTAGTATTGTTATGGTACGCTTGGAACCTCAACAGAGGTGGTACCATTTAAAGCGAGCCGTACCGTAACATGCAGTGCAAAAGCGCCAAAAGTGAGCCGTACTGAGCCGAACCGTACGTACCATGCAGTGGAAAAGCGCCAAAGCGTGCCGTACCATGCAATGGAAAAGCGCCATTATTTGTCATTGGACCACTTTTCTTTTCTTTTTTCATATACCATCATATATCATGCCCGCCATATTATATATTTCAGTTTATAGCAGGCAACCTAACTAAAATATTAGTTTAATCCAATTTTCCTTACCTAGAGAACAAGTCAAAAGTGGCACAGCTTACCCCGCTCTCCCCTTAGAGGATGCATTCTTGACTACACATAAAATAAAATGATTGTAGTGTTTATGACTGTGTTTTTTTTTCTAGCATGACTGAACTGGAGAAGGAGATCAATAATCTTCGCAGTGGCTTGAAGAGCGTAGAGAGTGTAAGTGCTGCATGAAACCTCTGTTCACAAGCTTAAAAGCAAATCATCTACACAGGCTCTCTCTCATGCAGGAGTTAGAATACCAGAAGAAGAGTCCTCAGCAGTTTGGGGACAAGTTTGTGTCTGTAGTCAGCCAGTTCATCACAGTGGCCAGTTTCAGCTTCTCTGATGTCGAGGACTCCCTCGGTGAGGCCAAAGAACTGGTGAGTGTGTGTGTGTGTGTGTGTGTGTGTGCTGGACTGCATGTATTTGTTTGTGTGTTTATCTTTAAGGTTCACATCCTGGAGCAGCTGAGCTTCTTTCAAAGGCCAGCTGGAGAAACAGGCTGCAGTTACCCTGGATGTCCTGCTGCACGCAGGAGCTGACCTTCAACCTCTTACTGTGAACACTTCCTATGTAGTGACCCTGGCACTTTCACTGGCCCCTGGGGGCCCTACAGGACTTCGAGGAGGAAAAGGACATACAACTGTTACTGCTTTCGCAAGCTCCATCTGTGCAGAGGGAGGCACACACACACAGACCTTATATTATCTTCCAGTCCTGTGAGGAGAAACGAGTATGTGAAATGTCAAGGTTTTTGAAAGCAAAAATTCATTATATTGTGCTTTTATGACAGGATTGTGAATGTATGTAAAAATCTTGGATAAACTGGACAGCCCACCTCAAAAGTTCTTAGAAATGTACTCTTTGTATTCATGTTGGTTTCATATTTCATAATATTTGAATGGATACTTTTATTTTATTTTATTATTATAATATTTTCATCAAATCCTTGGGGAGTCACACCACATGACAAGCTGAATTAACCTTGCTTTGACAAAAAAAAAATCAAATTACCAAAATGTTAACCAGGATAATAAATCTGTTATTTTAGTAGTATTTATATACTATTATTGTCGCCTTATGTCCATGTTATCATTTTCTGATTTTTTTTTTTTTTTTTTTTCCCTGTATGTTGGTCACAGCGGACTAAAGTTGAAAAGAAATGAAACGGTTTTCTTTTGTCTTGATTATTCCATCATGACTGTTGACTTTTTTTATTTTATTTTATTTTATGCCTATGTATGAACTGTATTTGATAGATAATGCACAATAACATGCCGTATGCACTCTATAGCAGAAAATCCTTACCTCCAACCTAACCTAGGCCTCCTGTCTGAAGTCTGAGACAGATAAGAAGAGATGTAAAAGCAGGGCAAAGGAGAAATAAAAATATGGCCCTTGGCTCTCAGGCACGTACCGGCTCACGGAGGAGCTGTTCCATATGGCAGTGATAAAGGCACATCAAAGGCATTGTGGGAAGGCCAGGCCTCCTCCCCTGTGGTGAGACGGCACGAGGCAACAGCAGTGCCCTGGCAAGACTCCAGTCCCCTGTGTTTAGGCTGTAATCAGCCACTGGAGAAACCTTGGTTAACAAGACCACTTTATGCTTTGCTACCGGTGACCGGATAACTAGCAGTGCGTCACACAGTTCATTTACTAGAACTTCATTAGACCCCCACAGTTTGTTATGCTACTGTTTGCCCATTCCACTGCACTTTGTTTGTTGTAAAATACGTTGATGGGTTTGCCACTTGACTACTCTGTTGTCACTACATCTTACATTCATTGTTTTTATGACATAAGTAAAAATATGGCTTTTTGTGATAAATTGAATATTGTTGTTGAAATCTGTGCTGTACATATTTAACAATATTATTCAGTGATGTAAATTATATAAGTGTATTTAACATGTTACTTTTACTATTATTATTATTATTTTTTATTTTTTACTAGAAAATTGTCTCTCAGCTGCATTATGGAGCAGTAACCACAATTTCATTTTCTTTCAAGTAGAAACCACTAATGGTCTGGAAATTATAAACAAGCTAGTCATTTATAACTATTATTTTTAAAACAGTGCAAAGAAATATGTTGCAAAAAAAAAAATCCATTGTTGTGCCACAGCAGGTTTGTGCCTAGAGTTGAGTGTTTAAGTGTTTTTTGCTTTTCTGGATTTTCTTGAGGGATTCATGTTCATGTCACTACTCTGAAAGTAAAGAGATCAGGAAATGGCTTTCATATGACCAGTGCCTCTGTTCACCAGTTCTTAAAGGCAGTCAAGCACTTCGGCGAGGATGCTGATAAGATGCAGCCTGACGAGTTCTTTGGGATATTCGACCAGTTCTTGCAGTCGTTTGCAGATGCTCGTCAAGAGAACGAGAACATGCGCCGACGCAAAGAGGAGGAGGAGCGCAGGGCACGAATGGAGGCTCAGGTCTGTGAACCTTATACATGTTTTCTATATACAAGTTCTTATACAAGTTTCTCCTTATACAAGTTTTCTATAAATATACTCACCGGCCACTTTATTAGGTGCACCTTGCAAGTACCATGTTGGACCCTTTTGTCTTGTGGCATATATTCAACAAGATGCTGGAAACATTCCTCAGAGATTTTAGTCCATATTGACATGATCACATCATGCAGTTGCTGCAGATTTGTCAGCTGCAAATTTCCCATTCTACCACATCCCAAAGGTGCTTTATTTGAATGACATCTTGTGAATGTGGAGGTCATTTGAGTTTAGTTCACTCATTGTCATGTTCAAGAAACCAGTTTGAGGTGATTGAGCAAGGTAGGCTGTGGCATTTCAACGATGCTCAATTGGACCAAATTGTGCCAACAGAATATCCCACAGCAGAAATCGAGACTCATCAGACCATACAACGTTTTCAATCTTCTTTTGTCCAATTTTGGTTAGCCGGTGCAAACTGTAGCCTCTGTTTCCTGTTCTTAGCCGACAGGAGGGGCACTGTTGTGTCTTCGTGTTTGACTTGTTGTGCATTCAGAGATTCTCTTCTGCAGACCTCGGTTGTAATGATATAATAATATTTTGAGTTACTGTTGTTGTTTTTATCAGCTCGAATGGGCGATATAAACGATATGCGATATAAACGATATAAAATTGGTCTACGATAGAGATTTTAATTCTATTGCACTATCGCGATATTGCATGTTGACGCAATTTTCCCGCAAAAATTTAGAGCCACGAGCTGCAACCGGCAGCAACGCATCGTCATATTCGTCATCTTGAGTAATCATGCGTCTGAAAGCGAAACGGAGGGGCTGGTGAAAAAGACCGGTGCAACATCCATATTTGGATTAGGTTCGGATTTAAGCCGTCCGACGAACAGCAGCAAACTATACTCTGTAGGGGCAACAGTTCTGGCTAACACCTGTTTCACACATACTCCGTTTGCGGTTCATATGGCATATGCAGTGTGTATTTTTTCCGTACCCATATTAACAGGCCTGCACGCGGATGCGGTGCGGCAATGCGTTGAGATCGTTTCAGCAAAGAGTCTGTGCTGCACGTGCTGAATTAAAGTGACAGCGCATGGCTTGTGGTCAAAATGAACACGAATTGATATGAAAATATAGTAATCTCTCCTTAAATGCATTTATACTACTATTTTTCAATCATTTTCTTTTTAACTTTAAGCTCGGGGTAATAAGCAAGGAAAACACAGTTAAGTTACCTCAAGTCCTCAACAACGCGACAATAATGGATGTTTGTCTCTTGTGGAGGTGGAAAAACAAGTTCTTTGTGACCGCAATATTTCTTGTAAAAAAGATTTAAATGCAAAAGAAAAGGTATGGTAAGCTGTTTTTGTCAATTGTGTATGCTTTAATTTAAAATGTTTGCAATTTTAACATAAATGTAGTAAATGTAGTTGCTTTTTAAGCTTTTTCTTTGTTAAAGTCTCTGCAGCTAGTGTACTTGGATTTTATTAATCTGCAACATTATGTTGTATAATTTAAGTTTTGCATAATAAATGTTCTCAAAACGACATGCGTTTCTTTTAAAACAAATAGCCTACATAGCAGTTTGACTTTCCTTATGGTCTATCTAACCTGTTCTGAAATTGTTCTATTATAATTTATATATCGCGATATATATCGTTATCGCAAGAGGCTGCAATGTATATCGCAATATGGATTTTAGGCCATATCGCCCATCCCTAGCTCGAACCAGTCTGGCCGTTCTTTTTTTTGCCACAGAACTGGCGCTCACTGGATATTTTCTTTTTTTCAGTCCATTCTCTGTAAACAGAGATGGTTATGCGTGACAATCCCAGTAGATCATCAGTTTCTGAAATACTCTCAGACCAGCCCATCTGGCACCAACAACCATGCTACGTTCAAAGTCACTTAAATCACATTTCTCCCCCATTCAGATGTCCAGTTTGAAATTCAGCTGATCGTCTTGACCATGCCTGCATGAGTTGAAATTGTTAATGGCAATTGAAAAGGTGTACCTAATAAAATAGCCTGTGTATATTAATTTAACTTGAGAAGTTAAGTAACTGACAGCCTCTGCTCAAGCCAAACAACTTAACTCATCTCATCAGGTTCATATCTCATCTCTTCATTCTTCACCCATTTACTGCTAAATATGATGTCTTCTTTTTTGATGTCTTTCAGCTCAAAGAGCAGAGGGAGAAAGAAAGGAAGGCTCGAAAAGCCAAAGAGAACGGAGAGGACGACGGGGGAGAGTTTGACGACCTGGTGTCCGCTTTGCGTTCTGGAGAGGTTTTCGATAAAGACCTGTCAAAGATGAAGCGCAATCGCAAACGCATAAACAGCCAGACATCAGACACCGGCAGGGAGCGTCCAATTACCAAGCTTAACTTCTAAATGGCAGTCATGCTGATCAACCACTGAGGCGCAATTCATTGCAACCAAATAACCTCCTTGCAGTGGTGAATGTTTGGAGGACACTCATTAACTCCTCTCCTCATATTAAACACCATCACTGGTAGCAGAGCAAACCATGCTTACCCAAACACAGTCAGTTTATCTTGTGTCATGTGACTGTAATGGGGAACCCTGTCTAAATGCAGAGAACTTAAGAATATGGCTGCCAAATGAACCTAATTTAATGATTCATTTCATCAAGTGTGCTGGAGCACCTGGATTCTTATCAGAGATTGAGATAAATGTGAGTTTACTGATTGGTTATGAGTCGGAAGCTCACGTTCATTTGACCACATAAACTTGCAATTCTTGTCAACCCCTTTTTTCTTACTGTAACAAAACAAATCGTCAGAAGCGTCAATGGCTCTTGGCGCCCATGTGAACTACTCCATTTCTTGCTTTTCTGACTGCTTTTCTCTCAAAGTGGGAACGGATGGTTATTTAAAGACGTTTAATGACAAGTGTCTGTATATAGGTCACTGAAAAGCTGTAAAGTGACTGTACCCCTTTAAGAGAGGGTTTTGCCCTTTCTACTAAGGGTGTTTTTTTATACATATAGTGTGTTTTTAAGGAATATTACTGACATCAATAACCAGGGCTGTGGGTTGCTTATTTCAGAAAGTTGACTGCATTGTGATATCCGGTACAGGCTGACTGGGAATGATTTTTTAAAGGTGTGATTTTTAGGGGCCTCTGGTGCCCATGTTGTGTCTAAACACTGTGGACGGTCATTGTACAGACTATGCAGTTTCTGATGTCAAGTGTTGGACTCTCTGTTTGAGGATGTGAAATTTAGTCATATTTAAAATGATCTGCAAGTAACTGGATCAAGGCAATACTCTTCTTCCCTTACATTCTTCCTTCCTGTCTAGAATCCCTCCTGTTTTTTTTAAGATCAGCCTAGTTGTATGACAAAGTTTCCTTTTTCAGTGCAAGATACCTCCATTGGACTTTTATAATTTAAGAAAAAACTCAGCCTTCCATTGTAAGATGAATCATAAGAGAATAAATGGAAGAATCTGACAAGTATTTACCGTTACATGCTGTAGATTTAAGTCATAGGGTTTTATGATAAACAAAAACAGAGAATACTTTTTTAGTAAAACCTGTCACCGCTGTTCATTCAATTTTTGCTGGATCAAATGTAGTCAGACGATGCCTCCTGGTGGCCATTATACAGTTCAAACAATGTCAAAAATATAATTTAAACCAGAACTTATAATGTGGTACCATCTTAGGGAGATTGTAGCGGTCACAGCACAACGTTTATTCAATGTCTGAAAGTGTTCTCATGATTTTCAAGATTGATGTGCTCCCAAGCTCAGAAACTGTACCTGAAATCAGGCAGAAATTGATAGTGGATTAAATCAACGTAGAAGGAAGCCTCCACTGAGGGGGTCGTCACTCTCCTGGGTGAAGCAGGCCACACCGCTGTAGTGAGCATGACCTCTGACCTCTACTACCACAGCCCTGAAGTCCCCACACATGGTCTCCTTTAACAACAGAACAGCTGCAAATGACTGATTTTGTTAAAGAATCAAGCATATAAATACATTTCTAGGACTAGTAACGTATATACCTCAATTTATTTACAAAAATCAACAGATATAAAAATTTGTTTTAATTGCTACAGGTACCTCTACTGCTGTTCCTGTAAATACTGATCCTGTAGCTCCGCTCTGGAAGCTTCTGGTCTGGTTCAGTGCGATCAGGCCTTTATGGTACTGAAGAGCGATACGAGCGGTGACGCCAGACCCCGTAGGGCTTCTATCCACCTGACAAGCCATATAACAGACATCTGTCACATAGACTGAAGAGCAAAAGACCAGTTGATATCATTTTAGGATGAAAAGTCTTGAAGACCAGAACTTCTTATGTATGGATTGATATAAACATGTCAGCCGGTCACATATGGTTTTACCTGCGCGTCAGCAAACACGCACACGTTGGCCGTGGGCTCTTCAGAATAACCATCTTTGCCGTCAGTAAGGATTGTGCCATAGAGGAAGGCTAGATCGTCACTGACTGGATGGTGCAGCTTTACCTAAGGTCATTACAATAATTAGTACAATAAATTATGCTAATAATAGGTTAATAAAACACAATGTGGAATAAAGTAGGCTTGTGTTTCTTAAATTTAATTAAATAATCAAATAAGGTCCTATTCAAAACCGATATTCAGAAATAAACATATTCGATTCATAGATTAATGTTGTTTGATCCCATTGGGATTTGTTAGAAAATATGATATTTTTTTTAAAGTCCCCATTGTAGTCGATAATTTTATCCCTTAAAGGGATAGTTCACTTTGAAATTAATTTTTGGTATATTTTAGCTTACCTCAAGCCAGGGCATCCAAGATGTAGGTGTCTTTGTTTCCGCAGTAGTTTCAATTTTGATATTTTTAGGTCAAACCGTTCTTGTCTGTCAGTCATATAATGCAGGTCTATGGTCACCACCTCAAAGAGCATGCACAGAGAATTCCAAATTAAACATGATTTAATGATGATAAATGTAAGTACACATTGATGGTCTAAGACACGAAACGAGCGGTTTGTGTGAGAAAACGAACAGTATTTATATCGTTTTTACTTCTTGTAAACACAGCCACGTCCAAGTGATCTGAGGGGGTGGCTGTGTTTACAAGAGGTAAAAACGATATAAATACTGTTCGTTTTCTCACACAAACCACTCGTTTTGTGTCTTAGGCCATCAATGTGTTCTTACATTTACGAGTCATTAAATCATGTTTAATTTGGACTTCTCTGTGCATGCTCTTTGAGGTGGTGACCATAGACCTGCATTATATGACTGACAGACAAGAACGGTTTGACCTAATATAAAAATTGAAACTACTGCGGAAACAAAGACACCTATACCTTGGATGCCCTGGCTTGAGGTAAGCTAAAACATACCAAAAATTAATTTCGAAGTGAACTACCCTTTAAAACTCATATTTGATCACCAAAATGACATATTTAAATGTTTTTTTCCTGTGAAAATGTCTAAAAATCAGTATCCTTAGAAAAGCTTTGAACATTTCTGAACGTCAGTGGAGAAAGTTCAATTGTTCATAACATCATAATATACATCATATAGATAATTAACCCGCTATATTGCTAAATGTGCCAGATGTTTTATATCAACAAATATATACCGGCATAACCTGGCTTCTCTTGAGACTCCCCTGCCTCACAGCATAGTAATGATGAGATGCTAAATCTCGCCTCCACGTTGATGTGATTGGATTCATTTGACCAGTTCTCTTTATTAACCACTTTTATATTTATATTTTCAGTTTTAATCTTTAGTCTTAGTTAAGAATAACAACACTGGGCCAGTTACCTGGGATTTGACAGCATCACTCACAGCAGTGGCTGCATCCACCAAATCTCTGGTTTTGGACTTGTTGACATCTAATCCAAACTTCTCAGCACTCACAAAAGCATAAAGAGCTCCACCATAACTGATGTCCACAGTGATGGACTCATATCCTGGTACAGAGACACTCACATCTAGAAAAACAAGAATGGCAAATAATTGAATTGCCTAATTTAATAATATAATTCAAACTTGCAATTTACTTCATGCTCTAATCAGTTGTCACCTGTAGCGAAAGCAAACGCTGGCACACTGAGAAATCGGACAGCTCCGGTTTTCCCATTGGAATATTGTGTAAAGGCCTTCACTAAGCCACAGGGGCAGTGTATGTTTATCTGTGTCTCGGGTGAAGTGGGCTCTTTAATCAAACCATAATCCACTGCAAAGCGCCCGAGCGCAATGACAGCGTGGCCGCACATGGTGCTATACCCTTCATTGTGCATGAACAAGACGCCGAGATCAGCCTCTGCTAACTCACTTCTGACCAGAAGGGCTCCGTACATATCATAGTGACCACGGGGCTCAAACATTTAGACCTTGCGAAGATGATCGAGATGCTCTCTGACATAACGTCGTTTGGCAAGGATGGTGTCCCCCTTCACTTCTGGAAACCCGCTCAGGATAATGCGCAGCGGTTCTCCACCTGTGTGCATGTCCACTACTGATAAAACAGACCCGGAGTGAGGGGGCAGCTTTGGGAACTCCATAGATCACTCTGTAGGAAAAATTAATTAATAAATACAAAAATAATGAAAATCAGATTTGCAATAGTCTCAAAGCTTACTAACTTACTTTATTTTATTTATAAAGCACTTTACAGTACAATCAGCAGCATAAAAACAACATGCAACTTACTAACTTACCAACCTCTCAAAAGCTAAAAGACAATAAATAATTTTTAACACAAGCTTTACATACATTTAAAAAAGTTATCTCTCTTAGTTAAAAAGGCAACTGTATCTTTCTGATCCATCTTTTTTAGGGAACTTTGATTTAACATGCAATGTTTTTTAAAATGTTATAGATCCATGCTAATGCGTACTGTCACATGAATTTTAGGACAAAAGACTGCAGTTTTTTTTTAGTGGCACCAAGTATATATAAAAATAATTAAAAACTTTTAAATTAAGTCTTAAAATATGACATAATTCTACATCAATAATAATAATAAAACAACAACAACAACAACTCAAACATGGGTAAATAGTTTATTAGCCTAGCTTAAAAAGTAAATTGGTTAAAGTAAAGCTGAGGGGTGACATTGTAAAGATAACTCATAATACTGAAGAGGTACACTTACTAAAAAGATTTTATGATGTTCTCATTGTAATGGACGCTCAACGTACAGTAATCAAAACTGTACTGTCAAATTGCTAAATGTGATTTTAGTAATAATCCTCCTACAACTGTTGCCCAATTATCACAGTTACATCAGACCATTATTGACAAAAGTTGTCAAATGTAACTGTAACAACAAGCTATTGGATGCTTTGAATCTGCATTTACACACTCAACCTATGTATGGAATATGATACTATGATTAAAATCCCGGAAATCTAAGAAGGCCATACGACTTTAGTACTGTAGCTCTAAAGGATTATCCATGCATCAATAATAATAAAAAGAACATGTTGTTAAATCTCCATGAAATTTTTTGGACCATAAACAAACAGATTTTCCTTAAAGGGGAACATAGCCCCATTGTACCCTAAACCTAAAGCTTTTGTGCAGAAATACAGTTGTCCAGCGCTAGTTTTACTGAAATAATTTGAGATATGAATTGAGCAGAATGCATCTTACCGTCACAGCTTTGCACAGATGATAGGCTAAGTTAACGTTACTTGAGAAAGACAGAAAGTTTAGTAAACACGTCATCGGACATATTATCGAATGTTTTGTGTTTTTACGACTGTTAATTAAAAAACTGAAATGTGAGACTAGACTTACTTTTAAATGGAACAACTCTTAATGCAACTCTTTCTTTTAATTTTGCTTTTCCATATTTCAATGTGCAGTGGCTCTTTATTGCCTCTCTGTGGCCTGGATGAGAATGACAAGCTGCTATATATATATTGATGTATATAATGATATATATTTCTGTGATGATAAAGTTGAAATATTTTGTATTCTTTTGTATTTTTTTTTTGCTGATGCGTGAATGGCAATTTTAGCTGTATGAGCCAAACAAATGCAGTATTAGGGTAAGACATTTGCTGTAAACAACAGCCAACTGACCAGACAAATCCTTAATAATTCACCAGGCATTGAGCTGCTCAAAACAATCTAACTTCTGCAGGGTCAGTCAGTGTTACAGGCTATTAAGTGCCACATAGAAGATGTCTGAATCCCTTTGCCACCCAGGACTTCCTGATGCCAAGAACGCTGGTTTAACCTCCTGAGACCCTGCGGCCTCACATGAGAACATTACATTTTTGTCTCTTGACACAATGATAATCAAATTTGTAAATCTTAGACATGTTGGCCACATTTAGGGGCACTGCCCACACCATTTTGTTGTGATATCACAACATTACACCAATGTCAGTGAGAAGAAAATGACCCTAACCCTAAACACTTCTACACCAGTTCCCGAAAGAAAAATGACCCAGGTAAAAAATCTATTCAAATTATATGAATGAAACAAATGTATTTATGTACAATCTCTATCATCATATGGGGATTAAAATTTAACATATTTTAGTAATAGTATCACTCTAGGTCATCAGTAAATGTGAAGTACTCGTTTGAGGACATTGGGTCTATATTACGTTATCCCCTTAACTGTCACCGTCACACCTGGGACGTTTGCCCATATATATTTAGAACAATAATATCTTAGTAAAAACCTAAAGTAATATTGACAAACTATATATCATTTGAAAGCTTACAATCTCTTGTTTTTTAAAATAAATTACAGAAGAGCAGTAATTTATCAATTTGCAAGAAGAATATTTCATATTCATTAGGCCTTTATTTTGAAATAGAAAAAAACATAAATAATCATGAAAGATTGGTAGAAACCTCAGTTTGTTTTCATGCCAAGAGTTCAAAAGATAACACTAATTAAATGTTATGAGAAAAAAAGGTCTGAACATTTTTAGAATATAAAGAAAAATATTATGAATTCTCGATTTGTGATGCGGCAAAAAGAGCACATTTGTGATGTGCTCTTTTTATGTTTATTAGAGGTTGAAATCAAATCAAATACTGCCAAAACACCCATACTATTTCTGAATAGGATGTATACTTAATAAATTGTATGAAATTATGGAAAGACATGGTTCAGATCACTCAAAACATATGAAAATGGAGGCACCCTTATATGGTCACTCAGTAAGGACGCTGGCTGTCCATCTAGTGAAAAAGTTTGGTAAAATCTTACTGAAAGCTCTTTTTTTGAGATATCAACCTAAAATTTGGAACACAACTTGTTTAGATTTTTGGCTTTAATTTTCTAGCAGTTTTTTAGAGTAAAATATATTTGGTGGGATTTCACGGAATTTACTAATTTTTTGAGGAATAAAAAGCAGTTCAGTACTTGAAATCAAATCGCGATGTATACTAGTGTGTGTGAAAGACTATTTAAATACGAATCCTGCATGTTCGGTGTGAATGAATGGTGCAGCCGACGCGCAGTTTCATTTACCACACACACACACACACACACACACACACACACACTCCCACACACACACACACACTGAAGCACGTGTGACGCTTGCGCTGTTTTTTGCCTATATGAAGACACAAATGCATGAACTTTCTCTCCAGGCTCTAGATCCACTCCGAAAGTCACTTCCTGATCATTTAACCGCTTCATTTGAGAAAAAACTATCATCATGACATAAACACACAGAAACTCAAAAGGTCTTCACGGCAGCCCGTCAAAATAAAAGTCCGGTTTAACTTGACAGAAATATATTACTGTTGTACAGTAGAATTTAGATATGTCCCAATGTAATAATAATACTAACACTAATCCAAATAAATTATCATCAAAACTGATTTTTTTTAAGGAATAATCAATTTTTCTATTTATTCTATTTATATATATTACATAAAATATCAATAATTATATTTTTACATTCTATATTTTCATAAACAAAATATTTTTTTTAAAGAGTTTTAAAAATAGAGAGATTGATAAAGGCAGTCAGATTTCTTTACTGCAGTCCTACTGAAACACCCTCACAGCAGTGTTAACTCGTTTTTATTTTTATTTTAAATGTAATACAATACAAAGTATATTGTTACAAATGTACATAATCAAATACAATAAAAAAAATAAAAAAACTTTAGAGATTTATGATTCGGATGACCGTTAAAACGCGTCATCGCAGTTTGTGAGAATTCGGCGCCTTGCCGAGAGAGGAAACAACAGCACACGAAACCAACAGGCTACAGTTGGTAAGTATTTTCTCATGCAACTAAATGTTTAATAATTTATAGCAAATTCGTTATGTCAGCCGAAAGAAAGCTAACTTACCCTGCACGTCGACAGTCTCGACACCCCTTTGCTTGACAAATCGACCACTGGCTGTCTCGTTGTTTCATCATGTCTCGTTGTTTCATGTCTTCTTATGTGATAAAATTCCGAACTGTTTTGTTAAAATGTTTTCTTTGTCGTTGTCCCATAAAATGTGACCATTTAAGGAGTTTTAGATCAATTTCAGTGTTATAAGGGAAGTGTTATTAAAAGTTAGGACGATTCTAGGGGCCCACACACTTTTGGGTCCCCCAGAGATCGATTTTATTAATGGAATGGGTGCGGTAGGGGGCCCTACCTCATATTCTTTCATGGGGCCCAAAATTTCTAGCAGCGCCCCTGCCTTTAGTTGATGGAAAGTGCCCGGAATAAACTGAAACTTTAAAGGCCCTTGCACACTGAGTCTGAAATTTTCGTATGTGTTTTTTCGTATTCGTGATTCGGTAGCTATGAATTGTCAAAACACCATTCAAACACCATTCAAACTGCTTGCTACAGATGCGAAAAACGTAGAAAATCGAATCTGACCCGTTTTTTTTTTAATGACGGACAAAAGTTTCGGAGGCCGCTAGCCTAGCTTAGCACAAAGACGGGATGTAAATGGCTACAGCTAGCATACTAACGCAATAAAATAACGCAAACATTTTCCTATTTACATGTTGTGATTTGTATAGTCACAGAGTGTACAAATCAACACACAACACGTAACCGGAGTTTCTGAAAATCCTCACCCAAAAATCCTCAATCCAAGGGGTTTTCAAAAATGTTCGGTTTCAGTGCGTTTCCGTGTGGACGAACGGCCGAACCGCGTAGAAAAAGTCACGGTTATAAAAATACCCGTGTCCGTGTGGACAGGGCCTGAGATGCACCGTTGTTTTTTCCGTCAACAAAACCGACGTGACTAGTGTGCAAGGGCATTAACTGCATGCTGTAAATTAGCCAAACAACACAAAAATTACTTAGCAACAAATAGGACGACATAACGGATAATTTAACAAAATACAAGAAAAAAGTCACACAAGAAAACAACATGAAAAGGGTTGCTTTTGGCATACAATTACACGGATACGAAATAAAATGATAACTATAACATTTAGGCTCTGTCCCAAATGGCACACTCCGGATTTGTGGACTTCCTCAGAGTCCACACTTCGGTGACGTCATGAGTGCAGACCTATAGGGCCCTTAGCGCGAGTCCGCGAGGGCGCATTGAGAGGTATTTTTGGGACAGACTCGATCGTCACGCCGGAAACAGGAAGACAGTCTGGTTGTTGTTATGGACAGGAGCTACAGGTTCGGGGAAATATGCTGACTATTGTTGTTGTGTTTGCATATGACTCAGTAAAGCCCTGACATTCTGTTCTATTTATTGTTGGATTTATAATATTATATTATATAATTATATTATTCAGCTCGCTATTATTAGCCTATGTTAGAGACATCAACCACTGGTTGATGATCATAATGTTTGTATAAACTTGTCATAAAAACCGTAATGATAATTACACTTAAATATTTTCTTCTCAGCCATGTTAACAATTGTCCGTGAGCGAAATCTCCTCCCATCTGTTGTCTGATTGGCCTTTCGCAAGGATTCCTGGGTAGTTAAAGTGCGTGGAGCCTGCTTCTATGACCGCTTCAAGGGTACAAAGGGGGCGCTGCTGAGCACACTTCAGAGCGTTAAAATGCTATTGGGATGTAGCCTCGTGAGACCATCCTGATCTCGCGAGCTTTCAAGGTTTCACTCGCAGATCAGTCTGGATACTTTCCGTTAAAGAAAATTTGGGAGCAGTTCACCAAACGAACGTCCAATCAGCGTTGGCTTTGAGGCGGGTTGAGGTGTGACGCAACGAGAAGCGCGACAGTTCAGTCTTAAGTACATGGCGGCTTCAGCGGATGAAACTAGCATCAGTGTGGCTATCGAGCAAGTTTTATCGGAATTACAGAGTTATTACGGAATTACAGAGCTAATGAGCCTTTACCTGCAGCAGCAAGAGTAGCCTGGCTTGTGGTTGTGTTTTCGTCGTCGCTCTCATATGCTTCGTTGATCTGATTGGTTGATTTGGCGCGTCTATCACCAACATAGGCCAATCAGCTAACCAGTATTTTCGCCCCTTACCAAAACTACTTCAACGGAAGGTTTCCAGATGGATATGCGGAGCAAATCCATCTGGCGGAGTCAGGTTAATTGGGATGGCCTACGGACTCATAGACTCGGCGAGCACGCACAATTTAAGTCCACGAGACCGAAAGTCCGCATGAAGTGCGCCATTTGGGACTGGGGCCTTAGCCTACTTGTCTAATCTGTCAGTTATATCAACGACTACGGCAAATCAGCTGTTCTCCATTCCTCGACTCTAATTAGCCCCAGCCTGAATCTGAAATCGCCCCCTAAACCCTCAATGAATGGAGTGAATGAAAACGAGTGAGTGAATTTGGACAGTTGTTGAGCTACATCGACTGAACACTCGTGCAATGTGGGATAGAATGAGTGCACTCCATAACGTCCACTATGGTTTCGGACACCACTACAAAAATGGACGATCCTTCAAATAATGCCCTATTTGAGGGTATAGGGGGCAATTTCGGATTCAGCCCCAGAGTCGGGGTCGACTCCAGCACAGGAATCGACTCTCGTTGTCGACTCTGTTGCTGTGTCTGAAATCGCTCACTTGTTTACTACCGGTAACTCTCTAATCCCTGCATGGCAGTTGAGTGCACTATTAGGCCTATGCTAGAAGTGAACAAAATGAAGCGAGGAATTCGGACAATAAGTGAGCTTAGCCTCCGTGCCAGCTTTAGTTTAGTGATGTTATTAATGCAATAAATAGATTTAGTTTCCCTAACCTTGTGTTCATAATCATTAACTAACCATCAGTGGTGGAAAGAGTACTAACAAATTGTACTTAAGTAAAAGTATTGCTACTTAAGTAATAATTTACTTGAGTAGAAGTAGAAGTACTGAAAAATAATATGACTCAAGTAAGAGTAAATAAGTATTTGCTTTAAAACTACTCAAGTACTACAAAGTACAAAGTACTTTAGTATTATTTTTCTATTTATCCCCAAAATGGGGAGATGATAGTGATATGGAGCACTAAACACTCACATGTCCTCTGTTTCTTTCAGACTGGAAGCCCAGTACTGATTCATCCCTCAAGCAGAAAGTCCACAAGTGAAATTCAAAGAAGTATTAAACTATATAAAGGAAATGCCTCTTGTAATAACATGCAAAAATAGGGACGTTTTGACTGAAACATGAAGACAAACACATGATAGCGATAATATCTGTGTTCACCAATCTATCTCAGGTATTTTCATAAGAATGATGTATGTCTTTAAAGGGATAGTTCACCCAAAAAGGAAAATTAGCCCATGATTTACTCACCCTCAAGCCATCCTAGATGTATATGACATTCTTCTTTCAGACGAATGCAATCAAGAGTTATATTAAAAAATGTCTAGACTATTCCAAGTTTCACAATGGCAGTAAATGGCTGGAGAAAATTTGAAGCCCAAAAATGTGCATCCATCCGTGATAAAAGCGATCCACTTTTACTCCTGTGGCGCAAGTCGAATTGCGTAGTGTGTGTACGGTCGTCTGGTGGAAGCAAGTTATTTTAGATTATAAAGTAATAAATATGGGTATTTTTCTTACAAAAACCCAGGGCTTCGCTTCCGAAGGCCTTTAGTAACCCACTGGAGCCGTGCAATTTGTAATTAGTAATTTGTTTGTTTCCAAATTTTTTCCAGCCATTTACTCCCATTATAAAGCTTGGAAGAGTCAGGACATTTCTGAATATAACTGTGATTGTATTCGTCTGAAATAAGAATGTCATATCATATACACCTAGAAGGACTTGAGGCGAGTAAATCATGGGGTAAATACAATTTTTTGGTGAACTAAACCTTTATAGCAATGCTAATCAACATATCTATAGAATGTAATACAATAATATATTCTCACTCTGTGTTCAGAGGCAACATGAAACAAATTTCATGTATTGTGATTTTGAAAAGTAAGTCCAGGTAAGATCATTTGAATGTTTCAGTTAAACATCATACTTGAAAGCAAAGAAGAATAAGTGAGAGGTCCCATAAAAAAAGAGAGATTTACAACAGTATGAATAAAAAAGTGCCAGTAAAAAAAAAAAAAATAAGTGGGGTACGGGTTAACGTTAAATTAAATTCTGCTTTTTTTCGTTCTACCGAAAATGTACTGGGAGCCCACTGTTGCTATAGTAACAAACACTTTTACGTTAATCTGATTGACAGGTAAATATTGCGATCTTATTTCAATGTTGTTGAGGTTTTTTCAGCTTTGTACAAAGTTTGCTTCATACATTTCGTTTAACTATGCTGTCAAAGGGCGAGATTTACCATTTAATTGAACTGTGTGCATATTTAGACACTACATTGTTCTTGCTCCGTCAGTGCAATAACTGCGTCCATGTTATGAGCCGAGTTTTTCATTTACTTCAAGTGCTCAGTGCGCTGGTATTATCAATGGGATGACCCATTTCCGGAGTTGCCATAATTAAAATTTAAAATCAGAATATGAGCATATTCCCTGAATTGAAACGTAAGCAATACTGATTCAAAACACGAGTGCCCCGCCCCCCAGCCGAACTGGAGGTTTTGATTGGTTTTGCACGGTGCACCTGAGTCAGATCTGACTGTTATTGGCTGAAGCGCTCCAGATCTGACTGTTATTGGCTGAAGCGCTCCAGATCTGACTGTTATTGGCTGAAGCGCTCCAGATCTGACTGTTATTGGCTGAAGCGCTCCAGATCTGACTGTTATTGGCTGAAGCGCTCCAGATCTGACTGTTATTGGCTGAAGCGCTCCAGATCTGACTGTTATTGGCTGAAACGCAGGGCTCCACCGCAGTAGTTTGAAAAGTGTCTGTCAAATGTCAGCTTGGCCTGTTGCTCCGTCGGCAAATTTGACAAAGTACTTTGTACTTTTGGTGAAAAATAAATGTAGAGAAGTTGAATACTTTATTTTTATTTTACTCAAGTAAGAGTAAAAGTACCACAATTTAATTATACTCAAGAAAGTAGAAAAAAATGAAAAATCTACTCAAGTACTGTAACGAAAGTATTTGTAATTAGTTACTTTCCACCACTGCTAACCATAAATCATAAAAAAAATAATATCAAGATTAAACACAGTTCACAGTTAGGGGCAGTTCTCTGCAACTTCTTTCTGGTGATGTATGCAGGACTTTTCCAATCATTTAGTCTGCAAGCTCACGTTCATCTGCCTCCACTTTTGATTGCAACACCCATACCAAAATCCAATCAACAACGGATGCATAGAACAAGTCCTTCCTGTCCCACTTTTTTTGTTGTTGTTGATAATCAGATGTACATCACAATATGGAAGAAAAAATCTGACTCTACTTCCTTTTCTTTGTGTCTTAATCATAAAGAGTGATCCGCCAATCAGATTGCGCTTACCAAAGTCAATCTTACCAACAGTATTAGTAGCAAAAGGCTCGAAAGTGACCTTCTACTTCCATAAATCTACAACATTGAGTCAATCTCCGCACACCCTCACACAACTTGTATATAGTATTTTGCTGTATACTTTCAATATGATTTATAGAAAATAACTTAATATTGTTCCTTTTTTGGGGGTTTGATTTTGCTACATCATTCACAGTGCTGCTTCATGGGGTTAGTATAAATTCATGATTACAAGTACAACCTTTTTTTACTTCTCAAATGTTGTAATGTTCTGATTCATATCGTTGATTTAATTCAAATGTTTTTTTTTTTTTTTTTTTAAAGTGACTACTCAGCAAACATTTGGATGTTTAATGACTTTGGTTTTGACAAGACATGTCATCCCTCCGACACATCCCGTCATGGTTGAAAAATAGTTCAAAAATGAAATTTGAATGGACGTCGTCTTGGACGTTATCTGTTCTGTTACATATTTTTTACTGATTTATGCCGTCTTACCGCGACTAGCTATTTTTGGCCTATAGTTTAGCCTCTTCCGGGCCCAAGCGCTCTGCTCGTCCACTCCAGATCCTAGACTACATAAACCCTTTTTTTTAAAGGGCTTTTTTTGCTTCAGTGCCAGTGGGTGTTACTAGGGATTAAGGGATAGCACCCACTGGCGCCAAAGTTTCTTCATTCATTTAAGATTTGTAACTTACCATATCAACTGCAGCCATTTTTGACGTCTATTTTTGGCCCGGGACACGACGTTGCCGACGGACCAATGTTTGCTGGGTGTTGACAAAATGGAGACACTTCCAGAACGAAGGCCACGGAAAAAGTGGGGAGTCACTGTTGCACCTTATCAGTCTGCTGCATAGACTGTAAAAAGGTGTGCTGTACATTTCCCTCAAAAACAGAGTGTGAGACCCTCTGCAGTGTTTCCCCTAGGATTTTTTTTCAGGGGGGGTGGTAAAAACGAATCGGTTACCTAACGTAACCTCGGTTCTCTCTAGATGAGGGAACGAGTATTGCGTAAGCTAGCTTACGCTACGGGAAAGATTCCATCTTTCTGAGAAATTGAAGCCAAAAATTATCCTATAATTTTGTATCCATTGTCAACGCAGTTCAGCTGCAGCAGACCATGAGAGGGCTAGCTAGCCGCTCATTGGTTCGCTCACGGAGAACTGCTCAAGCCTATGAGGGAGCGCGGATGAACCCGCGACCAATGAGAGTCTGACTCGCTCTCATTACGTCACCCGCCCCCGAAACGGGCGTGGACGAGGCTATAAATACCCCGAAATAGGCTGAATAATCTGGTTTTTCATAACTGAAGCGACAATCGCCAGTAGCACAAGCACGGCCAGGAACGCAATACTCGTTCCCTCATCTAGAGAGAACCGAGGTTACGTTAGGTAACCGATTCGTTCTCTTACGAGAGGTTCTCTTGTATTGCGTAAGCTAGCTTACGCTACGGGAACACCTGGTCAACGCCGTGCGTGCTAAGCATCCACTATTAGACCCAGGGGGGACCCCGGGGAACTCTGTAAGTGGGAATGAATATATGTACATGTGACAAAAGGCCACCGGTGACTGTGTGGTACATAAGCACATTATAGAGAGGGAACAGAACGAACTCGGTCTGTGTAATTAACCCCCTATAGTGCAGCTCAACCAGAAGAGCTGAAACATACTAGACTGCTAGTAGTTTAGCCTGCAAGACGGGTACTTCCAGATTGTAAAATCTGACAAAGGCGGAGGGGGAAGCCCATCCCGCTGCCACGCAAATGTCGTGAATGGAAATTCCGCTGGACCATGCCCACGATGAGGCCATGCCTCTAGTGGAATGAGCCCTGATGCCCAGAGGGCATGGCAGGTCTTTAGATGCGTATGCTGCTGCAATGGCATCAACAATCCATCTGGATAGGGACTGTTTCGAAGCGGCCAAACCCTTGGTGCGCCCACCGAACGAAACAAAAAGCTGCTCGGATCGTCTGACCGAGCAGTGCGAGTAACGTATAATCTCGGGGCCCTGACCGGACCTAGGAGATTAGTATCAGATTCGCTATCGGATGCAGGCAGAGCCGATAGGGATATAACTTGTGCCCTGAACGGGGTGCCGATCGCTTTGGGGACATAGCCATGCCTAGGTTTGAGAACGACTAAGGAGTCATTAGGTCCAAACTCAAGACAGGACGCGCTGGTGGACAGCGCGTGTAGGTCTCCCACCCGTTTTACTGACGCGAGCGCGAGTAGAAAACGGTCTTTAGCGACAGGTACTTTAGGTCCACGGTGTTTAACGGTTCGAATGGGGGAGCTTTCATAGCATCAAGAACTATGGAAAGGTCCCAAATCGGCACCGAGGGGCGAAGGGGGGTTCATCCTTCTAGCTCCCCTGAGGAAGCGGACTACCAACCCATCTTTGCCCAGTGACTGGCCGCGGCGGGGTTCAGCAAACGCCGCGACGGCTGCCACATACACCTTAAGAGTGGACGGGGATCTGCCCTTGTCCAGCATCTCTTGGAGAAAATTTAGCAAGGAGGGAACCTCGCATAACCGTGGGTCCAGACCCTTTTCGGTGCACCACTCTGAGAACACAGACCATTTTGACGCATAGAGCCTTCTGGTAGAAGCCGCTCTAGCCTGCATGATCGTGTTTAACACTCCCTCTGGCAAAGCAACGGGTAGTTGTTGAGCACCCACGCGTGTAGCGCCCAGCTGGGTGGGGATGCCAGATCGTGCCGCGAGCTTGGGAGTGGAGATCTGCTCTGACTGGAATGGGCCACGGCGCTGTCTGTGACAGCTGCGTGAGCTCCGGAAACCAAGTCTGACCCTCCCAGCGCGGGGCTATGAGGAGCACCGAGTGCTGCGCTTCTCTGATTCTCTGAAGCACCTGTGGTAGCAGAGAGACCGGAGGGAAAGCATAAAGCGGGCGGCTGGGCCGGGTTTGGGCTAGCGCGTCCTCGCTCCTTGAGAAAAATATTGGGCAGTGGGTGTTCTCCGCCGAGGCGAAGACGTCCACCTCTGCTCTGCCGAATAAACGCCACAGTTTCTGAACTGTAAGAGGATGCAGGGACCACTCCCCGGGGGGAGTGGGGTTCCTGGACAGGCTGTCTGGACCGTCGTTCAGATGTCCCGGCACGTGCGTCGCCCTGAGCGAGAGCAGGTGACACTGAGACCAAACTAAGATGCGTTCTGTCAGCTGGAAAAGATTCCTGGATCTGACTCCGCCCTGACGGTTTATATAAGAGACCACGGCTATATTGTCCGAACGGATCAGCACGTGGTGGCCCTGAATGCGCGGGAGAAAGCGCATGAGCGCGTTCTCGACCGCCAACCTCTCCAAACAGTTTATGTGTAGGAGGCTCTCTTGAGCTGACCAGGGGCCGAAGGCCGGTGAGCCCTCGCAGACCGCTCCCCAACCCGTGTTGGAGGCGTCTGTCGAGATGACTTTTCGGCGTGAAACTGTCCCCATGGAAACGCCCCGCTGAAACCATTCTACCACTGACCATGGCTGCAGAGCTGTGATACAGGTCTGCGTTACTTTTATCAGCTGGTGGCCCGTGGTCCACGCTCGGTGAGACACACGGCTCCTCAACCAAAGCTGAAGCGGGCGCATGCGCAGTAACCCCAGCTGGAGCACCGCGGAGGCTGAGGCCATACAGCCCAACGCTCTCTGAAATGTTTTCAAAGGCGTGAGTCTGTTCATCTGAAAAGATGCGGCGAGACGCTGCACACGGTGCGCGCGCTGCGTTGACAGACGCGCCGTCATCGTGACCGAGTCCAGCTCTATACCCAAGAAGGAGATAGTCTGACTGGGTTGTAGTACGCTCTTTGTCCAGTTGACAGAGAGGCCCAAAACTTTCAGATGGTCGAGGAGAACTGTACGATGAGACAGTAACTCTCTCTGAGATTGTGCCAAAATCAGCCAGTCGTCCAAGTAGTTCAGTATTCGCAGCCCCTGACTCCGCAGGGGGGCGAGCGCCGTATCCATGCACTTCGTGAACGTACGGGGTGCTAGGGATAGGCCGAACGGTAGGGCGGTGTATTGATAAACCTGGCCTTCGAGGCGAAACGTAAGAATGGCCTGTGAAGGGGATTTATCTGGATCTGAAAGTATGCATCTTTCAGATCTAGTGATATGAACCAGTCCCCCTGGCGCACATGCGCGAGGAGTTTTCTGATAGTGAGCATTTTGAACGGTCTCTTCATGAGAACTTTGTTCAGCAATCTGAGGTCTAATATTGGTCTGAGACCGCCGTCTTTCTTGGGGACAAGAAAATAACGGCCGTAAAACCCCGACTCGCTCATAGCCAGAGGCACCCTCTCTATAGCCTTTTTGCACAACAGAATTGCTATCTCTGAACGGAGCAGCGCGTCACTGCTTCTGGGTTCACAGTAGTTTCTAGCCGCGCTCGGAAGCGAGGAGGGCGGCGGCAAAACTGTAAGCGATAGCCTAGCTTTATTGTGTTTAACACCCACTGCTTCCCACGCTTTGAAGCGTGACGCTAGGGGGTGAATGGCTACATGGTCCCCGTCGCTGCACTTCGCGGGCTGCATGAGCGCGCTGATAGTGTTTACAACAGCGGGACGTACACTCGGAGGGGAGTTTATGGGCCCTGTAACAGAGTGAACAGAAGTAAGACGCGCACACGGGCTTGTGGGCGCGCTTATACACTCTGAGACTCGAGCGGGCTTGGCCCGCTTTATGAGAGTGGACTCTGTGTGAGACAGGGGAACTGGAGTGTCTTTGTGTATGAGTGAACACAGTGTTGTGGGCACATTCTCTACACAAGTTTATGGACCGTGTAACAGAGGTGGGACGCGCGCACGGGTTCGTGGGCGCGCTTATGTACTCTGAAACTCGAGCGGGTTGGGACCGCTTTATGAGAGTGGACCCTGTGTGAGACACGGGAACAGGAGTGTCTTTGTGTATGAGTGAACACAGTGTTGTGGGCACATTTTCTACACAAGAGGCTTTTACTCTCTTTTGAGATTTCTCTGGGACGCCGTAAACACGGCGTTTTGTGTATGAGGAACACAGTGTTGTGGGCACATTTTCTACACAAGAGGCTTTTACGCTCTTTTTGAGATTTCTCTGGGACGCCGTAAACACGGCATTTGTGCTCATGCAAGCGGGAAGGGATACCGGCTTGGTAATGGCGGGGTACACTGCTGTAGTAGCCGCGTGAGCGGGGACTAACAGAGGGCGAAACTTTGACGGCGATCCGGCCGCGGCGGGAGAGCGCCGTCTTTTTTCAACCACGCTAGGCAGACTTCGAGTAATCAGTTTTCAGCGCGATCCTCTGCCGAGGCCCCCGGGGAGGCGGCGGTCTGTGGCGGCTGTCAGAGCGAGCGAGGGCGGCCGCCCTGGTGTCGCTGAGAAGTCTGACTGTGTTTAGCTAGGCGCTAGGGTGGGGCTCGTGCAGGAGGCTGGTCACGTGAGCGGCCTGCAGAGGAGCTAGCGCGACGAGGCAGAACAAAATTCGCAGGAAAACCTCAATCCGCGACTGAAGGGGGATTTTTTCCCCCCGCTCTCGTCCCATTCACGAGGTACCTCACTCTGTAGTAGACATGGGGTGCAGAAGCCGCTTGGCCGGCGGCTGAAAGCTTGAAGTCGGACTGCAGGCTTTAGCGGGTAGCACAGGTGATGAGCGCCATCTCGCGGAGGGCGGCATAGACGTGCGGCGACCAGGTCCTCTACAGGGAAAATGGAGATAAAGCCCTTCTCTGCGGCTCCGTCCACAACGCGACGCGGGGTGGAAGAGTCAGAGCGAGTTCTAGCAGAGAGCGGGGCGTTCCAGGACTTCGTGAGTTCTGCGTGCAGATCAGGCAGAAAGGGCGCAGCCCGTTTAGCGGCGGGAGTCGAACGCTGGTGGAAGTAGCTGCGCGGGTCCCGGTTGATTCTCGGGCCGAGGAGGCGTGAGAATCGGACCAATCCTCACCGTCTGAAGCGAGAAGCGAACATGTCTCCTTGGTGTCCGCGGCGTCAACGGAGGCAACAGAGCGGCCACTCGGCGGCAGCTGTATGTCCGGAAGCGGCGGAGATGGAGAGCGGGAGCGAGAGGCTCCGGCGGGATGAACGCTTCCGGCTGGGGGTCCGGCGGCCTCTGAGAGCGGCGTTTCTTTCTCCGCGGCGAAGTCAGAGGCGGCACGGAAGCATCTTAGTGGCCGAAGTCGAGCCCGCGGGGTCAACAATGGCATAGTTTCGCAGAGCTCGCAGCCGCCACAGCGGGGGCGAGATCGGCGTGCTCCAATCCGAGGCAGAGAGCGCAGAAGAGGTGGCGGTCCCCAGCCTCGAGGGAGCGCGGCAAGAGCCGCCAGAAAATTTACGAGACATCTTGAAAAAGACGCTCGCTCTTTTAGATACAACAATATATAGGAAGCATTTTTGTAAAAAGGATACAATCCGTCGGATGGCGCTAGCTCACAGGACGGCTGAAGGTGGCGAAGACGGCCGGCTTCCTCAGTCTCCCAAACGCTCGCTACAAGGTGCCTTTTCGACGACGGCGGCTTCTCTCTCAGGATCAGCAGATGCAGGTGCGTCGCTGAAGGATGAAAAATCAGATTATTCAGCCTATTTCGGGGTATTTATAGCCTCGTCCACGCCCGTTTCGGGGGCGGTGACGTAATGAGAGCGAGTCAGACTCTCATTGGTCGCGGGTTCATCCGCGCTCCCTCATAGGCTTGAGCAGTTCTCCGTGAGCGAACCAATGAGCGGCTAGCTAGCCCTCTCATGGTCTGCTGCAGCTGAACTGCGTTGACAATGGATACAAAATTATAGGATAATTTTTGGCTTCAATTTCTCAGAAAGATGGAATCTTTCCCGTAGCGTAAGCTAGCTTACGCAATACGAGAGAACCTCTCGTAAGAGAACTACTAGTGTCACAGAGCCTTACGTATACGTGGTGTAAAAATTTTAGTAATCAAAAAGCATGTCTAATTAAATGAAATCATGAAACTTATACAACATTTTAAAAATATTTTATATGAATTTTCTTTTTTTTCACACAAATTCGGTGTTGTGTTTTTTCTGGTAATCAAATGAAGACATAAAACATTCATTTAATTTCTTTTAATCATATGAAATGAAACAAACTTTTTGTCAAAAAACGGGCTGCATAATGAGCTTTGCTGTTCAAATTTAACCATGGAAGACATTTTTTTTATATTTTTTTCTGTATCGCGGCAATCATACAAGTACTCGTCCTCGCTGCAGACTAGCGTGGTGACGTCACGTGTTTTGACGTCACACGACTTTAAAACGCATGCGCAAATTTCACAATATGTTTTAAAAAATTAATTTATTAAAATAAACTCTAAAGTAATAATGAAAGCAGCAAAAAGGAGAACAGCACACATCTATGGTACAGCACATGATCTAAGGTACACTTATAAGGAATTTCAGAGTGTTGTGTAATATTTGTGTAGTAGCCTAGGCTAGCCTATTTTATTTAAAGTTTATTTTCACATTCTATTGCACTTCACTGTGTAAATTACAAAATTACTATAAACATTAATGGCACCTTATATATTTCTTATTTTAATAATTCCTCTGTAATAGTTAATAATTGTTTATCTTTGTGCATTATATAGGCAATTATAAAATATTTATTCCAAAAAAGTAGTTTGAAGTTAAACCAAATACATAGTACATTGTCAATCTCTGTATCCCACATTATGCATGTCAACTCAAAAAACCAAACTCATGACAGTGATAACTTTTATGATAACTACAGTGATAACTTCTGCCATCACCAACATACCCAGGTGGGCAGTCCTTGTATATTTCAGTGCTGTGCAAGCACAGACTCATCGAGTACGGCACCCGGAACTCTTGCTTATATTGTCTGGAAAATGCACTCCAGTTCACAACACCTAATTTACATCAAATTCAGAACAAACAATATTGAATCATTTTGAAGAAAGGCATTAACATAGTACATACAAGGAATTTCTTTTTTAAAATATTTTAAACATATTATAGGAAGATGTTAGACAAAGATATGTTTGAGTGTTATTGGCTTTGTCTGTAAATTACCTAAGAGACTAACTTTATGAACAACATAAAATAGTTTTAAAAAAAGTTTGACAAGACAAACTAGGTTGGCTTGAGAAAGCCAAGCCTGAATGTTTGTAATAGTTTTAAAAGCTTGAAGTTTGAAAGTAGTTTTCAAGCTGAACGTTTTGAAGGCAATAGTCTATCAGACACAGACAGACAGATAGAGATAGATGGATAGACAGACAGACAGACAGACAGACAGATAGATAGGAAGTAGGGATGGGCAACGATTAATCGCGATTAATCGCATTCAAAATAAAAGTTCGTGTTTACATAATATATGTGTGTAGTCTGTATAATTATGTTGTATACATACATGATACACACATATGCATGTATATATTTAAGAAATATTTGCATGTATATACATACAGTATATTTATACATAATTTATATTAAATATAAATATTTATATATAATAAAAATAATCTAAATATAAACATGCATGTGTGTGTATTTATATATACAAAATAATTATACACACTACAAACATATTATGCAAACACAAACTTTTATTTTGAATGCGATTAATCACGATTAATCGTGATTAATCGTTGCCCATCCCTAATAGGAAGAACAGACAAGAATCAGTGGCTAGAGTTTATATTTACTGTACAACTATACCACACAATTCTCCAGGTGTGTCTTTTCCTACTGCAGACCCGGAGGCCCTTGTGTTGTCCTCTAGTGCAGTCAATTCACACACTGCCACAGTGAGAAACATTGGCAGCATGAATAAACTGCTTTTGTTTATGCCTTTACCTCCCAACAGACCAATTCAGGGCAATATCAAAGCTAAAACTTTAAACTATAGTGTTTTCTGAATACTTAATGCTGGACTTTGTACTGTGATTCCTACATCTACATGACAAGTAGATCTCTGTTTGGACTTTGTTTCAACCTTTAACATTGACACTCTTTCCCACTCCTATCCCCCCAGGCTCATAAAGGATAACGAACAAGAGAAAAATGCTACATTGAGAGAAGGAAAAATGGATGCAAGACCAAATGATGTCCTGTATATTAGTGCATATATGACATTTTAGCCTTGGAGGTTATCAAATTAACTTCACCTATACAACTTTTAACTGTGATTTCAAAAACTAGGACGCAGAATGTACCAATTACTCCCGGGAGGCGCAGGAGGAACAATCACTGATGGTGTGCCTATCAAGAAGATGGACAAGGACTGTGGCCATCTGGTGGGGACTGTAGTTATTGGTCTGGTTCTGGTGATGGCAGCAGTGACTGCATGGTTTGACTATTTTGCCTCCCTACGGAAAGCTGACCTGCTGAAGGCAGAATTGCTTGATCTCAATAAGAATGGCTTTCTCATCCGCAATCAGGCTGGAGGGATTGTCTTGAAGATGGGCTTCAGGTCAGTATACATGGTGCTTATATTCTTTTGAAACCATACAAAATCTTCACAGAAAGTAATGTTGTAGTCAAGTGGTTCCCAACTGGTGGATTGTGACCCAAAATGGTCTGATAGTGACAGCAGATCCAAATAAAATGGGTCATTGACATACATGTATATAAGAGTGTCCATTAAAAAAATCAACTTTAAAACCTGCCAAGTTGAAATGTACTCTTGCCATTCCTGCTGGTTTCATATGGGTTTGAAAAATGTTTATACCATTTTCAAATGTAATGTTTAGTTTAATTCTAAACTTAATATTCTTGCTGGTTTCAGGTCTGGCACACTTGATCTCGACTCCTGCTTGAAGGAGGATGTGATTATCCGCTGCTCGCGTTCGTTTGCTGGCAAGGTGAACTTTTTCATTATGACGGTGAAGCCAAAGGAGACAGTGGTTTGTTACCGTGTGCGTTGGGAAGAATTGGAGTCAGATCGGCCAGTGGAACATGCCATGTCCTACAATGAATCATACTGGTACGGTGGTGCTGAGACTGCTGTTCAGCATTGGCCTATTGCCTTCTCGGGTCAGCAGGCACCCAAACCTTTTGTCACCAGTGACGTGTACTCCAATCGCCATGACTTTGGTGGCATCTTGAAACGCTACTGGCTCTCATCCAATGCAACTGCCATTAAGATCAATGACTCTGTGCCCTCCCACCTTGACTGGATTGATACAGAGAAAACCATGAACTTCCAGGCACGATATCAGGACAGTCCATACAATCTGCACCTGGAAGGCCTCCCTATGCTGAACTTAGTTACAGAGTCTGTGTGGGCCCAGATGTGACCTCCATCCACAAGGTCATGGTTCGCCAAAACTTCCCCAAACCTAACAAAGTTCCTGCCAAACAAATGTTCCGGCACCCAATATGGTCGACCTGGGCTTTATACAAGACTAACATCAACCAGGAAAATGTTTTAATTTATGCAGAGTACATACGCAAATATGGTTTTAACTGTAGCCACTTAGAACTTGATGATCGTTACACCAGTCAGTATGGGGAGTTTGAGTTTGACACACAGAAGTTTCCAAATGCTTCTGCCATGTTTCAAAAGCTCAAGGCAGATGGCTTCCTAGTATCCCTGTGGACACATCCCTTTGTGAATTATGACTCGGCTAATTTTGGGCCATGTGTACAGAAAGGCCTGTTCGTGATGGAGCCGACAGGCCAACTTCCAGCCTTGGTTAAGTGGTGGAATGGCATCGGTGGAATCCTAGATTTTACCAATCCAGAAGCTCGCAACTGGTTCACCTCACAGGTTCGCTCTTTACGCAACCAATACGGCATTTCCTCCTTCAAGTTGGATGCAGGTGAGACCAGCTACTTGCCCTGGCAGTTCAGAACCCAAGCCCACCTCCCTGACCCAAGCACCTTCACTCGCCGCTACACTGAAATGGCCATCCCTTTCAACGAGCGTGCTGTGCTTCGGTCTGGCTATGGCTCTCAGAACATGTCCTGTTTCTTCCGTCTGATCGACCGGGACTCCGTGTGGGGCTATGAACTTGGCCTGAAGTCCCTGATCCCAACCGTCCTTACCATTAGCATCCTGGGCTACCAGTTCATCTTGCCAGACATGATTGGAGGCAATGCCTATCCTAACCGTACAGATGGAAATGGCAAGCTACCAGACCGTGAGCTGTATATTCGGTGGCTGGAGCTGTCTGCTTTCATGCCCTCCATGCAGTTCTCCATTCCTCCATGGGAGTACAATGATGAGGTGGTGGCTATCGCTCAACGGTTCACTGAGCTACACGAGACACTTGTGGCTCCTAGGATCATAGAACTGTCTGAAGAACTTCTGGACACCGGGGACCCCATAATTCGCCCCTTGTGGTGGATCGCAACCAGTGATGAAACGGCTTATAGAGTTGACTCACAGTCTCTTATAGGAGATGACCTAATGGTGGCACCAGTACTGGAGCCCGGCAAGCAAGAAAGGGATATCTACCAGCCGGATGCTGGAAAAGTTACAAAGGAGAACGATTTGACAACAGAGAGCCAATACATCTAACAGATTATCCAGTTGATCTTGATGAAATTGCTTACTTCGAGTGGGTTTAGTAAAACTTATGGGAAGCATCTGGAGTTTTGAGCATGTCTTCCATTTAAAGTTATATATAAAATGTATGTGTGCTGCTCATCTTGTTCTGATTGTTATGCTATTCTGCTTAATTTTTGTTTTGCAATAATGGAACAATGCCATTAGTCAGTTAATCTTTATTAAGGGCCACCTTTGTATTTGTTGTGTTTGTTTAACGCTCTTCCAGCATGCCAGCAATCGACTCACACTGCACCTTCAAGCTTATTTTTAGCTGATCCCACACAACCTCAAAAGCGCACTCATCCACTCTGGTCTGATCTAAAAAAGGTGCAGAGTATGTAGACATGTGGCAGCTGCCTATCCAGTATGTCCCTCAAATAATTGTTTAGAGTGTTGCTTCACAGTATTTGAACTATCTTACTTGTAGAGATAGAGTATGTCTTCTGTATGGGCTAATTTTCTTTGCTGGGACTATGTTCTTGTGGACCCTGAGCAGATCTTGTTAATAATGTTAGAAACTCTCTAGAGCAAAACCACCATCAGCTTTCAACAGACTGGAATTTCATGCTTTTTTTTCTTTAGCTTTTTGTTGTAAAATCTTAATTACATGAACATACACATTTCCAGGAGCAAAGATGCTTTGTTTGTACATCGTGTGTGTGTGGTGTGTGTGTGTGTGTGTGTGTGTGTGTCTCTTGTTTTTGTGATATGTGAGGACACAAATGTGTATAATGACATGCATATTACACTGGTATTACAACTTACACGTGATATATGAGGACATTGCATGAGTCCTCATGAGCAAATAGCTTAAAAAACTGTGTTTTTTTAAAAATGTAAAAATGCAGAATGTCTCCTGTGATGAGTAGGTTTAGGGATAGGGCAGTGTAGGGGATAGAATATACAGTTTGTCCAGTATAAAAGTCATTACGCCTATGGAGAGTCCCCACAAAGATTATTTATTTATTTTAAAACAAATGTTAGTGAATGAGAGTATTTATTCATTTTGTACATTCAAATATGCATTTTTCTTTGTGTAAACCAGTGCTTATTTGTGTTCAGGCATGTGTCTTTCAGGCATGACTGGAAAGTATTGTCCAAGTAAAGCCATGCTAAATGTAATCATGTCTCTTTTTTTTTTTGACCAGCTGCTCTGAAAGTATTGTTCTCCCAGAGTGTCACAGGGGGGCAGTGTTCATCTGCTTTTCTACTGCTCCAATCAAAGCTTGTGTTGGCATGACAAGAAAACCCTGTACTTTATTGCAGTATTTTTCTCTTTATTGCAGTATTTGAGTATAATTAGCCTGATATTGAGGTGTACTCGCACTTAGCACGGTTGCCTTGTACCGTCACTGTTTGAAGTCGACAGAGTCACTCTGACAATCGAGTTTTGAGAAAAATCGATTTAAAGTTTTCTGAAGGTTCCAAAGCAAAATAACCTAGCAACCATACCTTAAAATCCCTGGTAATAACCAAATTTGGCACACAACAAGTCAAAACCAAATATCTATAGGAAATATATTTCCCCATGATACCACAATTATTTTATTAACATTTGTTTACACTTTAACATCAGCATATTCAGACCAACTGACTGTACCGCACGGATGATACAACCCACATCAAAGCTGTATAGGTGGAATATGAAGGCCATGACTCTAGCACTGTAGCTCTATAATATATATGTCCATGCATCGATATTATATTTAAAAACGATAAAAACTTTATTTTTTCCCTTTTTTTTTCCTGGAAAATTTTGATAGATGAATAAAGCAAAATCTTACCGTCACAGATAGTCTGATACTAGCCTACTTACACAGGTTAGACGTCAACGAAAATATTGTTTTATAATATAATATATTTATAACATATATATTTTTTAGACTGTTTATTAAATAACTGAAAAGTGAAAACTACTTTTAAATAGATCAAGTCTTTTACAAGTCCCTTTTTACGACCTTTACGGATTTTTCTTTTCCCAAATGTTAGAAAAGTTAGAAAGTTGTGCGGTGGCTATTTACTGCCTCTCTGTGGATAAGACTGATTTTGTTATGTTTTGAAAACGTTGCTTTCACTTCTGCATGAGCCCTTATGACGTCACGAACAGAATTATGTGACAGTCGCGCGCGAGAGTAAGCGCGAAACTCATTTGCTCATTGAGTTTGTAGGTTCGAGAAGTCTGATAGCAAAGTTCGGTATTACCGATATAACCGTGTTATCATGGAACTGCCAATTTGTCGTGCAGCGTCAGATAGGGAGAGTGTACTCGAACCCTGTGTACTACTCAAATTCGACCCCATCACGGAGGAAAAACATTCCCATCGGCTTAATGAGATGCTTGTTGAGGCTGGTGAGGTAGATTATGACAGGGAGGCAGGGAGAGAGGAGACTGAGAAGTTATACCAGAGTACTGTGGCGGTAACATCCCAGAGCCACATTGATGGTAAAATTACATGACCATGTTATTGATTTGCTGGAGTTCTTAAACTTCTCTTCACTATTTGCATCTATGATAGAAGTAGCTATTGTATAATATGATTCTTCAATTAGTGGGACTTCATCTTTTGTGTACAGTTGTTTTACACACACACACCCCACGCACGCACGCACGCACGCGCGCACGCACGCACGCACCACACACACACACACACACACACACACACACATGCACGTTGTGATTTCATGTTTTATGGGGACTTTCCATCAACATAAGATAAATGTAATAAAAAAAATCACACATTGAAGTTGTGGTTCAATAACATTCTGACATTAGAGAGGGTTGTGATTTAAAAATTGTGGTTTAAAAATAAATATTCTGTCAGCTAAATGTTAAGTCAGCTACACTGTTTACTTCTGAATATTGTAGTTGGGTCATTCTACGGAAATGTCCATTTTTCTGTCCCTAGCCTTTACAGAAATATTGCACTAAAAAAACACTTTAGAATTACAATTTCTTTACATTTTAAAATAAAACAATATGTTATTTGAACAATTACACCTTCTTGAGCCATCAAGTGGCAATATTTTATTTTTTATTTATTCTATAAAATTCCAAGGACCACAGAAGTGCTCGTCCCCACAGTCATGTACAGAGGAAAAATGCTTTATTTTGAGGTCAATAACATGTTTTTACACAATTTAAAATACAATAATGTATACATAACTATCTAATATATTATGTAAATGACATAAAACAACTAAATGCAGAATAAATATTATAAAATTTATAATGAAAGTAGTGGTCCCCTGGAGTTGTGTCACTGGTGTTACCGTTAAACAAAAATCTCTTATTTTGAAATAAAAATCACACTGATGACATCACTTGAATTCCTTCTTCCAGTTTCCTGAATATCTATGAAGAAAAGGCCATAATAAATCCTCTGTCTCTTTTCAGTTATCAGAAATATTCTCATTTATCTCATGATTTCATATGAAGCTTTTAGTTGAAGTCACTGGTGTGACCTACTTTATTGTTAGGTAATTGTAAAAAAACGAGAATACAAATTGATTAAACTACTTAATTTAGTTAGTATACCATGATTGACAACATGTGGTTTGATACCTTGCAGCAGCCATTTTGTAAAATGAAATTTTCATGAAAATTGTCACTGTGTTTACTGTCACTGTTGTTACCTTTCTTATGGGTAACACAATGCACTAAAAATATAAAAATCATTAAGCTGTCATTTATGCATATTCAAAAAGCCAAAGGGTAATCTAATAATGTGGTGTAAGTTTAAATGTTAGAAAAAGAAATACATTTTAAGATATCTTGCCATACCAAAAGTGGACGTTTCTGTAGAATGACCCAGTTATTCAAAAGTTGTCAGTAGTTTTATGTAGTTAGTTATATGTAGTTCAATTTTTTTTGCATATTTATGTCAGTATCAGTATTTGCTTTCAACCATTCACAAATAAAAATGTCACTGAACTTTTGCTGTGTAATTGTAACAATGAGCACTCAAACACACCAAACCAACACTAAAAACAAAAATGATTTTGAACAGACATATTTGTTATTCGCATATCTCTCGAACTGTTAGTCCGATGGATTTCAAACTTGACAGGTGTCTTGCTACGGGCACGAGTAAGTGCAGTGCCAAGTTTGACATTGTTTGGATTAGAAATGCAAAAGATATCGGTAAATCGGTAAAAGAAGCACACATTGGCTTTTGCCGCTCTAGCCGCTGGCCACTCTGGCTCACACTGCACACTGAAATACCCAAATACCCCCACCCAAAAATAAACATTCGGACATTAGAGGGTTGTGGTTTAAAAATATCTGAATATTATATTTTATTCACGGCCATCATTTGTAGTAGCCTATTCACAAATTGTTTGCTCATGTGTTGCGTTTTCTCGAGTTCACTGTGTAGCTGCTCCCTGAATCATCGCGCCTATTCATTTGTGGATGTTAACTGAATCTGCAAGTCAGCTACACTGTTTAATTCTGAATATTATATTTCATTCTGGTGCGCTTACGTTATTGTTTTCTCAGAGTTTAGGCTCCTGTGTATAGTAGCCTTGGCTATTCAGAAACTCAAACATACCAAACCAACAATTACTTAAAACACACCAAAACAGATTTTGCTACTATCCCCATACATTAAACCTACCCATCACAGAAAACGTTTTCCATTTTGACATTTCTAAAAAAACATCACGTATGACTTATAAGGTGTTTTCCTCATGGGGACCAAAAAATGTCCCCATGCATCAACCTATATATATATATATATATATATATATATATATATATTATATATATATATATATATATATATATATAATATATATATATATATATATATATATATATATATATATATATATACATACATACACAATAAACCAATTCAGTTGTCATGAACTCACCAGCCATTTTAGAGTGACTATTTATTAAAGATCAGAAATTAAATTTTTTTTTTATCTTGATCTGAGGTTTCCAAGCCGACCAGGACTAACCAAACTGTTCAGTATTTGAGTATTTTAATTCAGTAACAAATCGATTTACATCATTTAGAGAAGTTTTTTTTTTTTTCAAGTAAAAAGTGCCCTCTAAATGAATAAACCCTCTAACAGGGTTGCCAACTTTGGGACTTTGGCTGGAGTGAGACTCTGTAAAATTTCAGTCCGTGCGCGAACATTTTTGGTAACCCTAACCCTAATTTTAAAAATGTCAGTCCTTGTTTACTTAGTTTAAACCCTGATTCATGATTCCTGAATAAATAATAGAATGGAAATGCTTTTTCAAAATGTACAATTGATTTATTGATTGTACAGAGCATTAATTTAGTTCGCTATTAAATAAGAGATCTAGCGCTTAAATCGTATTTTTTTAATCAAGCTGAGCGCTCGTTTTCGCTGCTATCAGTCTCATGGAAACAGTGTTCTCTTGTGGCGCGCACAGTCTTTACTCAGACACACGGTTCAATCTATCGCCGTTGCGGAGACTCTCTATTCGTTCCGGTGAAATCACAAAATAAAATGCACACAAATGTTTGTGTGGCCCATTTGGGGTGACCAAATCCTTAACAAATGGTAGTCAATTCTTCTAGAATGGGAATGGGTGTGGGACACAGAGAACCTTCTCAGACAAGGGGGTGTCTTAACTTCATTAACATACAGAACACAGCTGTTACAACAAGAGCAACTTCAGTAAACAGTAACAGGATAAAAGGTTTAAGATTTGGATGTTCTGGGTTCATTCTGAAGCCAGTGAACCCAAGGTGCTTCGTGTACCTTGCCACTGCTATGCTGTAATACACTTCATTTTTGAGATCTTCAACGTCCACATCATTTTTTTCTTACAACATATTCGGTTTGGATGAGAGAAAAAAAAAACTATACAAGTGCGGATTAGAACCCGTAACCTTTGGCAAGAGATCTACAACTAGACCATTTAAGAACTCAAACAAATTTTGCAGATCGATTCATGTATTTACGGGTTGAGCAGAGAGGCTGCACACTTTGACCAGCGGGTAGCGGCCGCACACCAGGCCGCCGGATGGTGTTGCTGAGAACTTGCAATGTATAACTATTATCAGACCGGCCCTCGCGGCCTCAAAACACTACCGGCCCACCGGGAAAAGTCCCGACTCTCCCGATTGCCACTCCACCCCTAATACGCTGTGGTAGTCTAGTCATCAACAAAATATTAACGGATTCGATTGAGTGGGGAGAAAATTTGATATTGGCGTGACATTTCTTGCGTGAGAGTGTAAGATTTGTGCTGAAAGCGTGAGTGTCATGCCAGATGCGTGAGAGTTGGCTAACCTGCTCTAATATGGGTCTGCAGTATTTTATTCATAAGTTTGTTTTTATCTACATTTCAGATATTCAGGAAGCTCCAACCACTATCTCTGATGTCCTCCACAATGCCGAGGCTCAGCTGGAGCAAGAAGTTCTGCAACCTGCAGTCCTCGACACACCAGGGCGTTCATCAGCAGATGATGACACTGACTCTCCAGAGAGTTTGTCAGTGGATGGTAACCTTGACTCTGCAGTAAACTCCACAGCACATAACAACATTGACTGTGCAGTGAGTCTCACAGCAGAGTCGGAGATTAACTGTGAAGTGAGTCCCAAAGCAGATTCAGACATTGACTGTATAGTGAGTCTCACGGTAGATGAGGACATACATTCTGCAGTGAGTCTCACAGGAGATGAGGACATTAACTCTGAAGATAGTTTCATGGCTGATGAGAACAATAACTCAGCAGTAAGACTTACTGCAGATTCTGAGAGCAACTGTGCAGTGAGTCCCAAAGCAGATGAGGGCATTGGCTGTGCAGTGAGTCCCATAGCAGATGAGGGCATTGACTGTGCAGTCAGTCCCAAAGCAGATAAGGGCATTGACTGTGCAGTGAGTCCCAAAGCAGATAAGGGCATTGACTGTGCAGTGAGTCCCAAAGCAGATGAGGGCACTGACTGTGCAGTGAGTCCCAAAGCAGATGAGGGCACTGACTGTGCAGTGAGTCCCAAAGCAGATAAGGCATTGACTGTGCAGTGAGTCCCAAAGCAGATAAGGGCATTGACTGTGCAGTGAGTCCCAAAGCAGATGAGGGCACTGACTGTGCAGTGAGTCCCCAAGTAGATGAGGGCATTGACTGTGCAGTGAGTCCCAAGTAGATGAGGGCATTGACTGTGCAGTGAGTCCCAAAGCAGATGAGGGCACTGACTGTGCAGTGAGTCCCAAAGCAGATAAGGGCACTGACTGTGCAGTGAGTCCCAAAGCAGACAAGGGTACTGACTGTGCAGTGAGTCCCAAAGCAGATGAGGGCATTGACTGTGCAGTTAGTCCCAAAGCAGATGAGGGCATTGACTGTGCAGTGAGTCCCAAAGCAGATTCAGATATTGACTGTGTATTGATTCTCACAGTAGATGAGGACATCAATTCTGCAGTAAGTCTCACAGCAGATGAGGACATTAACTCTGCAGTGAGTTTCATGGCTGATGAGGACAATAACTCAGCAGCAAGGCTCACTGCAGATTCTGAGAGCAACTGTGCAGTGAGTCCCAAAGCAGATGAGGGCATTGACTGTGCAGTGAGTCCCAAACCAGATGAGGACACTGACTGTGCAGTGAGTCTCAAAGTAGATGAGGGCATTGACTGTGCAGTGAGTTTAAAAGTAGATCAGGACACTTACTGTGCAGTGAGTCCCAAAGTAGATGAGGGCATTGACTGTGTAGTGATTCTCACAGTAGATGAGGACATTAACTCTGCTGTGAGTTTCATGGCTGATGAGGACAATAACTCAGCAGTACGGGTCACCGCAGATTCTGAGAGTAACTGTGCAGTGAGTCCCAAACCAGATGAGGGCATTGACTGTGCAGTGAGTCCCAAAGTAGATGAGGGCATTGACTGTGCAGTGAGTCCCAAAGTAGATGAGGGCATTGACTGTGCAGTGAGTCCCAAAGTAGATGAGAGCACAGACTGTGCAGTGAGTCCCAAAGTAGATGAGGGCATTGAATGTGCAGTGACTCCCAAAGTAGACCTGGGCACTGACTGTGAAGGGAGTCCCAAAGTAGATGAGGGCACGGACTGTGCAGTGAGTCCCAAAGTAGATGAGGGCATTGAATGTGCAGTGACTCCCAAAGTAGACCTGGGCACTGACTGTGCAGGGAGTCCCAAAGTAGATGAGGGCACGGACTGTGCAGTGAGTCACAAAGGAGGTGAGGGCATTGACTTTGCAGTGAGTCACAAAGCAGATGAGGGCATTGACTGTGCAGTGAGTCACAAAGCAGATGAGGGCATTGACTGTACAGTGAGTCCCAAACCAGATGAGGGCACATACTATGCAATGAGTCTCAAACCAGATGAGGGCATTGACTGTACAGTGAGTCCCAAAGCAGATAAGGGCATTGACTGTACAGTGAGTCCCATAGCAGATGAGGGCATTGACTGTACAGTGAGTCCCAAAGCAGATGAGGGCATTGACTGTGCAGTGAGTCCCAAAGCAGATGAGGGGATTGACTGTGCAGTGAGTCCCATAGCAGATGAGGGCATTGACTGTGCAGTGAGTCCCAAAGCAGATGAGGGCATTGACTGTGCAGTGAGTCCCAAAGCAGATGAGGGCACTGACTGTGCAATGAGTCCAGCAGCACTTTCAACAGAAAAGCCGAACAAGGGTAAGTTTACTGCCATAACCCAAAACAGCTGTAACATTTATTTAAGTGTTTCATAATTGTATTCACCATTAAGCTCAACTACTTCTAATGTCAACTACTCTTACTTTACTTTTAATAGATCACATTTTCTGGCGGTACAATTTCGGTGACAAGCTGGGTAAAGGTGGATTTGGTTCTGTGCAGAAAGGAATTCGCATCAAGGATGGTCTTAAGGTTTTTTTTTTTTTTCACTTACACTTTTTTACAGCAACCCTCTTATGTTCACTGTTTAGAGAACTCTGTCTGTTTAAACTTTCAAACTGACCACACATTCTTAGTTTTAATTTCATTTTTGGTATTTATATTCACCAAATGTTTGTTTAGGATTTATGACTGAAATGGAATCGCTTCTCTCTGCAAGTGAATTATTCACGTTTTTTTATTTTTTCAAATCAGGTGGCTGTGAAATGTGTCTTAAAGACACCACGTACAACATATATCAGCACTGTAAGTAGACTGCACTCTCTTTTCTTTTCGCATTCACTGTTTTCCATTTATAACATCTTATATTCATGTCAGTCATAGATAACAAATGATTTTTCAATAGGCAAACTGCCTTTGCTAAGTCCTTATTTATGAAATTAACCATCATATTTTTTTCTTTCAGCCTTTTCACCCAAAACCCCTTCCTTTAGAGATTGCCTTGGCAGTTATCGCCAATAGGGATCCCAGCTGTCGGAATATAATTCAGGTGCTGGACTGGCAGGACGACCCAGACCGCTACATCATGGTCATGGAGCGCCCCTTACCTAGCATGGATATGGGTACATTCCTGAAACTCAACAGAGGTGTCCTTGATGAGCACACAGCACGGCACATTATGCAGCAGGTTAATTATGCTGCTAACGTTTGCTGTTATCGGGGCGTCTTCCATCGCGACATCAAGCTAGAAAACCTGCTAGTGAACCCGAGCACAATGGAGGTCAAATTAATCGACTTCAGTTGCGCGGACCTCATGAAGGATTCTGCCTACGAGTCCTACTGTGGTATGTATTATGCACCACTTTGCTAACAAATGAATTTACTCACTCAAATGCATCTTCTATATAGTCAAATGTTTTTGTTATAAACATCAGATAAAATCTCTTTCCTCCAGGCACAATGCCATACTTCCCCCCAGAGTATTTTGACACAGGCAGGTACCATGCAAAACCCGCAACAGTGTTTTCACTAGGGGTGCTCCTGATCAGAATGATCCTTGGACGTTTTCCAACAGCCAACGAAGTGGGCCACCTCATCAACAATGACTGGTCCAGATTTGTTGTCTCACAAGGTGAGATAATAATCCAAGAACAAATGTGTATGGCACTGTAACATGTGTACAGTTTAGGGTAATAATCAAATTTCTCCCATATTTTTGCACAGAATGCTGCAATTTCATGCAGGCTTGTCTGCAGCGTCATCCAGATCACAGGCTTCTTCTAGAGCATATGCACTGCCATGACTGGTTTTTGTTGGTTTTGCCAGATAATCAGTCACATAACCAGAATGCATGTAATCAACATATACGTCATCGATGAGAAGTATGTTTATAATGTATAAAATATGTTTTCCTATGTTCAAAGAATTAAAATCAGTTCTACCAGAAAGACTCGGGAGAATAATACTGAGACAATACCATTTATTTACGAGCTCAGCAAGCAATCAGATTCTTTGGCGTAGGCCCCGTCCGTAACTTGCATTCCGAGGGTACGGAATCTGCGCATCCCGCCTGAGGTGAAGGCGGGGGCGCAGCCCACCCCCGCGAAGTAAGGAAGGGTGCCATCTGGTGGTGGTGGGGTGGAAGGAGGAGAGGACATCCTGGCATCTTCAGGGTAGAGGGGAGAGCCCGTCTGGAGGTGATGGGAAGGATGGAGGGGAGGACCCAGCGTAGAATGGTAGGGAGATGAAGGAAGGTCCCGTCTGGTGGGGAGGACCCGGCGTAGAATGGTAGGGAGATGAAGTAAGGTCCCGTCTGGTGGGGAGGATCCGGCGTAGAATTAGGGGATGAAGTAAGGTCCCGTCTGGTGGGGAGGATCCGCGTAGAATGGTAGGGAGATGAAGGAAGGTCCCGTCTGGTGGGGAGGATCCGGCGTAGAATGGTAGGGAGATGAAGTAAGGTCCCGTCTGGTGGGGAGGATCCGGCGTAGAATGGTAGGGAGATGAAGTAAGGTCCCGTCTGGTGGGGAGGATCCGGCGTAGAATGGTAGGGAGATGAAGTAAGGTCCCGTCTGGTGGGGAGGATCCGGCGTAGAATGGTAGGGAGATGAAGGAGGGTCCCGTCTGGTGGTGGATGGGGAGGATGGAGGTGGTTGAAGCAACAGCATCTGAGAACTCAGACATGAGTAAGTACCACCCTTTTATACTGGCTAATAGGATGTGATTGGATAAGTGAGAAGGTAATACATGACGTGAACGATTGAGTCTTTCTGGCAGAACTTGCGCTAAGCTTCATTTCTTTAAGAATGTTGGCTCATTTTAATGTGCATGTCTTTAAATGCTGTTTTAATAAAGCTTGTTTATATTTTTGTTTCAGATCACTGCATAGGACATGGAGAAAAGAAGAAAACGGCCTCGCAGTTGTTAAATGTGTTTAGTCAGCTTTGTGACTGCAGGCTGACATGAGCGGTTAAAGTGAACAATCCAGAAAACAATCTGCAGGCACAAGGAATTATTTACAAGTGCGATAAATAAAATGAAATAAATAAATTACAATAGCACATAGTTGTGTTCTTTAACTGTGAATAACTAAAAATGAAATGTGGCACTGTTGTTTACTGCAATATTCTTCAGTGTGATGCAAAACATCTGATTAATAGAATATCATATCTCTGTAAAATGGCCAAAAATTTATTTATTTTTTGCATATTTTGACAGATGAAAAGTGTAACAATGTATCTTACAAGGTAACACAGATGAAAAGTGTAATGTATCTTACAAGGTAACACAAAGTAACCTTCCTCTCACAAAAGGTAACCCCACAATAAGTCCTTGAATTTGAGGGTATTGGACCTGGAAAGTCCTTGATTTTGAAGTTAACCAAGGTGTTGGAACCCTGTGTGATGTAAATATGTCATGTATCCGGTAACCAAATAAACAGAAACAGTCTCGAGTGAATAAGCGTGTCCTCTTTCTTTTGAGAAATTATAGACCGTTATAAAGGTAAACCACTTTAATTCTGTGTGACGTATATGCAATTTTGACACAAATTCATTATGATCAATATTTCACGTTTTATTGTAAACCTGTGGTAAATGCTGGGGTTTTAAATATTCAAGTAAACGACAAAAAATTATTTTTGTTGCCTCAAGGCAACGTTGTGCAATAAGGGGTACTTTTCAAGGATGTTTTGAACAATACTTTACAATGGCAAATAATGTGTTTCAAGAAGGGAAGATGCAGGGTTCCTGGGTACACAGGAACACCCAAAGTCACCAAAGTGACACCAACAGAAAGGAACCATCTACAAACTGTTCCCACAAAGTTAGGAGCATGACATTGTCCAAAATGTCTTGGTATGCTGAAGCATTAGGAGTTGGACCTAAGGGGCCAAACTCAACCCCTGAAAAACAACCCCGCACCATACTCCCCCCTCCACAAAACTTTACACTTGTCACAGTGCAGTCAGGCAAGTATCGTTCTCCTGGCAACCGCCAAACCCATACTCGTCTATGAGATCACCAGACAGAGAAGCGTGATTCGTCACTCCAGAGAACACGTCTCCACTGCTCTAGAGTTCAGTGGCGGCGTGCTTTATACCACTGCATCCGACGGTTTGCATTGCACTTGTTGATGTAAGGCTTGGATGCAGGTGCTCGGCTATGGAAACCCATTCCATGATGCTTTCTACGCACTGGTGTTCAGCTAATCTGAAGGCCACACGAAGTTTGGAGGTCTGTAGCTATTGACACTGCAGAAAATTGGCGACTTCTGTGCACCTCAGCATGCGCTGACCCCGCTCTGGGTTGCTGTTGTTCCCAATTGCTTCCGCTTTGTTTTAATACCACTAACAGTGACTGTGGAATATAAGCCCCTGCCCCTTTTGTCTCAAAATGTATTGTGCCCTTTTCTGATAATTGTAAATAATAAAAATTATTAATATTTTTATAAATATTATAATAAATAACAATACAATTACGCACAATTGCCACTCAAAAAAATAATACAAACAAATATTATTATATATAAAAAAAGTTTTGGCGGAGAAGTGGTAGGCGGAGTTTCCTTTGCAGCGCCTCATACGCATTTAACGGTTCTGGTAGGCGCTACGCAGCAGAGCTCGCGCGAGTCTTCAAACTACACGAGCAGCAGGTAACAGATAATTACATTTATCGTACCATCACCATGCTACTCTAAAAGTTGCGGCAGCACGCGAGTCTTGATTGTTACATACACCTTGTGATGCACTCTTGGACACATCCTCAGTGATAGTACCTGGGGTCATAGGGGGTTTCGGGTCTTTCAACTTCAGACCTTCTTCTCACCCAGGCGACCCGACCGGGAGGAGGAGTGATCAGTTCCCGGCCTGTGTCCAAGAAGCGTTCGCCCACAGTTTGTCCCTCCTGATCCACAGCCATCGTGAGGCTTTTTCCAGCAGCACGCGAGTCTTAACTATAATAAAATTATAACTCGATATCAGACGAGATTTCTGAGTGATAATGTAATTCGTTTTTATCCACGGAATAAAAGTGCAAGGGGAAATGCATCTAACATTAGTTAAATGAAATCTTAAGTCCATGTCCAACGTGTAAGGAACTTATATCTTTGATTTCATAGTAACGCTTTACAATAAGGTTCATTTGTTCATTACTCATTTATGAACTAATGAACTAAACATGAGCAACACATTTGTTACTGTATAGGCCTATATTTTAGTTAAAGGGACACTCCACTTTTTTACTGCAGTCAAGCCAGCCTCCACCTCGAAATGAGCGGTCAAACTAGCCGCCCCTATATTTCTCTATGCGCTTATACACTAGGTATTACGGTAAGACCGTCAACCATTCTGAAACCATTCAGTCAAGCAGTCTTCCATCGAAGGCCATTTCAGTTAGTCCGTCCGTCCGTCCGTCCGTCTGTCTATCTATCTATCTATCTGATGTTGTTTTACAAAATAAGAGCCCCCAAAACTCATATATTAGGCCTACCTGTTGTCTCCATACATTCAGAAAATCATAAAAATAAAAGTCCTAATTTCCACAGACCAATTCCGCCTCAGATGGAGAGGACACCTTCTCAAGGTGTCCCCTGCAAAGTTTCATGACATTCTGATGTTGTTTTACAAAATAAGAGCCCCCAAAACTCATATATCACCTGTTGTCTGCATACATTCAAAAAATCATAAACATAAAAGTCCTAATTTCCACAGACCAATTCCACATCAGATGGAGAGGACACCTTCTCAAGGTGTCCCCTGCAAAGTTTCAGGACATTCTGATGTTGTTTTACAAAATAAGAGCCCCCAAAACTCATATATCACCTGTTGTCTGCATACATTCAAAAATCATAAAAATAAAAAGTCCTAATTTCCACAGACCAATTCCACCTCAGATGGAGAGGACACCTTCTCAAGGTGTCCCCTGCAAAATTTCAGGACATTCTGATGTTGTTTTACAAAATAAGAGCCCCCAAAACTCATATATCACCTGTTGTCTGCATACATTCAGAAAATCATAAAAATAAAAGTCTAATTTCCACAGACCAATTCCACCTCAGATGGAGAGGACACCTTCTCAAGGTGTCCACTGCAAAGTGTCAGGACATTCTGATGTTGTTTTACAAAATAAGGAGCCCCCAAAACTCATATTAGGCCTACCTGTTGTCTCCATACATTCAGAAAATCATAAAAATAAAAGTCCTAATTTCCACAGACCAATTCCACCTCAGATGGAGAGGACACCTTCTCAAGGTGTCCCCTGCAAAGTTTCAGGACATTCTGATGTTGTTTTACAAAATAAGAGCCCCCAAAACTCATATATCACCTGTTGTCTGCATACATTCAAAAAATCATAAAAATAAAAGTCCTAATTTCCACAGACCAATTCCACCTCAGATGGAGAGGACACCTTCTCAAGGTGTCCCCTGCAAAGTCTCAGGACATTCTGATGTTGTTTTACAAAATAAGAGCCCCCAAAACTCATATATTAGGCCTACCTGTTGTCTCCATACATTCAGAAAATCATAAAAATAAAAGTCCTAATTTCCACAGACCAATTCCACCTCAGATGGAGAGGACACCTTCTCAAGGTGTTACCTGCAAAGTTTCAGGACATTCTGATGTTGTTTTACAAAATAAGAGCCCCCAAAACTCATATATTAGGCCTACCTGTTGTCTCCATACATTCAGAAAATCATAAAAATAAAAGTCCTAATTTCCACAGACCAATTCCACCTCAGATGGAGAGGACACCTTCTCAAGGTGTCCCTGCAAAATTTCAGGACATTCTGATGTTGTTTTACAAAATAAGAGCCCCCAAAACTCATATATTAGGCCTACCTGTTGTCTCCATACATTCAGAAAATCATAAAAATAAAAGTCCTAATTTCCACAGACCAATTCCGCCTCAGATGGAGAGGACACCTTCTCAAGGTGTCCCCTGCAAAGTTTCAGGACATTCTGATGTTGTTTTACAAAATAAGAGCCCCCAAAACGTATATATCACCTGTTGTCTGCATACATTCAAAAAATCATAAAAATAAAAGTCCTAATTTCCACAGACCAATTCCACCTCAGATGGAGAGGACACCTTCTCAAGGTGTCCCCTGCAAAGTTTCAGGACATTCTGATGTTGTTTTACTAAATAAGAGCCCCCAAAACTCATATATCACCTGTTATCTCCATACATTCAGAAAATCATAAAAATAAAAGTCCTAATTTCCACAGACCAATTCCACCTCAGGTGGAGACGATACCTTCTCAAGGTGTCCCCTGCAAAGTTTCAGGACATTCTGATGTTGTTTTACAAAATAAGAGCCCCCAAAACTCATATATCACCTGTTGTCTCCATACATTCAAAAAATCATAAAAATAAAAGTCCTAATTTCCACAGACCAATTCCACCTCAGATGGAGAGGACACCTTCTCAAGGTGTCCCCTGCAAAGTTTCAGGACATTCTGATGTTGTTTTACAAAATAAGAGCCCCCAAAACTCATATATTAGGCCTACCTGTTGTCTCCATACATTCAGAAAATCATAAAAATAAAAGTCCTAATTTCCACAGACCAATTCCACCTCAGATGGAGAGGACACCTTCTCAAGGTGTTACCTGCAAAGTTTCAGGACATTCTGATGTTGTTTTACAAAATAAGAGCCCCCAAAACTCATATATCACCTGTTGTCTCCATACATTCAGAAAATCATAAAAATAAAAGTCCTAATTTCCACAGACCAATTCCACCTCAGATGGAGAGGACACCTTCTCAAGGTGTCCCCTGCAAAGTTTCGGGACATTCTGATGTTGTTTTACAAAATAAGAGCCCCCAAAACTCATATATCACCTGTTGTCTGCATACATTCAAAAAATCATAAAAAAAAGTCCTAATTTCCACAGACCAATTCCACCTCAGATGGAGAGGACACCTTCTCAAGGTGTCCCCTGCAAAATTTCAGGACATTCTGATGTTGTTTTACAAAATAAGAGCCCCCAAAACTCATATATTAGGCTACCTGTTGTCTCCATACATTCAGAAAATCATAAAAATAAAAGTCCTAATTTCCACAGACCAATTCCGCCTCAGATGGAGAGGACACCTTCTCAAGGTGTCCCCTGCAAAGTTTCAGGACATTCTGATGTTGTTTTACAAAATAAGAGCCCCCAAAACGTATATATCACCTGTTGTCTGCATACATTCAAAAAATCATAAAAATAAAAGTCCTAATTTCCACAGACCAATTCCACCTCAGATGGAGAGGACACCTTCTCAAGGTGTCCCCTGCAAAGTTTCAGGACATTCTGATGTTGTTTTACTAAATAAGAGCCCCCAAAACTCATATATCACCTGTTATCTCCATACATTCAGAAAATCATAAAAATAAAAGTCCTAATTTCCACAGACCAATTCCACCTCAGTGGAGACGATACCTTCTCAAGGTGTCCCCTGCAAAGTTTCAGGACATTCTGATGTTGTTTTACAAAATAAGAGCCCCCAAAACTCATATATCACCTGTTGTCTCCATACATTCAAAAAATCATAAAAATAAAAGTCCTAATTTCCACAGACCAATTCCACCTCAGATGGAGAGGACACCTTCTCAAGGTGTCCCCTGCAAAGTTTCAGGACATTCTGATGTTGTTTTACAAAATAAGAGCCCCCAAAACTCATATATCACCTGTTGTCTGCATACATTCAGAAAATCATAAAAATAAAAGTCCTAATTTCCACAGACCAATTCCACCTCAGATGGAGAGTACACCTTCTCAAGGTGTAAACTACAACGTTTCAGGACATTCTGATGTTGTTTTACGAAATAAGAGCCACCCAAATCTCATATATACGCTGTTGTTTCCATACATTCAGAAAATCATAAAAAATAAAAGTCCTAGCTTCCACAGACCAATTCCACCTCAGATGGAGAGTACACCTTCTCAAGGTGTCCCCTGAAACGTTTCGGGACATTCTGATGTTGTTTTAAAAAATAAGAGCCCCCCAAAACTCATATATTACTTGTTTTGTCCATACATTCAGAAAATCATAAAAATAAAAGTCCTAGCTTCCACAGACTAATTCCACCTCAGATGGAGAGTACACATTCTCAAGGTGTCAACTACATTGTTTCGGGACATTCTGATGTTGTTTTACAAAATAGGAGCCCCCCAAAACTCATATATACGCTGTTGGGTCCATACATTCAGAAAATCATAAAAATAAAAGTCCTAGCTTCCACAGACCAATTCCACGTCAGATGGAGTGGATACCTTCTCACAGTGTCTCCCCAACATTTTCAAGATATAAAAGTAATGAAAAAGTAATCTAAGTTACTTAATTTTGCATTACTGTTGCAGTTAAGTTTTCTACGCAAAATGTTGCAGTATATATAGTTAAAATAATGAACCACTTTTACCAACATTAAGCTTCCAGTCCTGAAACGATTTATTATGCCCCCCTCTGGTGGAAAACAGCTACCACCAGTCCAACTTGGCATATGCATACAACCATGTAACAGTGGTTCCCTTTCAAACGGTCACTTCGTATTGCGTAGTTATACGCAGTGGGAAAACTCCTTTTCCTCGATTTACTGAACCTCTATGTAAAACGCATTTGCAGCTGCACAGCAAGCACATTGAGCGTCTCGCTCGCTCATAGGCTGTGCTGCAGCAACTGCACATCCAATGGCGCGAGCGTCAGAGCCCGTCATAGGGGCGAGGCCTCAGCCTATATAAGCCCCTGAATTCGCCATTATAGCAGGTTTATTCGACTGAAGTGACAAATATCCAGTTAAAACAGTGCGCCCGGCTACGCAATACTTCGTTCCCTAACTCAGGCAACTGAGGTTACGTGAGTAACCAAGTAGTTCCCTTTCGAACGGTCACTTCGTATTGCGTAGCTATACGCAGTGGGAACGCTATGTAAAACGCCGCACTGCGTAACTGGTTGCCACTGCAACTCAGGACCCCTGAGCATACAGAACAAGCCATAAACCACGTAATATGTATATACCAGACCAGACACCATCAGGTCTAGGAGAATACATCAGTAATCCCAACATATCATACCCATAATCCCGACCCCATCTGGGTCACAGAATATGATAACACCACCAGCCTAAGCGGGTTTATAATGTGAAAAAATAACCGACAAAAAAGCGTTTATATATATATATATGAAGAGTTCAGATGCAAAAGCCTCTAAATGCCATCTGAAATTTTCTTCTAAAATGATCATTTTTATCAAGCTCGTATATTTAAATTCAGTAATTTCACTTAAATGACAATTAATGGGTAATTTGTCTTGGCATTTAAGTGAAATTATTTAACTTAAATATACAAGCTTGATAAAAATGATCATTTTAGAAGAAAATTTCAGATGGCATTTAGAGGCTTTTGCATCTGAACTCTTCATATATATATATATATATATATATATATATATATATATATATATATATATATATATATATATATATATATATATATATGTGAATGTGGTTGTGCACAGTAACAATTAATGATAAGACCGGACTCTGTCGGGCCCTAATCATACCGAAAACACCATCGGGGAAGATACTTCCATATGATAGAATTTCATAAATGTGGACGGCGAGGCCCAGCCGGCCGCATCACAAATGACCACGCCCACGACGAGGCCATGCCTCTGGTCGAATGGGCTTTGACACCTATAGGGCAAACCTGACCCACTGAGGTATAAGCCATAGAAATGGCCTCCACTATCCATCTAGACAGTCTCTGCTTAGTGACAGGATCCCCCTTGGATCGACCACCAAAGCAGACAAAAAGCTGTTCTGATTGCCTAAACAATGCAGAACGCTCCAGATAGATTCTCAGCACCCTGACAGGGCAGAGAAGATTAACCTCCCCATCCTCTGTGGAAGGGGGAAGGACTAACAATGTCACACCTGCGCTCTGAACGGCGTTGAGAGCACTTTTGGTACATAACCATGCCTGGGCTTGAGGATGACTTTGGAGTCATCAGGACCAAATCCAGACATGCCGGGCTCACAGAGAGAGCCTGTAGATCTCCCACTCGCTTGATAGATGCCAATGCCAACAGGAGAGCAGTTTTCAGCGAGAGAGGTTTGAGATCAACTGACTGGAGCGGTTCAAAAGGTGGACCCCTCAAAGCCCCTAGGACCGTAGAGAGGTCCCAAGACAGCACAGAAGGAGGTCTGGAGGGGTTAATCCTCCTAGCACCCTTCAAAAATCTCACGACCAGGTCGTTTCTTCCCAGTGACTGGCCAGCTACCAGAACATGGTGCGCTGCAATAGCCGCCACATACACCTTGAGTGTGGACAGGGAACGATCCGCATCCAACAGCTCCTGTAGGAATGAGAGAACCCCTGATATCTCACATGACTCTGGGTTTAGATGGTTTTTTCGAGCACCAGCTGGAAGAAAATGCCCATTTTAAAGCATAAAGGCGGCGAGTCGACGGTGTTCAACACCTTCACAGGAAGGTCCCTGGATACCGGTTCAAGGGCCACACATGGAGGGCCCATAGGTCGGGTTGCGGATGCCACAATGATCCCTTCGTCTGTGTGACAGGCCATGGACAGGCCATGGAGCTGTGTCCGATATCTGAACCAGCTCCGGAAACCACGGCTTACGGCTTTCCAATGAGGAGCCACCAGAAGGACTGGGCACTCGCTCTCCCTGACCCGTTTGATGACTTGCGGAATCATCGAGACGGGGGGAAAAGCATACATGGGCCGGTTGGGCCAGGCGTGGGCCAACGCGTCCCTGTCCTTCGAGGCGAACAGGTCGATTTCGGCCCTGCCAAACACTTCCTATATTAGACTGACCGTCTGTGGGTTCAGGGACAACTCGCAGAGGGGAGTGTTGCCCCGTGAGAGCATATCCACGCCCAAATTCTGGATGCCCGGGATATGTGCAGCCCTCAAAGAGCTCAGATTGTTCTGTGGCCATAAGAGGAGATCTCTCGACAAAGCATGCAGGCCGTCTGACCTGACGCCCCCTTGGCGATTTATGTAGGCCACCACTGACATGTTGTCTGTACGGACTAAGACGTGATGACCCCTGAGGCTCGACAGAAATGCATTCAGGGCCAGACCAACTGCTTTCATTTCCAGACAGTTGATGTGTAAGCTCTGCTCCGCGCTCGACCAGAGGCCGGATGCAGGCGTGCCCTCGTGTAATGCCCCCCAACCCAGGTTGGACGCATCTGTAAAGACACTTTCCTTCTGGAAAATGTCCCCATTGTCACACCCTCTTGGTACCAGTCCTGAGCCCGCCAGAGGGGGACTAACATAGGGGGACCTGAAACCCTTATAATGTGATTAATGCATACATTGAGTGTTTGACTGACTGTACAGGCATTTGCGTGTGGGGAAGTCAGTGTTACAACAAGGGAGGGGCCACCTATTTGAGGGGGACCGTGAACCCGTGTGTTGTGCTTGTGAAACATGCTCTTTTTTTGCTTTATTTGGGTCGCCGTGAAAACGGCGTTTGTTTGTAAAGACGCGCTTACTGTTGCGGACCTGCTTACAGAAATAAAATCCCCATCCGCCTGAACTGAACAGGGGGCTGTGGGCACTCTTGTGTGCTTTTTCGAGGGTGGTCCGGCCGGCGCGGGACACTCGCCCTCTCTCTTCGTGCCGCGTGCTAGGATGACTTCGGTGGGGCCTTGGCGCCGGGGCATCGGGAAGCGCTTCGCAGCTCTTGACTGGCGCATCAGCTGCAGGGCAGGCTGCGGAGGTCCCGAAAGGCCTCTGGATCCGGGCCTGCCTCATCCATAGACCGGAGGAGTTTGGCCTGGTAGACCTGCAGCACAGCCATCGTGTGCAGGGCTGAAGCAGCCTGCCCGGAGGCGGAATACGCGCGTCCGAGGAGGGCTGACATGCTTCTGCACGGTTTGTTTGGGTGCACGGCTCTGGTCCGCCAGCTAGCGGCCGTGTTCGGGCAAAGATGAGCGGCTACGGCCTCTTCTAGAGGCGGCACCTTCTCCGCCGCGCCGTCCACAGAGGAGAGAGTCGCGGGAACTGCAGCACCTCGTGTGGAGTAAGGAGTGTGCGATGCCTTGGTTAGCTCCTCGTGAACTTCTAGAAAAAAATGGCGCTGCTTTATGACGAGGGGCCTGTTGGTGTCCCGAAGATCGAGCGGGAGAGAGTGAGGCACGCGGGGACCTCACATCCATGCTCTCGGGCTGCCGTTGGCTGCGGCGCTTCTTCCTCGGCTGAAGACGGGCCGAGGGAGGAGGCGCGGGCGAAGCGGCGTCTTCTTCCCTGGCGAGAGCTAGCCGAGTCCGCAGAGAGTAGATGGACATGCTCTCACAGGCCGCACATCTGCCGGAGGAGAAGGCCTTCTCCGCGTGGTCGAGTCTAAGGCATGAAATGCATCGCGCATGGTGATCGGCCTTGTGCAGCTTGCGTGCGCACGTGGCGCAGTTCGAAACACGAGGCATTTGAAACAACGCCTCGCGTGTAGCAATAGAAAGGATATCGCCGGATAGCCACAGATGAGACGGCGTCAGGAGACAAACGGCTAAAGAAGACGTAATCTGCTGAATAATGCTCGCTCAGGCTGAAGGGCTTGTTCGACAGCGAAGGCTCAGTTAAACAGACAGAGACGTATAGTTTGTCGCTGAAGGAGTAAAATCTGCTATAATGGCGAATTCAGGGCCTTATATAGGCTAAGGCCTCGCCCCTATGACGGGTTCTGACGTGTAATGACGTAGAGTGATCTCATTGGTCGCATGTCAGAGGCGCCCACGCCATTGTATGTGCAGTTGCTGCAGCACAGCCTATGAGCGAGCGAGACGCTCCATGTGCTTGCTGTGCAGCTGCAAATGTGTTTTACATAGAGGTTCAGTAAATCGAGGAAAAGGAGTTTTCCCACTGCGTATAGCTACGCAATACGAAGTGACCGTTCGAAAGGGAACCACTGTTACATGGTTGTATGCATATGCCAAGTTGGACTGGTGGTAGCTGTTGTCCACTAGAGGGGGGCATAATAAATCGTTTCAGGACTGGAAGCTTAATGTCGGTAAAAGTGGTTCATTATTTTAACTATATATACTTTAAAATAAAAAATTAACTGCAACATTTTGCGTAGAAAATTTAACTGCAACAGTAATGCAAAATTAAGTAACTTAGATTACTTTTTCATTACTTTTATATCTTGAAAATGTTGGGGAGACACTGTGAGAAGGTGTCCTCTCCATCTGAGGTGGAATTGGTCTGTTGAAGCTAGGACTTTTATTTTAATGATTTTCTGAATGTATGGACAAAACAGCATATATATCAGTTTTGCGGGGCTCTTATTTTTAAAAACAACATCAGAATGTCCTGAAACGTTGCAGGGGAAACTGTGAGAAGGTGTACTCTCCATCTGAGTTGGAATTGGTCTGTGGAAGCTAGGACTTTTATTTTTATGATTTTCTGAATGTATGGAAACAACAGTGTATATATGAGATTTGGGGGGCTCTTATTTTGTAAAACAACATCAGAATGTCCTGAAACATTGTAGTTGACACCTTGAGAAGGTGTACTCTCCTTCTGAGGTGGAATTGGTCTGTGGAAGCTAGGACTTTTATTTTTATGATTTCATGAATGTATGGAAACAACAGCGTATATATGAGTTTTGGGTGGCTCTTATTTTGTAAAACAACATCATAATGTCCTGAAACATTGTAGTTGACACCTTGCGTAGGTGTACTCTCCATCTGAGGTGGAATTGGTCTGTGGAAGCTAGGACTTTTATTTTTATGATTTTCTGAATGTATGGAAACAACAGCGTATATATGAGTTTTGGGGGGCTCTTATTTTGTAAAACAACATCAGAATGTCCTGAAACTTTGCAGGGGGCACTGTGAGAAGGTGTACTCTCCATCTGAGGTGGAATTGGTCTGTGGAAGCTAGGACTTTTATTTTTATGATTTTCTGAATGTATGGAAACAACAGCGTATATATGAGTTTTGGGGGGGCTCTTATTTTGTAAAACAACATCATTATGTCCTGAAATATTGTAGTTGATACCTTGAGAAGGTGTCCTCTCCATCACAGGTGGAATTGGTCTGTGGAAGCTAGGACTTTTATTTTTATGATTTTCTGAATGTATGGACAAAACAGCGTATATATGAGTTTTGGGGGGCTCCTATTATGTAAAACAACATCAGAATGTCCTGAAACATTGTAGTTGACACCTTGAGAAGGTGTACTCTCCATCTGAGGTGGAAGTGGTCTGTGGAAGCTAGGACTTTTATTTTTATGATTTTATGAATGTATGGAGACAACAGGTAGGCCTAATATATGAGTTTTGGGGGCTCTTATTTTGTAAAACAACATCAGAATGTCCTGAAACTTTGCAGGGGGCACCTTGAGAAGGTGTACTCTCCATCTGAGGTGGAATTGGTCTGTGGAAGCTAGGACTTTTATTTTTATGATTTTCTGAATGTATGGAAACAACAGTGTATATATGAGTTTTGGGGGGCTCTTATTTTGTAAAACAACATCAGAATGTCCTGAAACTTTGCAGGGGACACTGTGAGAAGGTGTACTCTCCATCTGAGGTGGAATTGGTCTGTGGAAGCTAGGACTTTTATTTTTATGATTTTCTGAATGTATGGAAACAACAGTGTATATATGAGTTTTGGGGGGCTCTTATTTTGTAAAACAACATCAGAATGTCCTTAAACATTGTAGTTGACACCTTGAGAAGGTGTACTCTCCATCTGAGGTGGAAGTGGTCTGTGGAAGCTAGGACTTTTATTTTTATGATTTTATGAATGTATGGAGACAACAGGTAGGCCTAATATATGAGTTTTGGGGGCTCTTATTTTGTAAAACAACATCAGAATGTCCTGAAACTTTGCAGGGGGCACCTTGAGAAGGTGTCCTCTCCATCTGAAGTGGAATTGGTCTGTGGAAATTAGGACTTTTATTTTTATGATTTTTTGAATGTATGCAGACAACAGGTGATATATGAGTTTTATGGGCTCTTATTTTGTAAAGCAACATCAGAATGTCCTGAAACTTTGCAGGGGACACGTTGAGAAGGTGTCCTCTCCATCTGAGTTGGAATTGGTCTGTGGAAATTAGGACTTTTATTTTTATGATTTTCTGAATGTATGGAGACAACAGGTAGGCCTAATATATGAGTTCTGGGGGCTCTTATTTTGTAAAACAACATCAGAATGTCCTAAAACTTTGCAGGGGACACCTTGAGAAGGTGTCCTCTCCATCTGAGGTGGCATTGGTCTGTGGAAATTGGGACTTTTATTTTTATGATTTTTTGAATGTATGCAGACAACAGGTGATATATGAGTTTTGGGGGCTCTTATTTTGTAAAACAACATCGGAATGTCCTGAAACTTTGCAGGGGACACGTTGAGAAGGTGTCCTCTCCATCTGAGGTGGAATTGGTCTGTGGAAATTAGGACTTTTATTTTTATGATTTTCTGAATGTATGGAGACAACAGGTAGGCCTAATATATGAGTTTTGGGGGCTCTTATTTTGTAAAACAACATCAGAATGTCCTGAAACTTTGCAGGGGACACCTTGAGAAGGTGTCCTCTCCATCTGAGGTGGAATTGGTCTGTGGAAATTAGGACTTTTATTTTTATGATTTTTTGAATGTATGCAGACAACAGGTGATATATAAGTTTTGGGGGCTCTTATTTTGTAAAACAACATCAGAATGTCCTGAAACTTTGCAGGGGACACCTTGAGAAGGTGTCCTCTCCATCTGAGGTGGAATTGGTCTGTGGAAATTAGGACTTTTATTTTTATGATTTTCTGAATGTATGGAGACAACAGGTAGGCCTAATATATGAGTTTTGGGGGCTCTTATTTTGTAAAACAACATCAGAATGTCCTGAAATTTTGCAGGGGACACCTTGAGAAGGTGTCCTCTCCATCTGAGGTGGAATTGGTCTGTGGAAATTAGGACTTTTATTTTTATGATTTTCTGAATGTATGGAGACAACAGGTAGGCCTAATATATGAGTTTTGGGGGCTCTTATTTTGTAAAACAACATCAGAATGTCCTGAAACTTTGCAGGTAACACCTTGAGAATGTGTCCTCTCCATCTGAGGTGGAATTGGTCTGTGGAAATTAGGACTTTTATTTTTATGATTTTCTGAATGTATGGAGACAACAGGTAGGCCTAATATATGAGTTTTGGGGGCTCTTATTTTGTAAAACAACATCAGAATGTCCTGAAACTTTGCAGGTGACACCTTGAGAAGGTGTCCTCTCCATCTGAGGTGGAATTGGTCTGTGGAAATTAGGACTTTTATTTTTATGATTTTCTGAATGTATGGAGACAACAGGTGATATATGAGTTTTGGGGGCTCTTACTTTGTAAAACAACTCCAGAATGTCCTGAAACATTGTAGTTGACACCTTGAGAAGGTGTACTCTCCATCTGAGGTGGAAGTGGTCTGTGGAAGCTAGGACTTTTATTTTTATGATTTTATGAATGTATGGAGACAACAGGTAGGCCTAATATATGAGTTTTGGGGGCTCTTATTTTGTAAAACAACATCAGAATGTCCTGAAACTTTGCAGGGGGCACCTTGAGAAGGTGTACTCTCCATCTGAGGTGGAATTGGTCTGTGGAAGCTAGGACTTTTATTTTTATGATTTTCTGAATGTATGAGACAACAGGTGATATATGAGTTTTGGGGGCTCTTATTTTGTAAAACAACATCAGAATGTCCTGAAACTTTGCAGGTGACACCTTGAGAAGGTGTCCTCTCCATCTGAGGTGGAATTGGTCTGTGGAAATTAGGACTTTTATTTTTATGATTTTCTGAATGTATGGAGACAACAGGTAGGCCTAATATATGAGTTTTGGGGGCTCTTATTTTGTAAAACAACATCAGAATGTCCTGAAACTTTGCAGGGGACACCTTGAGAAGGTGTCCTCTCCATCTGAGGTGGAATTGGTCTGTGGAAATTAGGACTTTTATTTTTATGATTTTTTGAATGTATGCAGACAACAGGTGATATATGAGTTTTGGGGGCTCTTATTTTGTAAAACAACATCAGAATGTCCTGAAACTTTGCAGGGGACACCTTGAGAAGGTGTCCTCTCCATCTGAGGTGGAATTGGTCTGTGGAAATTAGGACTTTTATTTTTATGATTTTCTGAATGTATGGAGACAACAGGTAGGCCTAATATATGAGTTTTGGGGGCTCTTATTTTGTAAAACAACATCAGAATGTCCTGAAACTTTGCAGGGGACACCTTGAGAAGGTGTACCTCTCCATCTGAGGTGGAATTGGTCTGTGGAACTAGGACTTTTATTTTTATGATTTTCTGAATGTATGGAGACAACAGGTAGCTAATATATGAGTTTTGGGGGCTCTTATTTTGTAAAACAACATCAGAATGTCCTGAAACTTTGCAGGGGACACCTTGAGAAGGTGTCTCTCCATCTGAGGTGGAATTGGTCTGTGGAAATTAGGACTTTTATTTTTATGATTTTCTGAATGTATGGAGACAACAGGTGTAATATATGAGTTTTGGGGGCTCTTATTTTGTAAAACAACATCAGAATGTCCTGAAACTTTGCAGGTGACACCTTGAGAAGGTGTCCTCTCCATCTGAGTGGAATGGTCTGTGGAAATTAGGACTTTTATTTTTATGATTTTCTGAATGTATGGAGACAACAGGTAGGCCTAATATATGAGTTTTGGGGGCTCTTATTTGTAAAACAACATCAGAATGTCCTGAAACTTTGCAGGGGACACCTTGAGAAGGTGTCCTCTCCATCTGAGGTGGAATTGGTCTGTGGAAATTAGGACTTTTATTTTTATGATTTTTTGAATGTATGCAGACAACAGGTGATATATGAGTTTTGGGGCTCTTATTTTGTAAAACAACATCAGAATGTCCTGAAACTTTGCAGGGGACACTTGAGAAGGTGTCCTCTCCATCTGAGGTGGAATTGGTCTGTGGAAATTAGGACTTTTATTTTTATGATTTTCTGAATGTATGGAGACAACAGGTAGGCCTAATATATGAGTTTTGGGGGCTCTTATTTTGTAAAACAACATCAGAATGTCCTGAAACTTTGCAGGGGACACCTTGAGAAGGTGTCCTCTCCATCTGAGGTGGAATTGGTCTGTGGAAATTAGGACTTTTATTTTTATGATTTTTTGAATGTATGCAGACAACAGGTGATATATGAGTTTTGGGGGCTCTTATTTTGTAAAACAACATCAGAATGTCCTGAAACTTTGCAGGGGACACTTGAGAAGGTGTCCTCTCCATCTGAGGTGGAATTGGTCTGTGGAAATTAGGACTTTTATTTTTATGATTTTCTGAATGTATGGAGACAACAGGTAGCTAATATATGAGTTTTGGGGGCTCTTATTTTGTAAAACAACATCAGAATGTCCTGAAACTTTGCAGGGGACACCTTGAGAAGGTGTCCTCTCCATCTGAGGTGGAATTGGTCTGTGGAAATTAGGACTTTTATTTTATGATTTTTTGAATGTATGCGAGACAACAGGTGATATATGAGTTTTGGGGGCTCTTATTTTGTAAAACAACATCAGAATGTCCTGAAACTTTGCAGGGGACACCTTGAGAAGGTGTCCTCTCCATCTGAGGTGGAATTGGTCTGTGGAAATTAGGACTTTTATTTTTATGATTTTCTGAATGTATGGAGACAACAGGTAGGCCTAATATATGAGTTTTGGGGGCTCTTATTTTGTAAAACAACATCAGAATGTCCTGAAACTTTGCAGGGGACACCTTGAGAAGGTGTCCTCTCCATCTGAGGTGGAATTGGTCTGTGGAAATTAGGACTTTTATTTTTATGATTTTCTGAATGTATGGAGACAACAGGTGTAATATATGAGTTTTGGGGGCTCTTATTTTGTAAAACAACATCAGAATGTCCTGAAACTTTGCAGGTACACCTTGAGAAGGTGTCCTCTCCATCTGAGGTGGAATTGGTCTGTGGAAATTAGGACTTTTATTTTTATGATTTTCTGAATGTATGGAGACAACAGGTGATAATATATGAGTTTTGGGGGCTCTTATTTTGTAAAACAACATCAGAATGTCCTGAAACTTTGCAGGGACACCTTGAGAAGGTGTCCTCTCCATCTGAGGTGGAATTGGTCTGTGGAAATTAGGACTTTTATTTTTATGATTTTCTGAATGTATGGAGACAACAGGTGATATATGAGTTTTGGGGGCTTGGGGGCTCTTATTTGTAAAACAACATCAGAATGTCCTGAAATTTGCAGGGGACACCTTGAGAAGGTGTCCTCCTCCATCTGAGGTGGAATTGGTCTGTGGAAATTAGGACTTTTATTTTTATGATTTTTTGAATGTATGCAGGCAACAGGTGATATATGAGTTTTGGGGGCTCTTATTTTGTAAAACAACATCAGAATGTCCTGAAACTTTGCAGGGGACACCTTGAGAAGGTGTCCTCTCCATCTGAGGTGGAATTGGTCTGTGGAAATTAGGACTTTTATTTTTAGAGTTTTTTGAATGTATGCAGACAACAGGTGATATATGAGTTTTGGGGCTCTTATTTGTAAAACAACATCAGAATGTCCTGAAACTTTGCAGGTGAACACCTTGAGAAGGTGTCCTCTCCATCTGAGGTGGAATTGGTCTGTGAAATTAGGACTTTTATTTTTATGATTTTCTGAATGTATGGAGACAACAGGTGATATATGAGTTTTGGGGCTCTTATTTTGTAAAACAACATCAGAATGTCCTGAAACTTTGCAGGGACACCTTGAGAAGGTGTCCTCTCCATCTGAGGTGGAATTGGTCTGTGGAAATTAGGACTTTTATTTTTATGATTTTTTGAATGTATGGAGACAACAGTGTATATGAGTTTTGGGGCTCTTATTTTGTAAAACAACATCAGAATGTCCTGAAACTTTGCAGGGGACACCTTGAGAAGGTGTCCTCTCCATCTGAGGTGGAATTGGTCTGTGGAAATTAGGACTTTTATTTTTATGATTTTTGAATGTATGCAGACAACAGGTGATATATGAGTTTTGGGGGCTCTTATTTTGTAAAACAACATCAGAATGTCCTGAAACTTTGCAGGGGACACCTTGAGAAGGTGTCCTCTCCATCTGAGGTGGAATTGGTCTGTGGAAATTAGGACTTTTATTTTTATGATTTTTGAATGTATGCAGACAACAGGTGATATATGAGTTTTGGGGGCTCTTATTTTGTAAAACAACATCAGAATGTCCTGAAACTTTGCAGGGACACCTTGAGAAGGTGTCCTCTCCATCTGAGGTGGAATTGGTCTGTGGAAATTAGGACTTTTATTTTTATGATTTTCTGAATGTATGGAGACAACAGGTATATATGAGTTTTGGGGGCTCTTATTTTGTAAAACAACATCAGAATGTCCTGAAACTTTGCAGGGACACCTTGAGAAGGTGTCCTCTCCATCTGAGGTGGAATTGGTCTGTGGAAATTAGGACTTTTATTTTTATGATTTTCTGAATGTATGAGACAACAGGCTATATATGAGTTTTGGGGCTCTTATTTTGTAAACAACATCAGAATGTCCTGAAACTTTGCAGGGGACACCTTGAGAAGGTGTCCTCTCCATCTGAGGTGGAATTGGTCTGTGGAAATTAGGACTTTTATTTTATATGATATTTCTGAATGTATGCAGACAACAGGTAGTAAATGAGTTTTGGGGGCTCTTATTTTGTAAAACAACATCAGAATGTCCTGACAACTTTGCAGGGACACCTTGAGAAGGTGTCCTCTCCATCTGAGGTGGAATTGGTCTGTGGAAATTAGGACTTTTATTTTTATGATTTTTGAATGTATGCAGACAACAGTGATATATGAGTTTTGGGGGCTCTTATTTTGTAAAACAACATCAGAATGTCCTGAAACTTTGCAGGGGACACCTTGAGAAGGTCCTCTCCATCTGAGGTGGAATTGGTCTGTGGAAATTAGGACTTTTATTTTTATGATTTTTGAATGTATGCAGACAACAGGTGATATATGAGTTTTGGGGGCTCTTATTTTGTAAAATATGGACGGATGGACGGACGGACGGACTAACTGAAATAGCCTTCGCTGGAAGACTGCTTGACTGAATGGTTTCAGAATGGTTGACGGTCTTACCGTAATACCTAGTGTATAAGCGCATAGAGAAATATAGGGGCGGCTAGTTTGACCGCTCATTTCGAGGTGGAGGCTGGCTTGACTGCAGTACTTTTTTTGGATATAGGCTCATTTTACAACTCCCCCATAGTTAAACAGTTGAGTTTTACCGTTTTCGAATCCATTCAGCTGATTTTCTGATATTTAGAAGAATGTCTGCTTACTGATATTCTTCTAAATATCAGAAAATCAGCTGAATGGATTCGAAAACGGTAAAACTCAACTGTTTAACTCTGGGGGAGTTGTAAAATGAGTCTATTTCCAAAAAAAGTGGAGTATCCCTTTAATAATACAACTGTTAATTGGTATTATGTCACAGTCAGTGCATTAACTAATGATAACAAAAACAACTTTTAATTATTAATTATGTTTTAGTAAATGCTGAAATTAATATTAACTAAGTTTAATAAATGCTGTAGAAGTGCAGTTCATTATTAGCTAATGCTAACTAATTTAACTAATGAAACCTTATTGTAAAGTGATACTGATTCTTAATAGCTAACAGTGTCTTTCATACATATAATAGGGCTACATACATAAAATTTACAACATCAACAAAACTAAAAAATAATTTTCCATAATTACCTTCTTGATTCTCTGTTTTGTTTGGTAAAGTAAATAATATTTAGTAATATTATCATAATTTCCCTATTTTCATTTGATGTGTTATGCATTCTAATAATTGTATCAACATATTTTCTTAGAATGTCAAGAAAAAAAAAAAAAAAATCAGGGAACTCTCTGATGCAGCCAAAGGAAGCATCCCTCTCACAAATTGGCTGAAAAGAGAATAAAAATGCAGGTACTGTTAAAAAAAAAAATAAAAAAAAATTAGTGCCCTTTTTGGTCCCTCCACACCTGCCCCTGAAGAGGTCTGTGCACGCCACTGATTAGGATACATAAGTACATGATATGACAACGCACTACATGATACAAACCTATGTCTCTATCAAATCAAATAGATCGATGAGTTTCAGGGGATGGAAATTTTCAATAAAATGTTCCTAAATGAGCCAAGAAATTATGTGGAATATTTTTTTTTCCATGTGCCATCAAAATGCATGCAGTAGAGGGTTAACTACGAGAGTTAAAACTAGAAGTGAAATGCTGAAATCACAAACAACAATACACATATATAAATAATAGCCAGCAATGCTAAACAGCATGATATAGCTAACATTTAAAGAACACAAAAACCAGAACACCTAATGTCACGCGCTTACAAGCGACGATTCAAACGTTTCTTCTTTTTGAACCCGTTCATTAAAACGAACTGTTCGGACGAGCCGATTCTTTTAAATGATTTGAACTTCGTATATGGCTCAGAAAGGTGTGTGTTCTACTTCAAGTCCGAGTCAGGGACTGAAAGGCGGAGTTAAACACTTCAAACAAACCATTGCCGCGACGCCGAGCTCAGCGTTTGCTTTCATTTCGATTTCCAAATCTTCCAGATGTGCTATTTGAGAAATAATTGAGAGGAATCGTCAACAACTTGAGACAGCGTCCATTCCACTGTAAGTTTGCAAAACATTCTATTAAATGAACGGTTGAACTGCCATATGTTCCAGTCTACCTTTACTGTCAGGTAGGCTACTAAAAGGAATTCAAATGAACCACAACATCAGTTCCAGTGAGGTTTTCACACCTCATGGTTTGAATAGTTTTTTGTATTTTTAGAATGAATATTTAATTTATGCAAAAGTTTTGACTATGCAGACGTAGTGTGAGAGGCGACTTGTATTTTGCCTCACAGTGCAAGTTGCAACAATGTTAATGATCTGTATTATATAATTAAACTGTATAATAGAGCATACATGTGTCATTAGTGTGTCACATTAATGGACTAATGGTGCTTTCCAATGTTAAACTGTTAGTGTCTTTGTGCTCATTTTCTTTTTTTCACATTGACTATGTGGCAGTCTGATGACATTGTACCAAACACATACACCAGGAGTGGTCAGTGGTGGTCACCCACCCTATGTCCTATGATATCCTGTCTTTATTATTTTTGCTGGGGCATGAGTTGTTTAACAGCACTGTCCTTGTGTCTAAGTAATATGATTCTTTCTAACTGTGTTTATCAATGCCATCCCCACCCATGCCTGTATTACACCGCACCTAACCGATCTGTTCACTATGAGGCTTTGTCTGGTCTTGCTGTTCCACTAATTAAGCTGAATGTTTTGGGGCGCAGTCATTGTTATGTCATAGATGAGGGTGCCTAAGCAGGATTTCTGCTTTTGCATTATGACCCAGAAATGTGTGTTTAGTTGTGTGTGAAACTGAAGCCACCTTTAAAAGAGGGTCACATTGGAAACTGTCCTTGCAATAATAATAACACCACAGGCAGTGTCATCTGATACAGTTTCACTCAAAGTCGAACAGTAAGAATGAGGACGTGTATGTCATCCTATGACACTGCACATTATGAGTTGCATTTACGAGACCCCAATGCAGCTGTGCTGTATTTTCAGTCACAAACCATTATAAGTGATTTATTATTTGTTTTGTTGTTGGTGTTTTGTATTTTACTTTACATTCAAAAATATTATATTGAATTAATTAGAATATATAATATTAGAACATAATAATAATAATTATATCAAAAGACAGTCGTATACTGTTTTTTTTTTTTTTGCTGCAGAACTATGCTGATTGATCGATAAAGGACATTTTTAAAACACACACAAAAAAAGAATAAATTCGCCACACCAAAGCTCCAAAAATACAAGAATATAATAATGGACTCCCACACTGCTGTTCCATTATGACATATACATTGATTTAGGGATGTAATTAAGTGTTTAATGCAGCTCCACAAATTCACCTGTGTTTTGTTTAATCTAAGTGTCAGTTACCAGGCATGCGATTTGGATTACAGAAAGAATACAATTAGGTTTAGTGTCAAATGGGAATTAGGGTAAATGAAGGTGATTCACATTTACACACGTACTACACAGTGCAAGTATTGGCTGACACAGAATGCTTTTTACAGGTCATCAATCTATCCTATTAATAGCATCAGATTCATCGTCGGTCTGTCCATCTATCTTGCCCTTTCTTTTTCTCCTCTCCTAATTCATCTGTGCACGTATATGGAAAAAAGTACATGGGTTACCGGTAACAATGTCTGCATATTCCCAAGGCTGTATTCGCCCTTTTGATGTCAGTACTGGCAGCAGTGAGTGAGGCTGCTGTTTCCACACCTCTTTGGTTGTTTTAGATAGTGACTCTGATTCTCATCCAGAAACAACAGGTGTGTGTGTGTGTGTGTGTGTGTGTGTGTGTGTGTGTGTGTGTGTGTGTTGTGTGTGTGTGCTGAAATAACTGTATTCTGGAAGAATCAGGAGTGATTCAGACAGTGCCAAGAACTAAATTTTCACATTTATTAACCAGGTCATGAGTGTTCAGGACTGTCCTTCACTGTGCCATATGTTCATATGAAGGATGCGCTGGCTTTTGTTTCTGTGTTAACATGCAAGAACAGCTTTTTTGTGTCCTATTATCAAGCTTTTTCGACAGTATTTACCTTTTTTCCTCTATAATTGATGATTGGTTTGGACCATTTTTTTTTTAAATCAGTTATATCGGTTATTTAATATTCGGTCTACCTGGTGGTTCTCTAAAAATATAAAAGTGTGAGTTTAACAGGAAACAATATAGGTAATGTCAAGTGGTGTTTGCATACTTTTTTTTCCCCTAACAGCCAAAAATGTGTTACAGAAATATTTGAAATAACTTATTATATTATATTATTATTATATTAATAACATGTATTATTGATTATGATTATGATTATCAGTCATAAAAACAGTATGGAAAGATACAATTAAAATAACAATTTAAAGCTGATACCATTTGTATGAATGTCTAAGCGTATAACCTGTCCTGCATACACTTGTCAATGTAGCATTTCAGCAATGATAATGATTAGATTAAGTCATAAGCCCTCAGGCTGCCTGTGTGTCTGTGTTTGTTTATGTACTTCCCTCGAATCATACTTCCGTCTTAATTCACTTAGTAACTAACTGTTCTGTATTCATTTATTAGACTTTAATGGTAGCCAGTATTATGTGTGGGTTTAAAATTAGCCTAATCTCCCCAGGACACTTCCTTCTTTGATTTCCTCCTTCATGTTGGTACTTTATGCTGATGTTGTTTATGTGTTCATACGCCCCTTCTCCCTCAAACTAATTCACAGTACCATCAGAATTATTCGTGTAATTAAGAGTCTGTTGACGAAGCTCTTTATGTTGTATCACTGCCATGTAATATTTGAGACACCGCCTCAGATGTTTGGTTTTGGCATTTTTAATGTATACATTATTAGCCGGGTCAACCTCTGTGTCTGTATGAAAATACTGCTGTCTTTGCTGACTAATGCTGAAGTCATTTGAGAATTATCAAAACAGATTAAGCTTTATTCCGATGGTCCACTTTAGACATTTTATTAACACTAAGTAACTTTGCAACTACATGTCAAATAACTCTCATTAGAGTATTAGTAGACTGTCTGCTTAATATCTGCTAACACTATTTTTATCCTTCCCAACAGATATTCTATACTGACAATAAGTAACTTTGCCATGTCAGCTTATTCTACTAACCCTAACTCTTAACACCTAAGGGGTAGGCAATATCGGTCATGCAGAGTTTAGCTCCAACCCTGAAAACAATGACCTGCCTAACCTGAAAACTTAGGCAGCTGACTTGTTACCTTGCTGCCTTATCAGTCAATGACTTTGTAGGCATTGTTTGCACACGTTGTTTTTTGACCAAGCAGCACTGCATTACACCACAATTTTAATTTTGTGGCTGCCTGTCAAATTTTTGCAACTACATTTTTGACTTGTACGATTAGTAATTCAGAACTTGCGACTATTTCATTAGAGTTAAATAAATAATGTGAATTTCAGTGATTAAACGTAACTGGAACAAAGTTCAAGTTAAGGGGAGGAGGCAGGAAAAGCGTAACTTTAATATTAAAATAAACATTAAAGGAGCGACAACGTAAGATGTCCCAGGTCTGGTTCTCTTTCGCCCTCTTCACTGTCATCATTCCTTCTTATATCCTTCCGAAGTTCCTCCATGGGACTCGAGACCAGTGTGTTGCGCAGGTGTCTCTCATTAAAATTCGCTCCTTCACCGGCCTCGATCCTCTCTCACAGCTCTTGGCCCTGCCCTGCTTAACTATATGACAGTTATGTTAATAAAACTTTAATACATTAGCTCACCATGAACATGATTTCTTCCTGAGCCCCGTCTGATTGCTTTCCAGCATCTGTGGAGATGAAGAGGACAACTCCCATGATTCCACGCTCATTCACAGCGTCATCAAGCTACGCCTTTGTTATTGTTTTGAATAAGCGACCCTTTAGCGGTGAAACATACTTTATGTGCCTTTAATTCCATTGCGGTGTGTTTATGATAATAATAGCTGTATGAATGCACATCATCATTTTCTTCCCACCCCCTTTTCAGTGGGAATGAGTGAGTGAGAGTGTCAAGACAACAGTCATGGCATCAGGAGGAGAAACCTGTGCTCCTGCTGAGGATGAGAGGGGTGTCCTGCTGGACATTGATGATGTACACTTGCTCTTACAAGGTCAGTCTTAACTCTTTAACACTTTTGGTGTTTGTTTTGTTTGTGTGTGTGTTTTTTTTAAATATTTTTTCTTAATCTGTCTGGTTAGATGTGCTATCTGAACAACAAACAAACAAATAATGGACAAAAAGTCAAACAGTGGCTGTTTACAGTCAAAATTGACCGATGGCAGGAAATGAATGAGAAAGACCCTAACACAGCAATTGTTTTTAATGTGTAAAAATGTATATATCAACATGTTGAACGAATACACACAGAAATGAAGGGGTGACTGACTCACAACAACCCACACTCACTGTTACACAGAGAGAGAGTGAAATAATTGGGCTACTGTGGCTGTGTACGGCTTACATGCATATATACACACCAATACTATATGATAAATATGGCTGATTTTAATATATATATATATATATATATTAATATATAGAAAATTTAAGCATTAACACATCAGTCATAAGGAAATAATTTGAAATTAATGAGGATTCATTTACTGAAATGTAAATCTATCCCATCATAAATCCGCTTATCACCACCTGAGATAGACTTTGCTTTGTTATTTGTTCTATGGTCTCTTTCCCATTTGTCTCCTCTTTCTGAGGTTTAGGGCGGATTGCAGGCGGAGGGAGACATTGTAAACTGTTGACTCACTAAGTTTTCATACAAAAACATGTTCTGAAAGGGTGTGCTACAAATTTATCATTTTCACACTGCAAAGACAAACACTAACAAACACAGAAAAACAAGTAGGCCGTTGGATTTAGAATTTAATGAAAAATAGCGACAGTTGCCCTGCCCCAACAAACAGAGACAAATATTGAGTCAGAATGTCTTTACGTGTAATTTTTCGCCTGAAAAGACGGCGAACTAAATGAAAGAGGTTGTGGGTGAAGCGGTTTGCTGTGACGGGAAAGACAGGGTGCTTACTTTATTTATACAGCAAAACTGCAGTTGATCTGGACGACAAGTTTCATTGGAAAGATTAAATACTCCAGCTTCAATATTTGTCCACTGTTTATGATAAAATTCAGTTGCAGTGACAATAATTTCTTAATTTATGTCAGCAGTGCAAAATAATCACTCTGTAACTTATGATATTTTGAATAGAATAACAACTTGCATTCATATTCACATAGCTGCACTGAACAGCCCATTAGGGCTCTAAGTCCAAAAGTGTACTTGGTGAAATATTGATATTTACGCAAGCTTAATATTTGGAAATTTACACAAGCTTAATATTTATTTGACAATCATAATTTCTATTAATTATCCGCTGATTTATGTGATCTGATGACCATTAGGGGCTTCCTGCGCTGTCTGTCTGTTTTCACTTCCCAGATATATGTTTCTACGCATGATACATGAAGCTAATAAACACATGATTATGATAGCATATGATTTGAATTGATTTTCATGAGGTTTGGGGTATTTTCATGCCTGTAAAGGATGTTTAGAGTGCATCAGAGTTTGCATCACGCTGCTCAGACATTCCAAGGCCCTACAAACGGCAATTGAACATGTTCAGTCGGGTGAAAACAAACCCCGACAAATGACAGCAAACGCCGACAGGGGTAACACACTGATCCGACAAATCCTGACGAACGTGTCTGTCGGTGCGGTATGAATTGGCCTTAAGTAACTCGGTTTCCTTTTTCTAGCCCTCTGGTTATCTTCGGGGTCTTTTGAACCCGCACATGATTTTGCTCAATTTTTAAAAAATATTCTCTTTGTCCAAATGGTATGAAACTTTCTACATCTCTCAACTCTTTCTAGATCTACAAAAAAATTTTATTTGAACGATATCTGTTATTATGTTAGCGTGACAAAAATAGTGACGTTAGTCGTCTTCGGGGTCCCTGGAGACCCCGCATAGTAAAAATACAAAATTCATCTTTAAAATCAGAAACAAGCATAGACAAAAATAAAATGGCACACTTCCAACAATGCAAAAAACATCCACAATGCAAAATCATCATGTGACATCCACCACACACACACACACACACACACACACACACACACACACACACACACACACACACACACACACACACACAGAGGAATACATTTTTGAGACTATTAAAAACAGTTAATCATCAAAATCAGAAACAAGCAGAACACATAGACAGAAATAAAGTGGGACATTTCCCACAATGCAAAATTATCATGCTTGCCACACACACACACACACACACACACACACACACACACACACACACACACACACACACACACACACACACACACACACACACACACACACACACACACACACACACACACACACGTAAGGCTATAAAAACAGTTCTCTTATCATTTGTAAAATAAAATCATCAAATGCAGAACCACCACAAAAATAAATTTGTGACACTGACACATTGGAAATGTGAACACACACACACACACACACACACAAACACACACACACATGCACACACAGTTCAAAATTTCTAACTATATAATTTTTTTTTTTTTTTTTTTTTTTTATGTTTTCCTGAACACACTCAGTATCTGGCATTGGTTGGCCAAACAGTAAAACTCACAGCTTTCTTTTCACAGCATCAATTGTGAAAACAATAAGTTGCATATTTTCTTTAATGTATTAATATTTTTTTCTGAATGATTATTCATTTACCGCATGTCCTCAGTTCAACTGGAGCTGTTTTATGAAGCAAAATCCCCTTTAAGACCTTTGATCCTGATGTTGTTGTCCTTACTTTCATTTCCATTTCCAGTATTTCTGTCAATAAAAACCATTGCAGTGTTTGCTCGACTCAGTTCAGAAAGTCTCTGCTCACTGGTGCATGGTTTCCAGGCAGCCGAATGTTTGCTATGACGACAGTTTGTCTGAAATCATGTTTGAGTGACATCACATGTTTCTCTCTTTAGTGCAATGATGACACTTATGTCATTTGAATAAAGATAATAGCTCACATTAGCAGTTTGAGTTAGTCCTAACTAACAGATTTTATGAATGCAATGGAGTTCTGAGATTAAATGCATTTTTTATACAACTTTGATGGGTGGTTGAGCCGACTGAGCGTCTTCAGTGAAACACTTAATGAAGGAAAATTTCATACAGAAACGAAGGAATATGTTGTCTCTCAAAGCCTTGTTTGAGGTGGAGGCTGTTGGTGGCTCAGAGGTCGGTTAGTCGAGCCAGGTTTCCAGTGGTCATGCAATGTTCTCTGCTTATAAATAGTTATGTATTAAGACATGCAGTGTTTTTGATGTGCTATAAACCAGAAAGCCCAAAGCTGTTCTCTGGCAAGATGTGTGCATATTTTTGCATGGATGTATTCTAGTTATGCTGATGTACTCATACTGATTCCTACACACACACTGTTTTTCAACTTTTGAGTTTGGTCAAGGAATAAATCATTTCTGATATTATATATTTTTTAACAGTGGAACAGGAGCAGATTCAGAAGAGGACGTTCACAAACTGGATCAATGCACAGCTCTCCAAGGTAAACCCATGATAACTCACGTGAATGACTCTGACTGTGGAGTCTATGTTATCGGGTTGAACCGAGGCCGTGGCTGAATCTCTGACTCAATGGTCGATAAGGACGGTCTTTTCTGCACCGTCTGCCTTTGAGCTTTGCATATGGCAAGGAGTTTGATTTATTTATAGCTCTCCGCCCAGCAGCGGTGCTCTTCAACAGGCTGTAACATGAGACATGTAGCCCATCCATTGCCACTTGGCCGCTTTTTAAACACTGGTGCCCAAAACCTCCTGCAAGTGATAACCTGTGGAGATCTCCAGTGATCTGGAGAGCAGTTACAGACTTGCATCATTTTACATCACATTAACTCATTACTCTTTCCCAAACTGCTACTTTTTTATAGTTTAACATCAGTCTTCTGCAACAGCAGATAGTAGTCAGATAGAACGGTCATACTGAATGAATTATTATGGATTATTATATTTTAAAATGGAAAATATTATACACTTTAATTGTAAAAGTTTAGTATTTAAAAGTTGATTAATTAAATAATATATAAACAAAATAAATACTATTTAAAAAAAATGTTTTCTACTATTTTTTTAAATCCTTGCTCTTTTTATTTGATTATTATTCTACTTTTGCCACCACAGTTTGACATCAGAAATGCTTGATGTATTGCCATGTGAACACTATCAACACTTTCAGATAAAATACTGATGTGTGTTTCAGAGGAGTCCTCCAATCGCTGTCCAGAATCTGTTCTCGGATCTCCGAGATGGGACTCGACTACTTGACCTACTGGAGGTGATGAGCGGTCAACGCATGGTGAGTCCTAAATATCACTGTCATAACACTGAGATTCAGCCAAGAAGGTATTTATTTACAGCGAATCATATAAATGTTTTGCATGCAGTCCTGATTAGCATACAATGGTGTTTGTTTGTTTCTCTGTAGAAGCGCGAGCGGGGTCATGGTGTGTTTCAGCAGAGAGGCAACGTTGAGACCGCCTTGAACTTCTTGAAGAATAAATCTGTAAGAGGGTTTTTATGATTCTCACATGACTGATGATGATGATTTTCCATCTGTTTGGACATTAAGATTTATATACAAATGGCATAAACAGCCGTTTATGTTCTCTCAGATCAAGCTGGTGAACATAAACATCCCAGACATCATCGAGGGGAAACCTTCCATCATTCTGGGTCTGATATGGACCATCATCCTGCATTGTCATGTGCGTATAACAATCAAGAGATGATGTGTCTTTACAAAAACATGCATATCATATATAAATGCATCTTTTTTGCCTCGAGCTGTTTTTTTTCATTGTTTACTTTAAGACCTTTATTTGAGTTCAGAGAAGGGCTGTACTTTTTGAGATTTGAGACTCTTTTATTCCTCCAGACGAGAAAAGAACAAACAAATAATGACGCATACAGGAAGCATAAAGTATTATGTATCCTTCAGAAGATTTTTTTATGTCAGGGAACCTGGTTTGAATGAGTTTAGTGGTTTTGTTTAGTCATATAGTGCTTTTAGTTTAAGGTTGTGCACAGTATGAAAAAAAGAAATTAAATGTATGCTATTATATGTTATATACATTGCAGTTCAAAAGTTTGGGGTTTCTTAAATGTTATTTATTCCAGTGATGGGAAAGCTGAATTTTCAGCATCATTACTCTAGTCTTTAGTGTCACATGGTCCTTCAGAAATCATTCTAATATGCTGATTTGGTGCTCAAGAAACGTTTCTTATTATTATCAATGTTGAAAATGGTTGTGCTGCTTAATATGTTTGTGGAAAATGTGATCGTTTTTTTCAGGATTCTTTGACGAATAGAAAGTTCAAAAGAACAACATTTATGAACTCAAAATCTTTTGTACAGTTATAAATGTCTTTACTGTTTTATCAATTAATATGTCCTTGCTGAATAAATGTATCAATTTCGTTTGACCCCAAACTTTTGAACGGTACTGTACAAATCAATGATGATGTATGCATATTTTTATGGAAAAGTGATCCAAAATCTACTGCTGAAATTATTATCCTTGCTCGTTGCCTCCCTGTGTATGTTTTCCTGAAAATAAATCTCCTTGTTTGCTTTTTGCCAATACATCTGTATTAAACATTCTCAATTCTCCTCATTAATACAGATAGAGGAGCTAGCCAGCACTCTCTCGTATGGATCCCGTTCATCCTCCCTGGACTCTCTGTCCAGTCTAGATTCTGTTTCTGGGTCTCCAGGCAGTAGTCCTGTTCCTCGAGGAGCATCACCGCTCCACAACCGCTTCCGTCTGTCTGCTAAGAAGGCTTTGCTCCTGTGGGTTCGGGACCAGTGCCAGAAGTGAGCTTCATCTAGCTAACATTTTCAAGCAGTTGAACGTTTGGTCAAATTGCTTAGTTTATTTGATGGCTACTCTATAGTTTCTCTAAATATATTCTTTCTCCAGAGTTGGTTGCTCTTCCAGTGTGCGGGACTTTAAGTCCAGCTGGAAGAGTGGTGAAGTGTTCCTGGCCATCCTCTGCTCCCTTAGACCTGACCTGGTGGACCTATCCCAAGCCCAGACCAGCAGCCACCTGGAAAACCTGGAGAAAGCATTTCACCTTGCTGAGAAGGAGCTTGGAATTCCCAGACTGCTTGAGCCAGAAGGTGAAAACTATTAGCACTAGCAGCATCCCAGTTTGTCCCAGTCCCAAATGCACCCTCAGTCCTTGTGGCCCTCCTCTAATTCCACACTTTGCATAGGCTGTTGGGTAATAGTCTGCTGTGAAGTCTGTATTTTTAAACTGTCTGCAATGGGAATGCATGTGGATCTGTGAGAAAATTAGAAATTATAAAAATTGAAATTGATTCAATTGAATAAATGTTGTATGTATTTAGTTTCATTCTGCTTTCTAAAGACTGGTCGGAAGTCATGTTATCATGTTAGCTATCACTAGTTTTTAACAAAGAAATATATATATATATATTAGCAATTCTTTTTATTTATTGTAATACTGTGGTTCACACTTCTAAGGTGGCCTCAATATGTCTTAAATGATTCAAGATGAGACAAAACTATTTAAAATAAGCAACTACAAAACAAGATATTTTTTATATGAATTTACTGAATATGCTGAATGAGGTAGCCTAATCTCATATATATCTCAATAAGTATGCCCTTGCAAGGGGAGCATCATATTAAGAATGGAATGGTGTTCATGTTAAAAAAGTGAAATGCTTCTTTATGGTTTTTGAAAGTTTATGCACTTTTAAAATCTCTTCTCAGACATTGATGTCAGTAACCCCGATGAGAAGTCCATCATGACATACATTGCTCAGTTCTTGCAGTACTCCAATGATCTGCCCTTAGCATCAGATGGTTTTGAGGTGAGGCCAACTGAATCTCCCAGCCAGATCTGTGCTTTTGCTGATCTGTCTTTCTTTATATATTCACTTTCTCTCTCTTTCTAAACCCCTGGCCTTTACTATGGTCCTCCAACTTTGTTTCCTCTTACTCTGTCACCCCCTCCTGGTTGAATGCAGTTCCAAACTCTGCTCTTTCCTACATGCCTATCTCCTGTCAACCTCCCTACATACTTTACTCCTGCTGTGCTGGCCTCCCCACTGCACCAGGTATAGGCGTCACGGAGCGCTTGTGAATTCCTCCTCAATATCATTCCAGAGTCAGCCTTTACTTGTTTCAGCATGTTTTCTGATTTGACAATTCATTTCTGATTCGGTTCTGTTTCCTTGCCCTGCCCTCAGGCTTCACCCAATCAAAAAGCCAGAGAGATGAAATGCTGGCTACAACGAGCCAATCAGGAATTACTGGAGGCATGGGCCTCCACAAGAGGGGGAGGATATGCAGAAAGGCATCAGGTATGCTGAATGTTAAATCATAAATCATCACTTCATAATGTAAAACACTAGTCTTATGAATAGCCCTGAATGAGTGACTTTGTTTTTATCCCAGGCATTTCAGAACTTTGTGAGAACTTATTATGATCAACGACGTCCAGTTATTCCCGTGCTTGGTGCAATGAGACGCTGTGCTAAACCCAGTGAGGAGCAAATGGCACTGAGAAAGGCCTGGGACGCAATGGAGGAGAAGGTAAATTCTGATGATTAAATGTGTCTCCAAATACATATTGAATCTGTGACAGTTCTGATAGTCTTGGTTCGAACTGTTCGAAATTACAAACAAATTGCCATATACTATTTTTTCCTGCAAAAGAGTTTATGAATTTAAAGGAGTAGTTCACTTTTAAAATGAAAATTCTGTCATCATATACTCACCCTCATGTTGTTTCAAACCTGTATGAATTTCTTTCTTCTGCTGAACAGAAAGGAAGATATTTAGAAGAATGTCAGTAACCAGGCAGTTTCTGGTTCCCATTGACTTGCATAGTATATTTTTTTCCTACTATGGAAGTCAATGGGAACCAGAAACTGCCTGGTTACTGACATTCTCCTAAATATCTTCCTTTCTGTTCAGCAGAAGAAAGAAATTCATACAGGTTTGAAACAACATGAGGGTGAGTATATGATGACAGAATTTTCATTTTAAAAGTGAACTACTCCTTTAAAGCTGTCATGGAAAAACCTGATAGCAGTATGACTTTATTTGCTTTAAAGCATAATAAACAAAATATGAATAATGTAATAAACATAAGTAACAACCTAAATAAAGTAACCTAATTTTTTTTTAATTAAAAATAAATTAAAACCCTAAATAAATTAAATAAACACGACAACAGTAATCTAGCTTTCTAATAAACTTGACATTGTGTACTATGAATATTGTTGGGTCTGTGATGAATTACTTGTTTCTCCAATGATGTTTTGGATAAAAGGTATCTGTTAAATCCATACATGTAAATGTTAATAAATCATTTAAATATAAATTAAATCCTGTAACATTTAATAATAAAAAAATAATTCTAATATATTCTTAAAAAGATATGTATCACTTGTTTTTGTGTTAGGACTAGTAAAAATACAGCCAGATGTTTTTTTCCTTCCTTCCCAGTTACAAGAGTACAGAACAGAGCTCGATGTTGGTTTGCCAGCCCCTCTGAATGAATTGGGCCGGTGGCTCCAGCATATGGAGACTGTGCTCTCTGAAGACAACGGGAGAACAGAAGATCACGTTCTTGCTGCCAGAGATGCCAGACTCAAGCAAGAACAGCTGAAGGTCAGTGTGCTGACATGTATTATCATGCTTCAATTTGTATCCCTGAATTACACGTGTGTCTCTGTTTTATGCTTTCTATTTCTTTAGGTTTTGGTTGAGGACTTAAACCAGCACTTGAACACCCTTCATCACTACCGTAACGAAGATGATAATGGCTGTCCTCAAGTTCCAACCGAGAAGCTAGAGGAAATCAAAAGACGGTTGGAAAACAAAATCTATTTAGTCCTCCCTGCTGAAAAGACCAGCAAATGTTGTGTTTTGAACATGGGATGCTGGTGTCCCTATCATGTTTCTTAAATAGCTTCAAGACTCCCTACACTAGCACCATACCAGCACAGTTTGCTGATCTAAGAAGGTCTTTTCAGCAGGGCCATCCTTCATTTTTTCTCATTGTTGTCCTCTTCAGAAATCTAGGTTCCTTGCTAATGTTCCTTATTCTCTATATTAGTTTCACCAGTGCCAGAGTGACAGCCAAATACCACGGCATCAAGCTACAATACAGAGAGCAGATGCACCATGTTCTTGACCTACTGGGACAGTTGAAGTCTAAGCTGAGCTTGTGGAGAGGACCTTATGGCTCCCAGGAGTCTGTGCACTCTCTGCTACAGGATTGGCATGTATGTGGCCATTTATGGGTTTCCTTCAGTAGGATGTTTATTCACTAAATACAGTTGTCAAAAGTAAAAAGCAGTAGTAAAGTTAGACTATAACTACACCACAGTCACCCAACTTTAACATCACCACCACTAAACTTCCTACGTCTCTTTTAATCTTCGTAAGTATGTTTCCTGTTCGCCTGATGACGTTTAATGTCCCTGTCAACCGCTACAGTCCCGTTTAGCCACTTATTAGCAACTGCCTTTTTCAAAGCATGTAAAAGCTTTAAAAAAAATCTCAAGCGGACTGTTACTGATGTATTTCGTTGTTGTTGATGAAATACCTTGAGCTTGTGTTCACCACAGACCTTATTTCAAGCATTTAACCAGAATCCAATAAAAAAACACTGACAGGTTGAATGAACCGTAAGTGTTAAAATTATCAATTGTTTCTGGATTTCGGACTCATTCCTACAGCACTCTATGTTATTTAATTCCATGACTTGTAAGCAATGTGTATATGTCCAATTAGGACACTGTTGACAAGCGAGGCCTGGTGTGGATGTTGAAGGAAGCACTTCATAAGTTAAAGGACACGGCAGTCAGTTATACAAGCAAAGCAGCTTTGGGTAAGATTATGTTGATGGAAGTTCTGTTATACTTTGGTTTAATGAAAGCCGTTGGCTGCTTCCTGTAGCTTATGTCTGATTTGCCCTCTCTTCTCTTTCTTTTTCAGCAGACGATACACCTGTGGTGAACAGGCAAGTAAAAGAGGCTGATAATGAGACAGGTGTCAGTGCAGAAGCTGCAGAAGTTGTCAGATCCACAATGGAGCGTGTGCTGGCTGCGTGGGAGTCCTACAAAGACTGCCTGTATCTGTTACAGGTGTGGTTGGGGCAGAAGGGCCAATCACAGGCTCAGGGGAAAGAGGTACAGCATTTGTCATTAAAAAAGATCAAAAGTATACAGTGGCCACAAAAGTATTTGGACACCTAAGCTGCGTGTAAAATGTATTGATGTAGACACCAAAATATTAAAGCAAAATGCATTTATCTTTTTAAGGATATTTGTTTAGTTCAAGTCAGTAGGGTGATAGCTTCATAGGTTCATTTGTCATTCATCTTGTGTTCTCTTTCATACTGCAGCAGAAGCATTTTTCCGCCAGCCTGAATGAGTGGAGTTCACATCAAGCACAGTTGAACGAGGCGGGAAACTTTCTCATTGAGATGAGTGACGCCTGCACCAGCCACTCTCTGACTGAAGAGCTTTGCAGACTCAACATGCAGTGGGCTGACTTCATAAAAAGGACCAAGTTTGTGAGTTTGTAAAGACAGACCCCTCTAGTTTTCAGCAGGGTCTAAAATAACACTTGCCAAGCACCAAAATCTAAGTAAAAGTTGTCTTTGACAAAGAAATAAAGCAGTTTCTGGGAACTTTTATAAGAAACTGCAACATAATAATGTTTCGCAATATGAACTTCGACACCAATGTTTCAGTGGAAAGTTTACCATGCGTTTATCTAGGATGCCTGTTAAAAAAATAACATGCAAAAATAATAAAAAAATATAAAAAAATTAAAAAAAAAATACAAAAATAATACAAAATAAAATTTCATAGCTGGTAAGAAATATTTATCGCTGGTGAATTACATTTAATTATTTAGCCAAGGCTTTTGTCCAAAGTGACTTGAAGAGACCAATAGAAGCAGTTGTACCAACAAAAGAGCAACAGTATGTACGTAAGTACCCTGACAAGTCCCAGATAGTCTAGTACAGTACACACAGCAAGTTGTTATATAGAAATAGAATAGAAAGTGTTAGTATTAATGGGTCAAATGTTGATGGAAAAGATGCGTCTTTAGCTGTTTTTTGAAAATGCTAAAGGCTACCGCTCAGCTGCTAGGTTATTCCACCAGCAGGGAAGTGTCAAGGTAATGGTCTGTGAAAGTGCCTCTTTGTGATGGCACCACAAGGCGACATTCACTTGCAGAACGCAAGCTTCTGGAGGGTACATAAGTCTGAAGTAGTGAGTTTAGGTATAGGGGTGCACAGCCAGTGGTTGTTCTGTAGGCAAATGCATTTGCAAGAAGGTGTGGCAAAAAAGGTTATTTTGGATCCTGGCAATTTTTCAATTAAAACTTGTTCTACTGGATTGAGAAAAGAGTTTTGTTTTAAAACCTCAAAGACCCAGCCTTTTCTTATCCTGTAAGTTGCAAAACTTGTTGGTGGATCTTTACAAGCTATTTTTCATTTTCTTTGAGTAATACACTGACAAGCTGGTACTTTAGTCTATTGTGTTTCAAAAACACAGGAGCATTCTGTTCTGTTTTATCATCTGTCCTTACTTTTGATCAAAGCATGTGTATACATTTTGTTCTTTGTCTTTTAACAATCTACACCATTGAAAAGATTATGGTTATGGATTTTTTAAAATATATTTTCTTGTTTAACAATGAAGGGCTTATACTAGTTTTAACGGTATGTTTTCAGACAGTGGCCCCTCAGCCCATCTGTGCAGTCCTGGGTGTTCAAGCTGCTCAGGGCCTAATGCAGGAAGCTGGGTGGATGCTTAGAGAGACTGTGTCCGTGTCATCTGCACCTCTACGTATTTACAGGAAAAAACTACAGGTATACTGATCTTTCTGTCCTACTGTAGCTATAGTGCTTCATGCAGTTCGCACTGTTAAACTAGATGTTTCTTAATTGCTTTGTTTGTCTTTCTTAATTTTTATGCTTGTTTTATCCTTTATTCAGGGCATAACTAAGAAGATTTCCCAGTTTGATTTGCACTCTTTATCTCCATCTCCAGACTGCAAAGAGGAAACTATTCAGAAACTCAGACAAACTCTCCCAGAGGTTAGGCAATATTCTGTCCAGTGTTCAGGTTAAACATATTAGATGTGTTGTAGATGAACAAAATAATTCACTCAAAGATTAAATAATTTTGTCATTATTTACTTGACCTTAGTTATCCTGCTGAACACATAAATACAAATTTAAAGAACCTTCATGGAGTCTTGGAGCGAATTAATTTTTTTAAGTTGGTCTTTCCAAATAAACAGTTCATCAGACATGTTTATTTGGATTTTCACTAAATGATTATCGTGGCCAAAAGAATTAGGAAACCAATATTATCACAATATCTATAGAAATTTTGTAAGTAAATAATAACAAATTAATAAAATAAAATAAACCTATCAGTAAAATTAATCTTCTCTGACAGGATTTTGAATGACATTAATAGCTACACACTGACACACACAACGTCTTTTTTTCTTTCATTTTTCGATGGGTGGCAACTAGAGTTAAGGTGCAACGCTGACTTTGTTAAAGGTCAACCAGATAATTACTGGTGTTTGATTATTTACATTATTAATATATTTGTAGTATTAACACAATATATTGGTTATCGTCAAGGTGGGTAAATTGCGTCACCCTTAATATGGAACATCGTGAGGGCGGATAAACAATGACGGAATGTATAATTTTGGATTAACTATCCATTTAAAACACCCTGTGTCTGTAATGAGAGTAGTTCTTTTAAACTAGGAACTGAGCAAATCTGTGGACATGTTTCTGTGCAGTTATTTGAAACTTTGAACCGGGTGGATCAGGTGTGCGAGAGACTCCAGAGAGCGGCCTCTCTGCTCGAAGGCAGGCTGGCTGAGCTTGAAAACTGGAGCTCAGAGGCTCAAGAGGTCTGGCAGCTCCTTAAAGAAAGGCAGCATAGGGGCCACTGGGGGCCAAATCTCAGGACTAAAGTGAGCATAATCAACAATTCTTGAGTTTATTCGGTTGATCAAAGCAGAGATTTTACATTTGTTGTATCTTTTGATTCCCATTGCAGGCGCTGATCTCCAGAGGTCTACAATTGGAAGGACAGGTGGTGACAGAAGGTGAGGACCTGCAGGTGCTTGTGACATCGGTGCAAAATAAATCCTCCTTGCCTTACCTTAGCACATCAGCCCTACAAGACCGACTGAAACGGACTGTCTCTCACTGTCAGGTGATTTCTTTTCAGACCACTATCAGTTAGGGAATGTTTAAAATCATGATGTTGTAAATTCTTACAAATTCCTCTATTTCTGTTAGGAGGTTACTGAGATGCTTAGTTCTCATGGAGTGAAGCGTGAAGGACAGCCTGAAGGTGAACAGCCGCTACCAAGGTTTGTCTATGCACATTCTCAGCTTGAATCCCAACTGAAACCTTTCAAGACAATACGGATCAGGCATTCTCAAAAATCAGCAACTTCTCTAGAGATCCAGTAAAACTCAAAACCAAGAACATTATTCCTCTCAGCTGCTGTCAGAATTGGAAGCCACCAGTGGCTTAAATCCCAGGTTCTTCCTCAGCTTCACAATCAATCTCCCAGTGACCATTTGAAAGATATATACCAAGTACAGCAAGCAAGTTAAAACAGCCTTTGCTTTCATCTGTTGTTGTCAGGAAGTTCAAATGAAACCCCAGACTGAAGTTCATCTAATCTCTGTAGACTCAAGCCAAAACAGTAGCTTTGGACCATCAAACTTCAAGTTGTCTCAGTAAAGTCAAGCCAAACCAGTGGCTTTGGACCATCAGGCCCTTTCCAGTTATCTCTGTAGACTCGAGCCAAACCAGTGGCTTTGGACCGTCAGGGACTCTCCAGGTTATCGCTAACAGACTCAATTCAAACCATGGCTTTGGACCATCAGGCCTCTCCAGGTTTTCTCTACAGACTCAGCCAAACAGTGGCTTTGGACCCCACGGCCCTCTCCAGGTTTTCTCTACAGACTCAAGCCAAACCAGTGGCTTTGGACCCCCAGGCCCTCTCCAGGTTATCTCTGCAGACTCAAGCCAAACCAGTGGCTTTGGACCGTCATGCCCTTTCCAGGTTTTTTCTACAGACTCAAGCCAAACCAGTGGCTTTGGACCCTCAGGCACTCTCCAGGTTATCTCTGCAGACTCAAGCCAAACCAGTGGCTTTGGACCATCAGGCCCTTTCAGGTTATCTCTGTAGACTCGAGCCAAACCAGTGGCTTTGGACCGTCAGGGACTCTCCAGGTTATCGCTACAGACTCAATTCAAACCAGTGGCTTTGGACCATCAGGCCCTCTCCAGGTTTTCTCTACAGACTCAAGCCAAACCAGTGGCTTTGGACCCCCAGGCCTCTCCAGGTTTTCTCTACAGACTCAAGCCAAACCAGTGGCTTTGGACCCCCAGGCCCTCTCCAGGTTATCTCTGCAGACTCAAGCCAAACCAGTGGCTTTGGACCTTCATGCCCTTCCAGGTTTTTTCTACAGACTCAAGCCAAACCAGTGGCTTTGGACCCTCAGGCACTCTCCAGGTTATCTCTGCAGACTCAAGCCAAACCAGTGGCTTTGGACCGTCAGGCCCTTTCCAGGTTATCTCTACAGACTCAAGCCAAACCAGTGGCTTTGGACCATCAGGCCCTCTCCAGGTTATCTCTGTAGAATCAAGCCAAACCAGTGGCTTTGGACCGTCAGCCCCTTTCCAGGTTATCTCTAAAGATCAAGCCAAATCAGTGGCTTTGGACCGTCAGCCCCTTTCCAGGTTACCTCTGCAGACTCAAACCAAACCAGTGGATTTGGACCCTCAGGCCTTCTCCAGGTAATATCTGCAGACTCAAGCCAAACCAGTGGCTTTGGATCAACAGACCTTCAAGTTATCTCTACGGACTTAGGACAAACCAGTGGCATTGAACCATCAGAACTTCTCCAGTCTACATCTTCAGCTACTTTCAGCCAAAGCACTTTGCCTAAATCATCTGCTATTCAAGCCTCTTTGGCATCCCCACACAAAAGAGAAAGGGTTCTAGCCAGAAGCTTCAGCTTTCCCCAGCACAATGAGCCATCAAAAACCCAGTCTCCATCCTCACCTTTATCCTGTCCAAGCACTTTTTTGGATACACCGGTTACAGTGAGTCAACTAAGAACGCCAATCAAACAGCACCTTTGTTCACCAACAAAATGGCAACCTCAGACCTCAGTGACAACCCTAGACCAGAGACAAATGGTTCTAGCCAAAAGTCACAGCTTTCCACAGGCATCAGAGGCTCCAGGTGTTCCTCATGTCCCAGTACGAAATGAGGTGTATGCCAGAGCTCAGGCTTTAGCCAGGAGCAGACTGGATAAAGCCAAACAGCACCTGCATAAACACATACAGGATGTCATCACTGTAATCATTACGAGAGACAAATCTAAAAAACAATCCAAGAAAAAACAGGTGAGACCATTTCAAAATCTTGTGAATTTTCAATCCAATAATTATTTTCAATCCAAATAATTATTTAAAAAAATAAAACGTATGGTTTGCCAAAACACATTCACACATGTCTTAATGTCTGCTAATGTCTATAGGCAATATCACTCTTCTGAGGCCTGCAGTGTTGGAGATGTTTCTAGAAGCTGTGAAAGGAATGGGGGATTTCTGCTCTGATGCCCAACTCAAAGACATGGACGTCCTGTATCAATCAGTCAGGGCCCAATGGGAGGTAAGGGTAGTTTATTTATTTCCAAACTATTGGTATATTCTGACACTTGGTGAACCAGCCGGCAGTCTGGATTCTCCTGGGTGGCCAATGCCACCATGAATCTTATGTGACCTTGTCCCAGCATAATTGATTAAATCAACATTCTTTTGATTGAACTACTATAATTATGAACTATACTTTGTGTATGTTATTTAAGCAGTATAATACTGTTCATGCAGCTAACACATACCTTAATCTACATGTCTCTGCATGAGCATAACTGCATTAAATCCAAATTAGTTATTAAACCTTATTCAGTATTATTTTAAAAAACTTTTCAATTTTATAATGGTTGAATCATCAAGGATTGATTTATTGTAAAAGGGATCATTTATTGACTGCATGCATGTTTGGACAGGTTTATAGACAGTTACATTTTTCCTTTCAGATATATAATCACTTTTTGCCTGCTTTGTTCTCTAACCCGTTAGTCAAGTTAGCAAGCGTTTTCAGCACTCTTTCGAAATTGCCATTATATATCCACCACAAAGAGGACTCCTTTGATCTGATCTAGATCTGATACAAGAATATTAACTGCCAGACAACAGTTGTAGTCAAAGTTTTTATATTTATCATTATAATCCATCTGTATAGATAAAAATACATTTTATTATATAATTTTATTGTATATTTGGTCCCACTTTTTATTAAGTGGCTTTAATGACGATGTACTAAAATTAAAATTAATGATTTGATACAATGGATTTTTTATGTACATTTTGAATTAATGTAATTAATTTAAAATTAATTAAATTTGTAATTACACTGTTGACCTCTATAGCAGCACAAGTGTTTTACAATACAACACGAAGACAATAAGTACATTGTACTTATTTTTCGATGCAAGTACATATTACTTAAAGCTACTTAATATAAAGTGGGACCGTACATTTTAATATATCATCATTATATATTATATAGTTATTGTGGAAGAGTTTCGAAGTAGTTAATTAATGAAGGATCTGGGTTCAAACCTCAGGAATGTGCCAGAGCATCTGAGCGTTCAGTGCATCTGGAAGCCTTGGAAGAATTAAAGAGAGTCTGCAGCCTGCAGAGAGTGTTCTTCTTAGCACCGCCCACCTGAGGGCAGACACAAAGAGACTGGAGAGCATTCAGCACCACACAGACTCCACAAGTGACTTGGCACCATGCCAAGACAGGTGAGAAATGGAGGGCAACATTTTGTTTTTATATACTGAAAAGTTTTATGTCATCATCATATTATATTGATAACGTATATGCTTTAGAAAAAAATTACTTTTTATATTTTATGCAAATGTTATTGTTCTAAGACCTCCTCTCTAACATGCTCACATGTACCAATAGTGTTTTGTTAAAAAAGTTATGACATTCAAAAGAGTGGGATCAGTAAGAATTTTATTTAAAAATAAATTCAACAAGATTGCATTACATAAAGTGACAGTTAATACATGTATAATGTTATAAAGATTTAAGGTTTTTTTTCAGCAATGATAATTTCACCAGCTCAGCATATTAGAATGATTTGAATGAGACACTGAAGACTGAAGTAATGGCTGCAGAAAATTCAGCTTTGTCATCATAGGAATAACTTACATTTTAAATAATAAAATAGTGATCTTAAATTCTAATATTATTAATTTAAAAATATTTTGATCTAATACACAGCCTTGGTGAGCATAAGAGGCTTCTTTTAAAAATTCAACTGACCCCATACATTTAACGGTATGATACACTTCCTCAAACTCTGCCCTTTCTTATATCCAGACTACACTAACTAATGTGGGCCCTTAAATATTTCTATGTTTCTGTATGTACATACTTAGTCATCATAGTATGTATATAATTTATAATTAGCTTTATATAAAAGTCTGCTAAGTGAACATGTGCATGTGTGTTCTCAGCAGGGGGGGAGCAGTCAAGGATTGTGTCCTGCTGAGAGAGACTTTACTGCTAGATGACCTAAGCCTCGTCCACTCACAGGTACACGTGCTCATGTGTTGCATGTCTGTGTGTGCGCGACACGACTGTTTTATCTCTTTTTGATCAGTGCAGTATTTTTTTAAAGAGTATTTTTTTCTACTGGCACTCAAACCAACATGACTTTACACTAACAGAAACTAAAGCATCTGTTTTAGCATTATATCTGTCTGGTGTTAACATGGCACGTTTTCTTGGCATGGTCGAGTTTGCTTGTAGCCAAACATGGAGCTAAACCTTGTGAGAACTTCTCAGCTCTGATTGGATGTTGTTGACCTTCTTAAGCACATGGACAGCTCAGAGGAGTTAATCTGCTGAGATTGGTTTGGGCTGCTGAAGAGTGTATTTGCTTGTTCTGGGGTCGTTTGACCCTACTTGTAATGACACTGTGGTCGTTTTCTCTCAGGCTGTTGTCCAGACCAACATTGTGGAGATTAAACAGATACCAGAGAGAACCATCATCCACCACTGTTCAGCACAGGAAGAAAGGGTTACTGAATCTAAGAGCAGGTAAGCCCTTTTGATGCAAGTTTCTGTTGTTTAAAGAAGTATATATATTTGGAAATGGAAATGGTCTAGGACCCTTATATATTACATGGCTTGGTAGAATTCCAATGTAGAATGCGGTCTGTTATTTCTTGATAACAGACCGCTGCTTAGTATAACAGACCGTTGCCATGAAAAACAGAGCGTTGCCATGGACGCAGTTCAGAGACGGAACGGACTATATTTTCTTTAGCGAAGCAATACAATAGTTTTTAAATCAATAAACTCCTTTTTAAATCAATATTTTGAGTCAAATTATTGATTTATTTGGTAGGTAACCATGTAATAAGCTCTAATGTATAGCGAGATGGTTGTTATAACGAATACCACCCCTTCAGGCTGATTAAGATCCCTCCGCTTCGCGTCGGGCTCCTAGTCAGCCTGTCGGGGTGGTATTAGTTATAACAACCGCCTCGCTATACATTATCCCTTACATATATCTGTGTGTGTGTGTAGCATATATGCTGCTACATTTTAAAATGCTCATAATGATTACTTAATGAAATAAGTAAATACATCATTTAATTTAAAATATTTTTATATAAATAACACATTATTTATTTAAATAAATAATCTTTACAATCATTTTATATTAATTTATTTATGGTTTATTTGAAAAGGGACAGATGCAATATACACAGATAAACTGAAAACAACAGCCATCCAATACAATTATCATAATGTTTGTAGTGAAAGCTAATACCTAAAACCTAAACATGAGTTTTTTCTAGTTACTGTGCTGCACAGTCAGTCCTCCATCAGAAGTTGCTTAACAACAGTCAGCAGCTGGGATCAGAGTTTCCCATCAGCCCCGGCAGCAACACCAGTATCTCTGCTGACTCACTGAGAAGTCAACTCAAGCACATACTGGTTAGTCTCACGCACTACTTTCCTGCATTTAGGGTGCATTTTGTATACAAATGGCTGTGTGCTCATTTAGGCTCTGAAGGACCAGACGGAGGTTCTGTGGTGTGAGTTTGAGCTGCAGTATTCCCAGAGCTCTCAGCACATGGAGGATGGCTGTAACATGGAGCAGGAGAGAGCTCAGATCATTCAACAGTGGAGGGGACAACAGATGTGTATTCAGGCCAGGTGAGACACATGTACATGGTCTCTTACAAAACATGGTGAGCTGCCTACAGATGCTTTGCGTTATGAAGTCTGTTTAGGTTTGTTTCAAAGTAAACAACTAAATTATGCTGGCTGCTAAGATTTGTTCTTTTGGTCAAATTCTAAGGCATCACTCTAAGGGCCAGATTAACTAAACAGGGAAAATTAGCGAGAGCGCAATCCCATATATGTGCCAATGGGAGTGGAAAGTTGTGCGCTTGATCTACTGACGACACGCAAATTAAAAATCACAGACGCTGGAGGGTAATTTCCATAATGACCAACACCACCTACCTAGAGCAGCACAAATTAGGTTTAAGGCTTTTTTGAGGGCAGCAAATAATGGTGCAAATGCCAGTAAATTAAAGGGATACTCCACTTTTTTTGGAAATAGGCTCATTTTACAACTCCCTCAGAGTTAAACAGTTGAGTTTTACCGTTTTTGAATCCATTCAGCCGATTTTCTGATATTTAGAAGAATATAAGTAAGCAGACAGTTTCTGGTCTCATTGACTTCCATAGTAGGATCACCTTGCATGATTCATTTGAATACTCTCCTCCCATACATTTTGCGTCTGAAAGGGAAACTTCTACAAATACGTATGTAATATGCAAGGTCAGCCGCAACAATTAATGTGTACATGTACTTTCAGCGCAAATTTTTCACTGCGTGTCTTTAGTAAATCCTGACAGTAGTTTTTTAATGCCAAATTTTTGAGTGAGACATTTGCGCTGGCGCAAGCTGTTAGTAAATCTGGCTCATAGACTACAGTTCAAAAGTTTGGGGTATACTAGTACTGGCTAGTACTTATACTAGCCAAAGCTGCATTTATTTGTTCAATTTGATTCTACAATTCAAAATAACTGCTTTCTATTTTAATATATTTTAATGTAATTTATTCTTGTGATAAAGCTGAATTTTCTTTAGTCATTACAGTCTTCAGTTTCACATGATCCTATGGAAATCATTCTGACATGCTGATTTGGTGCTCAGGAAACATTATCATTATCTATGTTAAAAACCGTTTTGTCAACATTTGTCATTCATTTCTGAAAAGCATTATTTAACATAGTTAACAGTAAATAAAAATAGTAAATATTTATTGAAATCATTTGTCAGGTCTCTCATGTGCTCTATTTGTCAGGCTTACAGAGCTGTTGTCTATGTAAAGCAGGTCCAAATCTGTCACTTTTGAGGACAAATTTATGGCTATTGGGAAGGGGATATTGCAAGGGAGCTCGCTAGGTTGTGGAACAGAGCTACTGTTAGCCATAAGTGGCACAATAATAATGTTATTGTATTATTCAGGGTGAAGTCCCTTGAAACTGCAGTAAAGCTGCTGGAGTCAACTGACATACAGATCAGACTGATTTCTGATCAGCTCAAACTGATCAGTCAGAAACCTCTGAATATTAGAAACTTTGCAGTTGATGATGCTAGAAATCTACATGAAGACCTAAAGGTACAAATTCATTTTCATGCTTGCAGACACTTGTATATATAAATCTCACAACCAGCAAATCAGACAATTGACACATTACATTCAAGCACATCTTAGTATTTTTTTTTTTTTTAAATATTCAGCTTGCATATATTTTTCAGTGGTAGTTGTGTATTTTAGATCCTTTCATTTAGATGCCCTGATTTATTAGATGTATTGTAGAAAATCTACTGTTCACATCACATGTGGAAGATGTCTAAAATGCTAGACTTTCCTAAGAAAATAGGACATTTGAAATAATGTGGATTGATGTAAATTTGCATGTTCAAACTCATTGTGACCTCTTTGTTATTTGTTCAGCGCCTAGATGAAAGTATTGAGAGAGAGCTGTTTCTGCTTAAGAGTGATGGTTCAGTTAGTGACGCTGCTGATCTGAGTCACATTGAGCTCCAAGCCCGTCTACCACTGCAGCAAACTCTCCACGACCGCATGAAATGCCTGGAGAAGCAAAGAACAATGTCTGAGAAAGAGTGAATCTGCCCTTGTGGCCCTCGAGAACCTCCTTTTCCAACTCCACCAGGTGAATGACGACCTTACTACAGCTCACAGCACTTCAGACCACAGTTACAGCTTAGTCTCCATCCAGCAAAGCCTTCAACAGGCCAGGGAGGAATCGGTTCAGCTAGACCGACTGCTAGATGATGCTGGTATGGGAGTAACTTTGAATGATAAACCAGGCAGCTGTCATGAGATGGTGTCATCTTTGGCGCTGCATGCAGAAGAAGTTGAGACTAAAATGGCTGTAGGGCCGAGGCGAGCTGACAGAGGTGGGAAAGGAAGAAAAAAGGGAGAGCAGAGAGTGTTTGGTAGGAAGAGGATGGGCCTGCAGGTCGCCCTGAGGGAGGTACTGGCGGCACTGGAAAGACACGGGCTGAAGGAGGCCACACTTCCTGCACTACAGCAAAGGTGAACATACTTCAAAATTTGACTGTTTCTCTTATATTTTTTCATACTTACATACAAGATTGTGAAAATGATTAAATTAAGTTAAATTTAAATTTAAAAAGGTGCTAGTCATGTTAAATAAAATAACAATTGCAATATACTATATAAAATAAAATGCTATAAAAAATTCTTTGTTTTACACAGTATTTCTGATGTAATCATTTGTATTTGATTTAATTGAATTTTTTATGTTATGTTAAACAGTGAGTTATGTTATTTAAAATAACGATTGTAATACACAATACAAAATGCAATATAATAAAATAAATCAGGACTTCTTTTTGCTTTGCTTTGCATAAAATATTTGAAAGCATAGTTTATACTCAAATAAAAAAACAAGGTCCTAGTTATGTTAATTATAATATACTATATTAAAATAATATGCAATATAATTGAACTAAACTATCATTATGATATATATAAACATGAAGACTATTCATTAAGTAAAATATAAATAATGCTGTGAATGATGCATGAGTTCTTTCTCACAGTAACACCTGCACTTGTTCTGTTTCAGAGAGTTGAAAAATATAAAAAAAAATATTAAAAATTATTTCTCTCTTATATATCAATTTATTACAATAAAGTAGATGTTATGTCTCAGTCTCACCAGTGTCTCTTTCTTTCTCAGGTTGCGCTTCCTGACAGACATGGAGAGTAAACTGGTTGCACTACGCTCAGAGATTCAGGATCTGAGAGATACATGTGCACCGACAAGCATCTCTGACACAGGCCTCAGCGAGCTGCAGGCGGAATGGGAAAACACACACAGAGCAGTCACAGAAAGGTGGCGAGAAATGCTTGTGATTATAGGAAAACTCTTTGTTAAATGCTGTTACGCTGATGGAATTAGACGGCACATATTGCTAACTGGACACATTTGTTTCATGCTTCTATTTCAGTCTTGAGCAATGTGTCTCTCTGACTGAACTACTTAAGAAGTTCCAGAGCTGCCGAAATCGATTGGGCAGCACTTTACAGAAAGCAGAGCAGACTATCGGTGATCAGGCCTACTACATGGGCAAAGACAACCTACAGCTCCTGATCAGCAAGGTACAGGGCTTTTGTAAAATCCTGGGTACAGGGCTTCCATTCATAGTGGACAGCAGATGGCAGTATTAACTACACCATTTAGTTGAATTTAGTAGTATAAATTAATTGATATATTTTGTGTGTGTGTCCAGGTGACCAGTATAAAGTCAGATCTCAGTGGTCTTGGGGACGGGGTGGAGGAGTTCAGGGCTGTGTGCAGACAGCTTCAGTCTCTGATGAGAAAGATCCCTGATTGTGTAGATGCCCCATTTGAGAGTGAGGCTGACACCCTCATGGACCGCTGGCTTGATGTAGGTGCCCTCAATAATGCTATAGAATGATTATATATATATATATATATATATATATATATATATATATATATATATATAATATATATATATAATATAGTGATTTTCACAATACATATTGTTTCAAAGCAGCTTTATAGAAAATGCATGTCTACATTACAATTTAGGCCCTGTTGACACCTGATATTAAGATGCTTTTTTGTCGATTGGTTCACAAGTAAACAAAGTAGACACATACTTGTTTAGACCTGGTGTTTTAAATCCGTCTCTTTTGTCCACTTTCAATCACTTTTGTCCTGATTTCTTCAAGGGGAGGTTCTGTGGGCGGGTAAATGTAAATTCAAAGTAAACAACTAAATTATGCTGCCTGCTAAGTTCTTTGTTCTATTTGTTCTTTTGGTCAAATTCTAAGGCATCACTCTAATGGCCAGATTTACTAAACATGGAAAATTAACGAGAGCGCAATCCCATAAATGTGCCAATGGGAGTGGCAAGTTGTGCGCTTGATCTACTGACGATGCGCAAATTAAAAAAACACAGTCGCTGGCAGGTTTTTAAAAAAAATATTTCGATCTAATGAGTAATTTGTATTTGAACGCACCTGTAGATGACTGAAAAACACACAGAGAACAGCAGCTTTTGTTTCTGCTATGACATGCCGCAAGAGTGTGTGTTAGAAATTAGGAATGGTGAGAGAACATTGTGCTGGGTACTTTTTTTGTCTTGGGTCTCATCAAACTTGGGTCTCTAGCCAACAAAGTTTAAATCCCTTCTGGGACTTAGGTCAGTAGGCAGTCTCTTGTGGCTGTTCGAACGCATTCAACCACATGAGTGTTTACACTACGAAAGCAATCTGGTCGAAATGCGTTTTTGACTACCTTGGGAAGTGGTCGAAAGTGGACAAGCTCAAAACGTTTTAGACCCCGCTTGCACCTGTATTTAGAGGCATCCACTTGTGATCCAATCGTCCAAAACACATGTTAATATCAGGTGTAAACAGGGCTTTAGAGTTATCCATTATCAGAGGTGACTGTCCAAGTAATGTCACTCAGTTAGCTAACATCATATATACATTTTAGGCAAAAACAATGAACTAATTGAAGTAATTATTACAAGCTGTGAACATAATGATTACAATATATAGAAAATTTACCATTGGTCCATGTTGATTCAGAGTTTGCTTCATCTGAAGTCCTCGCAGGAGTCATCTCTTCACATATATGTCCTCTATCTTTCTCTCTAATAATATTCTGTGTTTGCATTAACCTGTTACAAATGCTCTTATTTCAGGTCACTGAGAAAACAGACTGTCATCTGGACAACCTTCAAGCTGGGTTTTCTCTTTGGGAAAAACTCCTTCTATTAGCTGGAGAGGTAGAGGACTGGAGCACCCAAAATCTGATGACACTTGCTCAGTCACACCCCTTTCATACGGAACTTGACGTGTCTGCAATGCAGGTAAAACCTTTATCAGCTGACAATTTTAGGTGTATCTTTCAGATACACTTATTTTAGAATTTGAAAACAATGTTAAATATTTTAGATGTTACTTGAGATGACGTTGTCAAAAATGAAACAAAATAGGTATCATTATAACTTCATCATCTTATAACTTGTCATCAGGTGAACATTTATGGAAAAGAAAACATGGTGGTGAAATTTACACTACCATTCAAAAAATTTGGATTTTTAAAAATAAATTAGTAATCATAAATTGTAATAAATTAATTAAACGTAACAATAAGGCCGTTTTTAATGTTAAATATTACTATTTCAAATAAATACTGTTCTTTTGAACTTTCTATTCATCAAAGTATCCTGAAACTGTTTCCACAAAAATAATAAATATTTTTACTGTTTTCAACACTGATGATAGTAAATATTTCTTGAGCACCAAATCAGCATATTAAAATGATTTCTAAAGGATCATGTGACACTGAAGAGTTAATGATGTAATAAAGAGTAATGATGCTGAAAATTCAGCTTTGCATCACAGGAATACATTTTATATTAAAATAGATAACAGATATTTTAAAATGGTAATAATTTCTATTTTTACTGTATTTTGATCATATAAATGCAGCCCTACTTAGTATAAAAGTATTTTTCTTTATCTTACTGACCCCAAACATTTGAACAGTTGTGTATCTTTTAGTATAGCCCCTCATTTTGTGATGTTTTATATGTTTATTATATTTATATGTTGTACAGGATGAGCTGAAGGTTCAAGAGGAGAACATTGAACATTTCCATCGCAGATCTTCAGAGATCCAGGAGCTGCTGCAGAGTCATGAGTTCCCACTGGAGCTGCAGGTGATTTTCGGACAGATAAGGACCCTTTCGCAATGCTAATTTATTCCTTTTTAATGACATTTTTATTTAAGAATGCTGTAATGTGTCAAGTTCCACATGTATTAACCAGCCTAGCTCATCATCATATTTCATCAAATTCACTTGTTCATTTTTAGGTGATTGAGAGCCAGCTGAGGAAGAAGATGGCAGAAGTGATGGAGCTCTTTTCTGAGAACAGTGATGTTTTCAGACAACTGGTTGCTGCCAAAGGCCAGGTGGCTTCTGACATCACAGATCACCTGTCCTCCATCCAAACTATTACAAATGCTCTGAGTACACTGACCACACCTGAAAGCCCACATGCCCTCAACATCATCCAGGTGAGCATTTATATTTTAAAGTCAACATGAAATTGAAGTTGTGATAATCTTCCCTATTGGACGTATATCCAAGTGAAAACCCTTCTTTAACAAGAAACATGGATTTTGTCCATGGGGAATTGATTGGACCATTGGATGGTTGTGTTTTGGAATTGCTGTGATGTCATTTGAGTGACAGGTTGACTTGTGCCATTAAACATTTTATAGGGTTAGTTCAAATAGAAAATTATGTCATCATTTACTCATCTTTATGTCGTTCCAAGACTTTCGTTCATTTTCGGAACACAAATGAAGATATTTTTAATGAAATCTGAGAGATTTCTAATATTAATCCATATGAATTGAGCGGTTTAGTCCAGATTTTCTGAAGAGACACGATCGCAGCTCTACTGATTTCATCAAAAAGATCTTCATTTTGTGTTCCATAGATGAACGAAAGTCTTACGGGTTTGGAACGACATGAGTTCAAACTTTCAATCAGTAGTTTCCCCCATTTTTTTTTTTTTTTTTGATGTACTAATCCTTTAATGTAACCATTTCAACTGACAGGGCTTATTGGAGCAGCTGCAAACGGAGACCGAGCAGGCAGATGCATTACTACAGCAGATAGATCTTCTGGCCAGCATTGCAGGTGTAGAAAACCTTCAGACACTGGCTGAAGATGGAGCCCACCTTCAAGAAAGCATCTGCACAGCCAGAGAGTTGGTCATAGAGAAGAGAGAGCAAGCAATGAACGCCAACAGGCCTGAAAATCAGATGGTCCAAGACCCTAAGCACATCAAACCTCAGATTGAAAAAACTGAATATACTGCGCCTGAGTTACAGTCTGAATCTAATGGTAAAACAGAGGAACAGAAAGATGGAGGGAAGGCACAAGATGCTCTTCTTGAGTTGAAGGACTTCAAAGAGCAGGCCTGCAGCTGGGCCAGTGAACTGTATCTCAAGGGGGAATTTCAGATTCCTGAGGATGAGAACAGACAGGTCACACTTGAGGTGAGACTCACAGTTGTACAGGTAATTTTCTTGTCCTTCGTCTGTTTGTTCTCTAAGGGTGTGCGTCTTTAAAGTGGCCTGAACTGAAATACAAAGCAGTATTCTTGAGAACATTTTTAGTTTTGAGAACTTGGTTTCTTAGTAACTACTGTAGTAAGAGTTATGAACTAACTGTCATATAGTAAAAGGAATCTGACGCACTAAAGTAAATGTATTTTTGAACAGCTGAAATTATCTAGGCTACAGAGACTTGAATGAATATTTATATATATATATATATATATATATATATATATTATATATATATATAAAATATAAATTACTTTTTTTTTTTTTTTTTACTTTTCAGTATTTAATCAGTTTTAGTCTACTAATTGATTAGTCCAGGCATCTAATGTAATAAGACTAACTTGGTGAATTCTTCTGGAGGTTGAGAAACTGACGGAAGTATTGCAAACAAGCTATACTCCAGAGGGTCAGGCTGCTGTCTCCCAGGACCTGGAGACTCTGTTTGGAAAGGCATCAGGGGTCCTGAGGACTTGGGAAGTGGTCTCTGATCCAGTTCAGCGCTCTATACAATGCAATGAGCCTGAGCAGCCTGGAGTATCCACAGAAGAACAACATTCAGTTCAGGTTAGTGTTAAGGCAATTTTTTAACAGGAATTTTTTGGAAAACAGTTATGGTATATGGTATATTTCTTTTCGAGTATAATTATCAGTTGCCTTATTGTATCGTCCCAAACCTGTATGAATATCTTTCTTCTGCAGAAAACAAAAGAAGATATTTTGAAGAATGTTCCAACTTTTTTGTCCATACAATGAATGTAAGTGTGCTCCAAAAAAGCATTGGACCACACTGACTTTCATTGTATGTACAAAAAGCACATTTTTCAAAATATCTTTTTGTGCTCTGCAGAAGAAAGAAAGTCATACAAGTTTGGAACGACATGAGGATGAGTAAATGATGACAGAAATTATTTAAAGAGGAAAATATGCCACAATATGCATACATTTGTTTGTGTTAGGTCCTGGTCAGCAGGAGTGAAGTCATTGATTGTACTACTGTGGTGTGGGCACAGAGTCAGTGTGTTCTAGCTAAAGCCTTCTAAATGGAGTGCCTGCTCTGTACTGACTAGTCTAGGCCATTAATGTAGGACGCCACCTCATTGCTTTTAAGTGCTTGTTTTTTACTTTCTGTTTTGTAAAAAAATCCTTGTTTTGCTGTGTTTTGCTCTGCTTTCCTGATGTCACAGCTTATCTTTAGACTGCATTATCAGAATAATTGTGATCTGCCTCATGGTTTCTCAAAACAGGTTTAAAAATTGTTTGAAAAACTGTTATGCTCACAAGGCTGCATTTATTTGATCAAAACAGTTCAAAATTAATTATTACAATTTCAAATGACTGTTTTCTATTTTAATATATTTTAAGATAAAATATATTCCTGAGCTGAATCATATTATTATATATATTATATATATTATTCAGAGCTGAATTTTCAGCAACATTACTTGTCTTCAGTTTAACATGATCCTTCAGAAATCATTCCAATATGCAGATTTGTGTTCAAGAAGTATTTTTTTATTACTATAAATACTCAAAACAGATTAAATGTCTAACATTTTGTATAAAACTAATACTTGGTTTCAGGATTCTTTGATAAATAGAAGGTTCTTTTTTTTTTTCTTTTTTTAAATATAAATCTTTTGTAACAATTTAAATGTCTTTACTGTCACTTGTGATCAATTTAATGTCTTGCTATTTTTTTTTAAATTCAATAATTAAAAGTATTTAATTTTTGAGCCAAAACTTTGTAAATGGTATTATAAATCTTAAAATTAAAGAGGAAATAAATTGAGGAAACATATTTAAATAAATTGTCTTTTAAAGGATAGTTCTGCGTAAAAGGAAAATTTCTGTCATCGTTTACGTACCCTCATGTCAGTACAAACATGTATGGTTTTCTTCTTCTATAGCACTGAATTGAAAGATCTTCTGAGACCATTGTTGAACTTTCCTGATTTAGACTATTTAAAACACTGCTTATCGAAGGATGCAGAATTTATAGATTGTACAAAAATGCCCAAGGATTGAAAAAACACACATACAGTACTGTATATAGGTGAATTATGTTACGTTCTTGAGACATAGTAGTTAGTTTCCTTGTTTTGCAGGTTGCCACTGGCAATGTAGTGGATGACTTGTATCTTATGAATGTAAAGATGCCCACAAAGGAAGTCAGTGGAAAAGAGGATACATCATGCTTATCTTTCTCAATACAACAAGCAACTGCAGATGTTGAGAACCTCCCACCAGGCTATGACACAGATGATCAGCAGTCCATGTCTAGATCTGAAGAGAGGGGTGAAACTGGATCTGTAATAAGAGAAGATGACAGTAAATCCTCTCATGACTCATCTTGTGGAAGCTCAAAGCTGGTCTTTACCATAGTACTGGAGTCTGATCTTACCAAACCCAACCAGAGCCCAGTGGCACAAGCTATCCCAGCTTCTACAACTAAATGGGATACTGTTTCAGGTGTTCATGATAGGAACATAGAGAGATCGGAGGATGGTTTGAAACTCTTGGAAGCCAAACCAAATGTTGATGTAGCTGTTGATGAGCCTTTTCATTTGGATTTCACATCAGAAGTGCAGTTTGATAAAAACTATTACACTGATAATGTTGAACCCATCCATTTTACTCCAGACCTTGATTCCAAGCCTAAACCTGAGACGGACTCATCTACTCAAGCATTTGTCCCAATGGTTTCATACCCAGAAAACCATTATGCAAGCTCTGGAAATGCAAAGAAAGTATTTACCATCATCCTTGATGTTGATTCTCCTACATTATCATCAGATAGGTGTCAGTTACTGTCTGGTGATAATGTATCGGGCGCTGAAGACTCGTCCACAGATAAATTCTATCAAACAGAGGTAAAAAATCAACAGAGGAAGCCTGAAGGCCAAGAGGCTAAAGGAGGCCTTTCAGAGAAGGACAATGTGAAATCAAGTAGTTCTGAGCTACAGCCAGGACAGAAGGTAATAATCCAGTCCAAAACCCATGAGATTGTGGAGATTGACATTCAAAAAGGTGAAAAAGAGAAGCAACATGAAATCATAGAAGCAGAAACATCAAGCCAAATGGATTTCCACACTGGAGAAGGCAATGCTTTTGGCTCTGTAGTTCATCAGCAGGATGTCACAATGTTAGAGAGGCATGATGAGGATGAGAAAAACAAATTTACAGAGCCCACAAATGAAGCAAACACACTTAAAAAGCCTTCAAATGTTGCTAAAGGTAGGAAGAAGAACAGGAAATCAGCTGGTGTCAAACAAGCAAGCAATATCAGTAGTAGAATGCTGAAGACATCTAGATCGGAACAGAAGAATAAAACTGACTCCGAAAACCTTCAAACTTCTGAGGTCAGGCTGCTGGACATCACAGATACTTCACTGACTGTGTCTTCAGACTGCAGTCACCCAAATACTGCAAAGCCATTGAACACAGAAGACAAACTAACAAAAGTTGTGGACACTGTGCAGCCAGAGACCTTGAATCTTCTACAAACTGAGACTAAGGATGAACAAGTTGAGACTGTTAGCATCTCACTTGACAGAGAAGCCACAGATAGTGTGGTCTTAGACGCAATGGAGACTGTACAGTCAGCAAATACAGAGGACTCAATGCTAACAGATGCTTCACCCATAATGAGAGCTGAATGTATTACACAAATCCTTACTACAGTGCCATCAAAGTCACAGCTCCGCCATGCTGAAGCTCAGAGGACAGATGATTCAGTTGGCCGTTTGCCTTTGCAGGTAAGATTCACATGGATGTGTTCTCATAAAAATGTGACCTCACTCACAAAAATCTTGGTGGTCATGTTCAGTACCTGAATGAAATGCTTTTCAAGCACTTTTAATGTGTTCATTCAAAACCTTATTGTTTAACAGGATTCAGAAGAACGTCATCTGTAATAGTTGTATAACACAGAAGTTGTGAACCTACAGTGCTTTTACTCCAAGCAGAAAATTATTTCTTTCAAAGTTCAATTGATGCCTTTCATTTGACATTTTGCACCATTTACAGTTCATTTCAAGAAGTCATTTGTTAAAGAATATCAGACAATGAAAATCATTGAAAGGATAAGAGAAAGGATTTTAAAAGCTCTATAATTCACTCTGAGAAAATGAAATGCATTTTCACCTATTGGAATATGTAGGATGGCCATGGTTTCAAATGTAAGATCTGCAATCCTTATTCCAAGCTGTGTGAAATGCTGGACTTCATTGTGCAATTTTATGTGTTCAACAACGGTGAACTGTATTTATATCCTTCCCTCTTATATTTTGGTGTAATTGTTAAGCTGCAATGGCAAAAAGCATTTGCTTATTAAAAGTTCTATGTATTTATATGTATAATACATATAATATATATAATACATTTTATAATATTTTTATATTATTAATTTGATTAATTCTTCATAGGCCACCGTTGCACTTTGTTGCATCATTCATACATCATTCCATGTGTTGGCATTCTAACAGATATCAGCCTCTACCCTTTATCATGGTTATGTTGTGGCACGTATGCATATTTTTTATCTATTTGATTTCATATAGAAGTTTTCTTACAATACTTCTTTTACAATACAATATTTTCAATGAGCAAGAACTTGGCTTCCTTATACCAACCAAATTTTGTTGTTAGTTCTTGCAGTACTGCTTCTCCTAAGTCTGTTTTAGCCCTGAAGCCGCACCACGCCTTTTAGAGGAAATACTCAGTTCCCAATGGGGCAGCACTCCTTGTTTTTCTGAAACTGTGACTTAAGGAATTTAGAACAGAACTGTGTTTCACTTTTAAACGAGCTCTGACAGCAGGTGCAAGTGGTGTTGTGGTTAACTTTTGCCCTAAAATATTTGAACTATGATACAAATTCCTTAATGTAGAATGAAGAAATGCACAGAGCCAATTCAGATCCATCTACCAAGAACAAATCATCCAAAAACAGAGGATCAGGAGCAGCGGGCGAGGATAAAACGAGCCATGCGGAGCAGCCTACAGCGACACATGTGTGGGCCACTTTACTGAACACCATCACTAATATTCAGCCACCTCTGGTGACCAGTCTCAGTTCTGAGGTACGTATGTGAACACATTATGCTTTTGTTCTAAATTTTTTAAGGAACAACTTGAAGAACTTAAGAAACTTTGGCGCATTCAACTTTTGGGCTTTTAACAGAAAAAAGAATTCAGGAAAAAACACAGTTTTCATTTCTGTTTCTGTTAAGGTGAAACCAAGAAATACCTTTTTTCTCTCAAATACAACTGACTGTTTCATTTAATCAACTCGTTTTGGTCTTTGACTTGAAGACCCTATATTCCCTCAAGGCTGGGAGGAAATTGCACAGGAAGGAAGGATTTCCTTTGCTCTGTGCTGCTTTGAACTGTGCCATTTTCTCTGTCTGCATTTTCAATTTCTCAATTTAGTTTCAAATTTTAATACATTTATTTTTTTTACAGGAATCTAGACCATGGAAGGATTCCTGGTTTCGGAACTCATTACTCTCAGAGTCTGAGAACAGTTTGGCATGGACTGTCCTGCAGGTTTTCAGATGCCGGTACCGACCGGCCCAACTCAGCATTGCCCATATGACTCTTCAGCTAGAAGAAGCTGAGGTACAGTACATTACTTCATTGGACTGGTTTCTCCAAAACCTCCAGCTGTTGACAGTAAAATATGTCAGTAGTCATGAACCTACTAGCTAACCTAAAAACAGCCCAAACAATCCCTCACTACCTTCAGGAGATGTCTGATGACAAAACATTTGACTTTAAATGAAGCAGAACATAATCAGATCTCTAAGTCACATACAATCAAATTTGAGGCACTGATCATGTCAACTCAAAAGGTCAGATGTTTTTGCTTCTTTTAAAGCTCAAGATGATATTTGGATCATTTCAAGTCATGCTGGAGAACATTATCATCAGGTTTTACTTCATGCAGGTCGAGTGCTGCTGTAATTGAAGCAAAAGGGACAAACCAAATACTAAAACCTTTTGAAATTCATGTACAGTACTTTCATATTATGATGTTGATAATATAATTTGCAATGGAAAAATGTTGTATTGCATTATAAAATGCAAAATATAAGCATTTTCATTTGTGGAATTTTGGACCCCACTGTACAAGAATCACTTGGTTCTGTGGCCTAATAGTTATCACACATATTCTGACACATTGCTTATGCATGCAAAACTGGCTCGCAAATCAAACTTTCAAACTATAAGTATTTAAAATAAAACTAACAAACATTATGACATTACATCCCTCCATTCATAGATCTGCCGGCAATGTGTCATGGATCAGGTGGCCAGACTGCCTCGGAATGAATCTGGTGCAGGGGTCTTTACAGAGCCTGAGCAGAGCATAGAGAGCAGTTGGAACAGAGTACTGCTGGATACCTCAACAATGGCAGAATTTAAAAAGGCACAGCTACAGCAGGTCACACAGTATCACAAGCAAAAACGTCTTCTCACGGATACTCTACACAACCTGGAGGTTGAACTCAGCACACTGACACTGTGCGTATCCTTATTGACATTTTCTGTGTGTGTGTGTGTGTGTGTGTGTGTGTGTGTGTGTAGTGTGTGTTGTGTGTGTAAATTCATCTTTAACATAGATGAGATGATTCTAAAATGTATTGATCTTACATATTTTTTCACACTCCATAAAGGGATAGTTTCACACAAAAATGAAAAAAATCATCGTTTACTCACCTTTATGTTGATCCAAACCTGTATGAGTTTCTTTCTTCAGTCGAACACAAAATGATATATTTTAAAGAATGTTCGTAACCAAACTGTAGCCTTTGACTTCCATAGGTAAAAAATTTGTCTTAATTCTGTCCTGTCCAGATAGGGCTCTAGTGTTTTTGCTGTATTTTAATGATCAATTGGGAGTAAATGATATGTAATTCAATAAATATTCTGAAACAGTAACATTAGAAAGCCTATTACGGTATACCTGTTATTCATTGATGACTTTACTCTTACTCTAAAATTTGGTGTAAGTCATTACAAGTAGGTGTGTCTAAACCTGTACTGGTAGTATAGACAATGACAAGTAATCCCCATTTCTCTCACCATTTTGAAGAGATTGCATTGAAAGCAGCACCCTGCAAGCAGATAAGCTGAGTGCATTCCTAAAGAGCGTGCAGAAGAAGAGAGGCATACTTGAAGAGCTTGTACAGACATGCTCTCAGATCTCAGCCCATCTGGATGAGGCAGAGGGACCTGTGGCCTGCATTGAACCTTTTAGGACTTTACAGGAGAGATGGCGGACTGTGGAGTGGGCTGCTTCCAAGAACCTGTGGCATGCTAATGTCTGCACAGCAGAAGTTTCTGGACTCCTGCAAGAGGCCAGAGAGCTGCAACGTGAACTGGAACTTCTGGAGAAGTCAGTTTGTCTTTCGCACAGCTCTCACAGACCGATAGACTGGCAAAGTGCACTAAATGAGACGGTCAGAACGGCAGACCTGGCAGTGTTGACTGAGCGCTATTCGTACATTCTTGAGGTCTCTCAGGCTCTTTCCTCAAGTCCGCTGGGAAAGAAAGAGCTTAGAGATATGGAGGATGCAGTGCAGGGTCTGAATTCTCAACTTGCTCTGACTCAGGAGAAGCTCAGCTCTCAGGCTTCAAATGGCAATGATTGTTCACCGATCATTAGGATCATCAGTGACTATGTTACATGGGCTAAACGAATGGAAAGCAAAGTCAGTAGGAGAAGGAGGTTGTCCCTGTACCCTGAAGAGGCAAGTCACGAGGTCAACCAGATGAAAAAACTGCAATCTGAAACCTCTCTTAAGAGGTTTCAGTTGGCCTCTGTTTTGAAAGAGCTTAGAGAGGAAGTTACAGGTCTCGACGAGAAGGATTCCAAAGCCATGTTGCCCACCCTCGATTCCTTAGAGGATTTGTATGTTAAGATTTCTGAGAAGACTGGATGTGCGGTTGTAGAAATGAACAGAATTTTACATATTAGAGAAAGACTGTGGAAACAGATCACTGACAGCAGCTCTTGGTTGACCTCAGTATTGGAAAAAGAGTCTGGTAAACCGGTGTCCTCTGAACCTAAAATTACAATCCCAGAATTGAGGGTTCAGCTTCAGGTATCCACTGAGGCTTTGAAGGATGCTGAGAGACAAGCTAAAAAATTGGAGTCTTTGTTAGATGAAACCAAGACTATGAATAACGTTTTGAGTGTACCCGAAAGCTTTCAGCTTATCAACAGGCTTACAGCCTTACAAGAAGAAGTCTCTAGAGTTGTGAACCGTAAGTGGGCCTCGTGCTGGGTGTTCGAAGAGCTCCTTCATTCTCAGGAATCATCTGCTGAAGAACATAACGTCATTCAGAAGAGCTTGAGGCAGTTGAGTGCTGATGTCATGAGGCAGTCGTATCCCTTAACAAGAGACTCGCTCTCGGCTCTTGAATCCGTTAAGCACATGCTGGTGGAGCTCCAGTGCAAGGTGCAGGAAATTCCACACTGCCCAGAACTTCGGAGGAAAGAGATGCTCCATGCTGTACTAGACCTACAGAGGAGAATACATCTGCTGGAGCAGCAAGCCAAAGAGCATGAGGAGTACTTCACTTCAAGGCAGCACATGGAGAACTCCAAAGAGGCAGTAAAGAAGAGCTTGTCGCATATTGTAGACTCAAGCGTAGGAACTGACGTTAGGCTCTGTGTCTGTCAGGCTGTACTAGTGGAGCTGCCTCTGGTGAGAATAGTATGTCAAGAGGCCGCTGACCACCTGGAGGCCATTTCAAAAGATCTTTATCCATCCCAGCTTACAGCAGAAAGGCAAAAAATTTGTTTGGTCATTGAGCAACTAGCTTCTTGGGAGCTCACAGTCAAAAACGAGGCTAAAACCCTCCAGTGCTCTCTGGTAGAGCGACTTGGCAGTCCCACAGACCTCAGTCCAATCGCTGAGCTCTTCAACAGTGTCAGGCAGCAGCTGAAGAAGACCATCTGCATGGAGCCAGATAATAAGACTATTGATGCAGAGCTGAGAAAGTACTGGACACTTGTCCAGACCGTTGAGTCAGTGATTCAAATGTTGGAGAGCTGCAGGAAAGGAGAAGAGGCTGAAAGCTTCCAGATGACAGTTGATCTTGGCCAGAGAACTCTTAATGATTGCACTGTGCATTTGGTAAGTTCCACGTGACCATGCATGTTAAAATGACTATCACCATGTCTACTTGACCAATAGAATGCTGCTTTTGTAACTATTGTAGTTTTCTTCAAATATGCTTGTGACAGCATTGTTATTTTGAAGAATTTCTAGTAGGGCTGCATCTTAAAGGGATAGTTCACCCAAATAAGAAAATGATCCCATGATTTACGCACCCCCAAGCCAGCCTAGGTGTATATGACTTTCTTCTTTCAGACGAACACAATCTGAGTTATATTAAAGGGGTGGTTGATTATGATTTCACTTTTCTAACTTTAGTTAGTGTGTAATTTTGCTGTTTGACAACATAGTTTCAACACTCAAAGTTCAAAGCAAATGGAGATATTTTCTTTTAAAGAAATATAATTTTAAGGACTACAACAAACGGCTGGTAGGGACTACACGACATTCCTCCCGGGTTAGTGACGAATTAGTGACAATTTATATAAACCCCGCTCTATGCGACTTTATAGATTATTAAAACAGAATATGCTAATCAATGACTAGAAGATAACTACACATAAGCTACATAAATTCATCAACTAGCCATTCTGAAATGTTGTCTACATGTTCTTCTTCTTAAGTCTCTCCATCTTTGTTTGACTCCAGTTTGAACATAAAAGGCTAAACGTTGTTGAAATTTTCAGTGCATGTCTGTGTGAGTGGAGGCTGTCGTAGCTCCGCCCCCTGTGCTGAGAGCAGCAGCTCATTTGCATTTAAAGGGACATACACAAAAACTGTGTGGTTTTGCTAACCCTCAAAAAGTGGCAACTTTAACATGCTATATTAAAATATCTGTGTGGTATTTTGAGCTTAAATTCACATAACACTCTGGGGACATCAGAGATTTATTTTACATCTTGTGAAAAGATGTATACCACCCTTTAAAAAATATATCACAGCTTCCAAGCTTTATAATGGGATTGAATGGCGTTCCTTATTTTGAAGTCCAAAAAAAGTGCATGGGTGGAAGTGGTAAGCGAGATGATGTTTTTTTAAGAAAAATATCCATATTTAACACTTTATAAAATAAAATAACTAGCTTCTGGCAGACGGCCTACACCAAAAGAGTAACCCCTGACATGATGTATGATATAGGAGTGGTGTAAGCTTTGATGCCTCTTGCGGTTCAAACAAATAGGGCTGGGAAACAAAAAACTCCTCTTCTCTTATATTGAAATCTTCTGACATTTTCAAATTCCAATCCGTGATTGGTGCTTTGTTTTGCTCTGTCCCCTGCACTTCCACTTTTGTCAATAAATCAGGTCAGGGGGTCACTCTTTAACCGTAAATCGATGCATATGCATGTCTGCCGGAAGCTAGTTTTTTTTAGTTTATAAAGTTATAAATGTGGAGTACTTTTATGATGTCAGATCTCTCAGGACTGCCATTCACTACCATTATAAAGCTTGGAAGAGCCAGGACATTTTTTAATATAACTCAGATTGTAATCCGATTGTATATATTTTAGACAGATTTAAACCAGTAACTCGTCTTTTTTTTACTTCATTAAAAGAATCGGCTACAATACAAAAGAGTAATTCATCATCATCATCGACAATTGGGCAAAACTGGTCACACAAAATGCATTTGATTTTAAAAATAAAACCGCTAATAAGAGTATTTTATTTTTGAACTAGACTATACTGGTCATGTCTGTTTTTGCAAGCAGTCCTCAACAAAAACTAATTTGAAAGACATTTAATAATAATAATAATAATTCATTACATTTATATAGCGCTTTTCTGGACACCCAAAGCGCTTTACATAGAAGGGGGAATCTCCTCAACCACCACCAATGTGCAGCATCCACCTGGATGATGCGACGGCAGCCATATTGCGCCAGAACGCCACCACACACCAGCTTACTGGTGGAGAGGAGACAGTGATGAAGCCAATCAGTATATGGGGATTATTAGGAGGCCATGATGGACAGAGGCCAAGGGGCAAATTTGGCCAGGATGCCGGGGTTACACCCCTACTCTTCATCGAAGGACATCCTGGGATTTTTTGTGACCACAGAGAGTCAGGGCCTCGGTTTAACGTCTCATCCGAAGGACGGTGCTCTTTTGACATTATAGTGTCCCCATCACTACACTGGGGTTCATACATATCATGGTACATAGTCTATATTCAATCTGATGAAAAAAACACAGTGAACTCACATTCACAACTTACATCTCAAATTTGAAGGAAACACTGATACATTGAAATCTACATTTTTTTTTTTTTTTATTTGTAAATTAGTTAAGCATTACACATTAAGAGATCCTGCAAGAGGGGAAGCGCTATACAAATAGGCATGTGGTAAAAATCAATTTTGGGAAAACTAATTTGGGGAAAACAACTAGTTTTTAGAAAACTATGAATGTTGTTTTTACGATTTGTAATAATTATTATTATTATTTTATTTTTTTTCCAGGAAAAGCTTCTCCAAGCTCGGGAGGCACTGAAGCATTACAGCTGGGCTGTTCAGGGTGCAGAATTCTTTTTTCAGCAAATCAGATCCAATCTCATGATTCCATCTACTGGCTTCAAAGGCTACAAAGAGGAGCATTGTTATATTCAGCAGATTTTCAGCACTCTGGTTGAGGGTTTCCAGGCCCGCTTGTCTGAAGTTGGTGCTTGCGTACCACCCCAGACATGCCTCTCCATCCCTCTAACTGAGCAGCTTCATATCGAGGTTTTTAGTCACCTTCTGGTACAAGATGCCAAATTAGAAGCTCAGGCTCAACTCAGACTCAAGGCTTTACAGAGGTTAGCCATACTCTTTAAGCACGTTTTTGATAAGTTTTGATTTTGTTTTGTTTTTATCAAAATTGATGACATTGTCCTATGGTTCCTATTATTGCATTCACAATGCTCTTTGATTATTGTTGATATTTTCTTATCAAATTGGAAAATCATTGTATAATTGTTTTATGTGGGGGATGGAAAATAGGGGGAAAAAATTATTTTACAAATAATCAAAAATGTTCTCAAAAAGCTCTTTATTGTCTGCCATATACTGTACATTACCTGGAAACATTTTCCTCGGAAATCATGGTGTGAAACATTTAGTTTGAATGGATCTATTTGGTTAAATGAAATGTACCAAAGGCAGTTTTATTTAGCTGCCTTTAATGGTTCACTCTTTTTGCTACAATGTAGGTGCATGGGAGACCAAATTGTGCACCTGAGTCACCATGAAGAAATTAACCAACTTCTCAAAAACATTGATTCTCAAATCTCAAATTTCTCAAGTCAAAAACCGACTGATTCTGAAGCCTGCCAAGAACAACAGCAGAAAGTAAAGGTTTGTGGTCATTATATGCCTTTAATAGTCACCATGTAGAAGAACCTAATCCGTTAAGTTTATCATGCATATTGTGCATGTTTTAAATGCATTTCAATAATATCCTTTAAGCTCTTAAAAATGATTTGGGGACCAATGAAACCTTGCGTGAGAATATACTTCCCTTCTTACTCCTAAAATTCTAAGTTTTAAAGTGTTTAAATGGTTCCTTGTGCTACTTTTCATCTCGTAACAATGCTAGTATGCTAGATTAGCATGCGTTGAAATTGTCTTCATCTGAAGGTGCTCCAGACAGAGCTGAAGAATATTGCTAAAAGACTGGGGGAATTGAGGGAAAGCTGCCCAGGTCATCGATGCGATGCTCCTGTGGATCTGATGGTGGGACATCTGTGGAGGTCTTGGGCAATGCTGCAGTGCCGAGTGGAATCACTCAAAGCCAGCACGTCTCATAAAGAAGCAGAGTGGAGAGACTTTGTGATACGTGTATGTAATTTTCTATTTAATTTTGTTGTATTTTATAATATAAAAAAGACAATAAATAATACATTTTACTTATATATCCAGCTTGTAATATGATTAATGAAGTAAGCTGTGCATTAATTCATTTCTCTTCATGTTTGGGTTTGCTTTGTAGCTCAATAAATCAAAGGAAGGTCTTGGCAGTCTGCAGAATAATCTCCCTGACTCATCTATGGTGACGGGATCAATGGTGGATCTTCAGGGTGTTCTGAGCCTCACTGAGCATCTTCAAGATAGCATTGAGCAGGAGCATCATACACTTGCCTCTCTACAACACCATGTGGCACGTTTGCTTGGGGTCTCAAATTTGCAGCAGCTGAAAGTTTCCCCTCAAATCTGTCAGGACTTGCAGTCTTTACAGGATCAGTGCAGAAGGTAAGACTTATACACACTTGCACATAAACATATATGTTGAGGAAAAAAGACTCTACAGTACATTTACAGACCTTCTTTTTCATGCATAGTCTCAGAGATCAGAGCAATAAGATCCGTCGGGAGGTGCTTTTTGAGATCCAGGAGTCGGGTCGTGTGCAGGAAGAGATGAGTGCCATTCAGCAGAACGTTCTATCTCTTTTGACGGTTTTACAGTCCGAGTCAGCTGCTGAACAACTACAGGTTGGTGCTTAATGGCCTGTTTTTTGTTTTGTTTTTTTTTACAGGGAGAGTAAGAGTAGAGTCTGTTTCTGCAGTGTTTGCTGTTGATATTGTATTAATTGTGTTTTATCACGCTGTAGGAAATCAAAGTGGATTTGGTGTCACAAAAGGCTCGATTGCAGGACGTGATAGACAGAGTGCAGAACAGATGGAGCTGTGTACCATCAGAGATTCAAATCTTACAGAACGAGCTCAACGTCTCCCTGCAGGAGGCTAAGGACAAAGTATTTACTTTATTTATCTTTAATTTTGTTATACTGTTAGATCAAGCACTGTTTAAGCTATAGCTAGAGTGTGTTTAATGTTGGGAAAAGCGTATTGTGTGTGTGTGTGTGTGTGTATCTGAATATTATTAATGAGCATGTTTATATGAATATAGATGCCAATAAGAGATTCTAAAGTAAATTGTAAAATAAAACTTGTGTGTAAAAAGGCAGTCAGTCTCCATTTATAACCTCCAAAATTGTTTTATATATTGTATATAGCACATAACATAACACAAAGACACTCAAACTATAACTGCTATATTTAATATATGCATATATGTATTACTTAAGTTTGAGTTTCTTTGTGTTGTTTTTAAATGAAACCTAATACAAATGTAACTCTGTTTCAGTTGGCCATGGTCATGGAGAGAAGTGGTCCTCTTAGTAAAATGGTTGAGCAGGTTGGAGAGGTGACGGTGGGCTTGAATTGTGTGCATGCCCTGCTAAAGCAAACAAGTCCTAATTGTTCTGAGGCTGAACGTACACAAAAGGTACTTGTTCCCTTCTTGCCTCCACATGCACATTATTGAAAATATCTTGCCACCAATTACCAGTGGACAAAACACTCAGGAAAACATGGGCTATTACTCAAGGCAGCTTAATTTTTTTCTCTCATTACTTAGTTTTGTGTATTATTTAGTTCTGTTTATTCTCTTATTTATTTGTTTTCTTATACTTTTGTATTTTTTTAATCTTGTATTTTTATGTATATACCATATTTAAGTTGCACCTGACAATAATTTGCACGGATCAAAATTGCATTGGTGAGAGAGAAAATAAACATGAGTCACATTTTATTATTACATTTAGAAATATTGTAATAATACAATAATTAAAACAAAGCATTTACAAACATTATAAACACTATAAACAAGTTTTAGTTTTAGTTCCCCTCACAACACAGTATTCAGAACAGAACAGGGTGAAAAATACAAGTATAAAACAAACAGTGGCATTCATTATAAAGAACATTTGCTATAAATGCCAAGACTAATTTATGTAAAACCTAACGAAATTACCGACATGTGGAAATTGTGCTATACAAATAAATTTGGCCTCGCATACTTCTCTCATTCAGCACAGATCCAAATGTGTGCGTTTTGCATGCTTGACGTTAGTTTTACATAGTCGCAGCACGTTTCAGATGATACAAAACATAGTAAATATTTTGAAAAACGCTGTATGGAAAGAGAGAGCGAATGTGAACCCTTATTGTATGCACAGAAAATTTCTGTAAAGTATAATAAATGAGAAAAATCGTAAAAACTAAAATATATTTAAAATAAAATATTAAGGCTTCACTCATGACATATTTAATGAACTGATCTTTCACATTTTACATTTGTGCCCAGTGAAATATGATGTCTACACTAATTGAAGTCTAATGTGCATGTGTGCGTGTTTGTGCAGCGTATATGGGATGAGCTGGACCAGTGGCACACTCGGATAGCTGAGCTGGAGGCTGAGGTGCAGGATCTGGCTGAGCAACAGCCTGAGAGAGCACACGTCCTCATGGACCAGCTCACGGAGCCACTGCAGCTCTACCAGACCACAGCCAAACAGGCCGAGCACAGGACCGCCCTCATAAGCAAAGTCAGAAGCTACCCATAATCCTTGTTTCACAACATAAACTAGCACATAATGCCACTGATAGCAACCATGACTTCTTGTGCCTTGTGTTTTGCTCCCATCAGATCCCCGCCTGTCTGCAGGACTATGAGGGTTTACTCAGTAGCTCCAACAGCTGGTTGAAAGAGGCTCAGTCCTGGCTGGTTGTGCCAAGAACCTACACCACTGCGAAATGCATCCACTCCCACGCCAACTCCCTCAAGGTCAGGTCAAAGCCTCACACTGAAGCCGCTTACAGGTCACTTCTAGTGAGACATACCATACTTTATGTAGATGGTATGTAGCAGCTGTTAGCAACTCTTGTGGCATGTCTGTAGATGATGCTGGATGAATCGGAGGGATACAGGGAAGCTGTGGAGGCCTTCCTGCCAGCCCTGCAGGAGATCACGCCGGTGTGTGACACCACTCCTCAGCAACAGCTCCTCAAACTCTGTATACAAAATATCACACTTATGCAGCAAAGCGTCCTGGACCCTCTCTCCCTACTTCAGCACCTAGCGGCTGTAAGAAATAGCTTTACTTTCAATAAAGAATTGTGTATGTATTTACAGTAAGATTTACATATTTGCTTAGGATTTACAGTGTCTAAGTTTGTCACTATACCAAGTTTTTAGTTGTATCAATACCAGTGAAATTTTATGATCCCTGTTACCCATTTCGATACCACAGCAAAACAATTATGCTATTGAAAACAGTCCTTTTATTTAGAATATATTAATATAATTTAAAAAAAAATAATTAAAACAGTAGTGTTTGAGTAAAGTAAACATTCTATTGAAAACAGTTAATTACAATAGTCGAAAAATACAAATTAAGTAAATTATGCTTGACTTTTTTCCTAGGTATTTTCAATAAAATTAAGTATTCAAGTAATAATTCCAAAATCCAACATCCTTGCTGAATAAAATTATTATTATCTTACTGGGGGGAAAAAATCTTACTGACCCCAAACTTTTTAACAATAGTGTAGCTGACTGTTTGCATTAATATCTCATAAATATGGGAATTTTGACCAAGAAGTACATCAAATTATTGGGCAAATTGGGATACCAGAAAAACTGGTATCATAACATTTTTTAAATATTAGTATTGAGTTAGAAGTATTAGCTGTTTTTATATCCCTAACAATGTATAGATAATTTGGAGGGTTTTATGTGACCTACATAGCATTGCTGGAATTTTTTTAATTATTGCTATTTTAATTGGAATTCACTTATAACTTATGTGTAGGAGATGGATGCCATTGAAACAGAGGTGAAGACAATGGAGAAAAATATAGCCAAGATCAGAACAATCCTTTCCACTACTGACACAGAGAACATTTCTCCTGAGGAATATCTTGAGGACATGCAGGTACTGTGTGTCATATATTTCTATCCTCTGTTTGGACTGTAAACATTTACAGTATCTCATATCCCTCCTAATTTCTGTTACAGGTGATTCTGGATAATATCCGGTCCATGAAAAGGACCATTGATGAGATTGAGAGCTGCAGGCCAGGCCTAGGGCTTCCCGCTGAGGCAGAGCAAACTCTCACAGCCTTCCACCGGGCTCAAGAGCTCCTGCAGCCCATCCAGGAGCTACAGCAGCTCAGTGTGCAGCGGAGCACAGCGTTAAGGGTCTGTCGCTTTAATAGTTTGCTTGTGTTTACCAGGAGTCAGAGGTTTCCTGTTTACTGAGCTGGAGTGCGTTTTAGCTTATTTAGTTCATGAAAGCGGATTTCAGTAGTTATGGTTTTTAACCCTGTTTTATTTTGTTTCTTTATACAACATAAACATTTTTAGTTACAACTTATAAGGAAGATAATATGGGAAAATGTCAATTTTAAAGTTACACTGAGTAATTTTTGTAGAGATTGAGCTGGTAGATCTGACAGTCGCATCTCCAATGACACATAGAGGCATGTATGCAGCATATTCATTGATAGTAATTGCTTCATGCAAAATAAAACCCCTTTTATTAGTTGGCTGATATGACTGGAGTCTTCATCTCACATGAGTGCTCACTATTTTAAAACATTTTCAAAATTTCTTTAGAGGTCAAACTTTTTCAAACCCTTATTAACTGCTCACCATTTTCTAAAAATCGATTTTATTTTGCAGATCACTTAAATATTCCCATGGTGTGAATGGCTTTTTAAAAGTTCAAATATTTCTGTCATCAGTCTTTTAATTAATATGAGCCCAAAAAAAACGGAACAATTATAATTCGGTTTTAGTTTTTAATGATAGATGAGTTTTAATGATGAATTTTAAATTATGTTGCACTGCTTGAAATGGCATTTTTAATTATAACATTTACATGAATTGTAGCATCTCATACCATAAGGACATTGATTGAAAATTCAGTTTCAGTCTGCCATCTCCTTTTTATAGGGAATTTTCAGATCAAAATAATTACACGGTTAGGCTTTTGAAACTTCTTTTTTTACCAGTTTTGACACATCCATTTACAATATTTACAGCATCAAACGCAGACAGTTATAATGAAATATCTAACTAGGCCAAAGGTCTTTTTAAATCTAGTTGGAACATATTACTTGTTCAAGTTTTTAGTGACCGTGACCGGCAGGTGACCTCTCCTCTTCACTTTCATGTCTATGGGAATGAGAGGAGGAGAAAAGCCTTGCATTTAAAGCCAACTCAGAGAAGGGATGTGTGGGAACCTTGAATATTCTGATTGTTCTTAAAAAAATGAAGTGCATCAGTAAATCATTACAGACATGGCTTTATTGGCAAAAACAACAGTATGCTGTAAAGATGCTCCCATGGCTTTTCTCATGATCTTTATCATGTAGCGTTGGTTTGTCCAAGTTCTAAAACTTGATGAAACTGAATAGTTTGCTGATTTTATTTTCAGGCCTCTATTGGACAACCATCTGAAATGATTCTCCCTTCAGACCAAACCACAGAATTTACGCTACCACACTTTTACTCTGGAGATGGGATGGTAAGTCAAGCAGCTCAATCAAAAATATACACCTCAAAATCATGCCCATTCAAGCTCAGATGACATCTAAGATGGAGATTTAGGACTAAATAAGACTAAATCAGCTTATTAGTTCTGTCACTATAAAAACCTAAAGAATAATATGTCCCCGCATAACCCTGGTGAAACAGGTGTCAATGGAAGGCCCTTACAATGAGGAGGAAGATGAAGACAGTCAGTCTTCATCCTCAGGAACTCTCACATGCAGTGTTCCAGAGGTAAAGCCTCCAAAACCTCCAATTTATCTCCCAGTCTTGATGCAGCCTTTCCTTTGCCAAACCCTGAATAAGAGTACATTTCTGTACTCTTGTACACTCTGGACCTCTTTGCTATGGCTGTTAATTTGCATACTTTTAATGTTTTATTTATATAATTGAATGAATGGAAATTATATTAATATACAAATACAACTTATAAATATAAATAAATGTATGCAAATCTTTATATTTTATGTTTATATATCTCTATACTATGCTATGCTATTTTCACAGGGATTGGTCCTGTTACAATGACTTTCATGCTTTTGTTAGTCTTGGAATTGCATGATCACAATTTTCTCAACACTGCTGTTATTAGAGTTTATGCTATTATTAACATCTCAATTTGTTTATAATTCAGTCAGCTTTGCAAACAAGCTCTTTTGCTTTTCCTTTCTGTGGACTAAGGATGCATTCATCGCAGAATGCTGAATATAACTCCTTCACTTCTTTCAGTAACAGCTGCTGTCCTCCATTGTCTTTTGGAAGTCTGTTCTAATACTCTGGACCATCATCGCTAATCATTTTTTTCTTTCTCTGTACCAGGACCCAGATGAGACAGTTTTGGAGGAGACAGATGCTGCCTCTGCTGTAACACAGTGTGCCGCTAAGGTATAGTCTGGCCCCAATGGAGTAACTTGACTCTCAGGAACAAACTTTGTGATTTATTGGTTAATGGCAGGCAGGCAGGCAGACATCATCATCATTCATCATTATTCCTCATATTCCTCTTTGTGAACTGTGTAATACCTACTTCTGATTGGATGAGCCCTGCTCAAAGGCATCGTTCTGTATGAATTTTGTATGAATTTGATCATTTGCAATGTTGATTGGCAACCACAAGCTGCCTGTCGTATATAATGGACTGCACTACCATTCAAAAGTTCTTGAATCTGTATGATTTTTTTTCTTTTTACAAAGAAAGAAACGTTCTTATGATAACGATAGCTGCAATGTATTTGTTCATTCCTGTGACAGAAAAAGCTGAATTTTCATGATCATTACTCCAGTCTTCAATGCCACATGATTTGGTGCCCAAGAAAAATTTCTTCTTTTTTCAAAAGATGCATTTATTTGAAATATAAATATTTTTTATAAATTGCAACATTCGAATTTTCGAATATTTCTTTGCTGTCACTTTTGATCAGTTTAATGTGTTCTTGATCCCAAACTTTGGAATAGTAGTGCATATTACAATAGTTGTCAACTCTTTATTGAAAGTTGGTGTAATATATTATAATATTGAAGTGTTTTATACCATGGTTAAGGTGGTTTTAGATGCCAAAATACTTGCTTTACCCATGGTAAAATCCCTGAAAAGTTGATTCACTGATGTTTACTGATAATGAAAAAAATCATTATTTGATTTTTAGGAATCATCTCCCGAAGAAGAAACTGATTTTGCTGCAATCAAGCATGTATTACAGGAGTCTGACACTGGAAGTTGTTTACTAGAGTCTCCTGGATTCTCTGAAATGCCTGCCATAGACATCAGACCAGTTACTGAAGAGACAAGATGTCTACTTCCACTAACATCCCAACACTTGCAAGAATTTACAAATGATAGTTATCTGCAACCTGACAGTGCTACTAGAGCTAAGGAAAAACGAAATGAGTGCACAGAAACCAAGGTGACTGTAGCAGTACCAGCAAAGCCAGGAACAGACTCAGAAATCACCATGTTAAAAGCAAGCGAATCAATCAAACAGCCTGAATCTGTAGATCTGAACAAAGTATCTACAAACACAGAAATGAGTACAAGTGATCAAGTTAAAATGGCAGTTCATAAGCAACAGAGAGGCACAGAGGCAGTAAATGTTACTGATGATGACCAGACCCAGACAGAGACAAAACCCATAGTCGCCACAGCTCCTCTATTGCTCTCCTCCCAGCACGAAGAATGTGTGGCCCATGAAGATACAATGCTGGTAATTCTATGTGAAATCCAACTGTACACTCACATGTACAGTATCATTTCATTTTAAAGTACAGTCCATTTTGAAATATTTGTATGACTGAAAACTACCCTTCCAACTCTCTAGGAAATACAGAGAGATCCGATTAAGACTCTCAGTGATCTCTCTCAGTCTGAAGGAGGAGGTGAATATCAAGAGAGTTTGATCTGGTTTCTCACCTCATTGAAGGACACATCTGAGACACTGGGGTCATGTCAGGATATCAGTTCTTCAGAGGTCAGTTTCAGCCCTGATGCTTACAAAAACTAACAAGTGAAAGAGTGTCTGTGTGCATTTTCTGACATGTGTGTCACCTTAACATCTAACAAGAATTCAGGATTCACCGGTCTTTGACATTTACTACCATTCCAAGTTTGACGATTTTTTTATGTTTTTGAAGTCTCACCAAAGCTGCATTTATTTGATCAAAAGTACAGTAAAAACAAATACTGTGAAAAGTTAATACAGTTTAAAATAAGTTTTGTCTATTTTAAAATGTTATTTATTTCTGTGATCTAAAGCTGAATTTTCAGCATCATTACTCCGGTCTTCAGTGTTACATGATCATTCAGACATCATTCTGATTATGTTGATGTGTAATTCAAGATACATTTCTTACCAATCTTGAAAACCGTTGTGCTGATTAATATTTTTGTGGAAACCATGATTTTTTCAGAAAGGACAACATGAAGCAGTTAATCTGCAATTTGAGCAAAAAAAAAATAAAGTTACTTTTTCTGATTTATATCAGAAAAATCCAGACAAGTGGCTGATAGAACACATTTCTAGAAGCTATGAGCTAATTCTCATAGCATGCGTTTTTATTTCCTGCCTACACAGACTAGACAGCATATGTTAGAGATTCCTGTGTCTGCATTGAATGCCAGTGAAATACAGATGAGAGACACGACCAAACTGTTTTCAAGCATCAAGGTATCATCAATTCACTTGAAAAGTCCACACAAAACTTGATACAAAGCCGTCTCCTCATAATGTAATGATATTTAATTTGTAAGTTTAATACACAGCTCACCTTACACAGCTCACTCATACACAGCTCACTCATTAGCTCACCTTCTAAAGATTAAAAAAAATAAAAAATAGTTGCATAATTTCCATAAATTTGTGTTTTAAAACTTTCCAAATACACATTGTACTTTAGAGAGTTCACAAACTTGTCTAATAATAGCCTTAGCAATAGTTTCTAATGTAGGATCGATCATTAATGTGTAAAGCACAGCTTAGCGAAGGGTCAGTTCTGATGTACTAATGCAAGTGTTTGTTCTAAGAGTCTGCAGGGCAGCACGTGGACTTTGGCACTTGACCGGTGGAGATCAGCAGGACAGAACAATGATGAGCACCAGAGATGTTCTGAAGCTCTTTTGAAGGGTCTGCAGGGTCTCCTGGAGCTGGGCTCAGAGCGGCTGCTGCGCAGTCAGGCTGCACAGCCACAAAACTACAGCCAGCTGCACAGTCAGCTCAGACGACACAAGGTACACTATATATATTTAACTGACCAATTTATGAGATAAGTTCATTTACATTATTTTGACCTCTTACGTGACTCTCATAATGTTTGCACTTGACTGGGTAACAGAAATACTTCCAAGATTTGGGGCAGAACCTTGTAACGGCAAAGCTGCTATATCAAAAGCTACCAGAGGGGGCACTGCGGGGCCAAACAGAGGTGGAGCAGTTTATATCAGATCTACAGGATCAAGCACAAAGTCATGGGATCCAAATGCAGCACAGCTTACAGGTACAGAGAAATTGTACTTCCTCAGATCTTAATCTTATCAATCTTGTTCATTTCATTAAACATTCTCATTATCTAAGCATTCTAATGCTGTCATAATTTAGTATTTTACTAATCTAATTTACTAACAGGCACTAATTGGGTCAATTAATACTTTAGTTAGGAATAATTCAAAATTACTAAACAGATATTTCATAGGAGTATATGACATGCGCATTTCTGTTGATCCATTTTATGCAAGATAATCACTCTCTTAACGCTCTGTATGTGTGTTGTAGGAGTGGTCTTGGTACGAGCAGGTCACTGAGAGACTGTGCAAGCAGTTGGATGAGATAGAGACAGACTTGTCCAGTCTGGATTTAGAGCCGGAAGGAGACCTGCAGGGTCAACAGCAGTCCTATGAGGTTAGTTTCCCACATCTATGGGAATGCTAATGGGTGCCTCCTGGGTATTATCGGAAAAAATAACTGTTCAAAAGTTTGCTGTCTGTAAGATTTTGTTGTTTTAAGAAATTGAATTCAGACAATACAAGGTATATTTAATTGATCTAAACTGCCAGAAAATACATGTATAATGTTACAAAAGAGTTCAGATATTTCAAATAAATGCTTTATTTACTTATTTTTAAAGCCTGAAAAAATATCATGGTTTCCACAAAAATATTAATATGCACTATTTTTCAACATTGATGATAAGAAGAAAAGTTTCTTGAGTAGCAAAACATCAGAATCACGTTACACTTAAGACAAGCGTAATTATGCTGAAAATTCAGCTTTGCATCACAGGAATAAATTGCATTTTAAAATAGAATTAATTGTATTTGTAAATTTGTAATAATTTCACAATATTACTTTATTTTTGATCAAATAAATGCATCATTGGTGAACATACAAGACTTCTTTTTAAAAAACATTAAAAAGATCTTACTAACCCAAACTTTTGAATGGTTCTGTGTATTTATTTCTATAAATCTATAGAAAAATCATATACATTTTTTTTTAATAATTTTACTGGAAAAATAAAAAATTGCAGATTAAGAAAATATTTTTTCAGTACTCTGACCCATGTCGTGTGGTAAACGATAAAATAAACATTCTTTCCAAATTAGATGCAACACAATTTAGTCTTGTCTGAATTATTAAGTCACAAAGAAGTTATAATTTACTTGGTGATGGAGGACTCCTGTCCATATTAGTTATTTGGTTGAGTACTACCCATCTTAAGCAGCAGAAGTAATACAAATCTCAGGTGTGTGAGTGGAGAGAGAGGGCAGGAAGGGAGAGGGTTTTTTCCTTTCTTTGGCTTATATGTTGCATGAGAATCTTTTTTGGTCCAGCACACAATGTTCCTGATTAAATTACTCAGAACGATAGGTGTCATATCTGTGGAACTTCATGTTCTGCTGCCTTCATTGGCTGCTCTTTTATGATTTTCCCTCTCACTATTACGAAAGCTAATTTCTCAGCTATGCTGACTCATGCGGAACATTCAGCAGTCTATGGTTGGTTGCGTTTATATTATTTTCCCCTTTATGACTACCAAAGCTCATTACTCTGGATTGATATAGGAGGAACATCAAGCGACCCTTTCTGTGTCTGTAATAGATGTACATCTCACTCCCATTCCCGCAAGCCGCTCAATCTGAGCAAACAGGTGAAGCTGAGAGAGATAAGGGGGTGGAGGGATGAAATGAGATAGAGCAGCGATTTACAAACTTTGCAGTCAAAGTATTACATCTGACCACATCAGTACATCTGAACCACTTAATCACAATTGGTTTTGAGTAACTGAGTTAATTGACATATATTTAGTTGCCATGGTTTTCCATATTTTAGCCTTTAACTTGCAAACTTTTCCTTCTTTTCCTTTCCTTTTTCACTCTCTCATTGCCAGAGGTTGCACAAAGTCCTGGATGACACAAGACCTCAGATGTGGGAGAGCCAAGACCGACTCAGGACCCTACAGAAAAAGGGTTGCTGCCAGACCTTCCCAAAATCACGACTGTTATTACGCTGGAAAGATCTTCATAATCAACTACAGCAGAAGATACATTCCACAAAGAAGATCAGAAAGAATTATGAAAGGTTTGAGAAAAACACAATAACCAAATAAGAAATGATTAAAATTAGCTAAATGTAATTTCGTTGGAGGAATAAAATCATGTAGTGGTATATGCAACCCACCAGTTGAAAAATACTGGTTTAGAAGGCACATTGTTATATCAGGTAACGTAAAGTTGTGTATTTCTGTGTATTTGTGTGTGTGTGTAGGTTTCAGCGAGACTCAACAGAACTAGAGGAGTGGATGAGTTGTGCTCATGAGCGGGTTCAGAAGTGGAACAGTTTCTCCGATTCTGATCTACTGGACTCCAGAATTGTCTTGACCCAGATCATGGTGACTAGAACTTTATTAGTGTTCATCTCTCTTTTTATATATCATGTGACCACATGCCTAATGCCCATAATGCAAAAAATGAGACCTTGGTTTTGGTTGTGTCACAGGAGTTCTTCAGGGAGCTGGTGTCCCGTTCGGCACAGAGAGCTTCTGCAGAAAGCACAGGCATGCAGATACTGCAGCTGACTGACAGGCAAGCTCCAGGTCTGCGCAGACAACTGGCTCAACTTAAGCAGAAATGGACGAACCTGACTAACATGGTACCCACCCTCCACCAGACACAGCAACAAGTATGAATAATCTTCCTCTCTCTCTCTCCTTCCATCTCATCCCTCGTCGATCTATTAGAAGCAAAGCTCTAGCAAGCAGATATATAATTTTTTTGCCATCCTGTTAGATGTTGACAAGCCAGTCTCACAGTCAAGTCTTGGCTGATTTGACCTCCTGGCTGGAGCATGTAGAGAGCCGACTGGAGGATGAAAGCTCACGGGTCCATTGTGCCCTGGGCTCCTCTGAGCTGTCTAGATATCTCCAGGCTTTGAAGGTATTGCACCTATTCTTTTATTGTTTCTGGTTTTCTGGATAAAATCCTACTGATTATTTTGGAATAGAAAAAATATTGTTTGGTTTGTCTAGAGTTCTTTTATAATATATTATATTATATTAATACTTGAGGCTTCAAAAATCATTCTAAAATTCTGATTGGATATTTTTTTCAGGATACTTTAATGAATGGAAAGTTCAAATAACAGCCTGTATTTAAAAAAGGAAATATTTTGTAACATTATAAATGTCTTTACAGTCACTTTGATCACCCTGCTACAAAAATGAGTTATGTAGGAAACTCTGACTTGTATTATATTCCATGTTTTTACATATTAGGATATTAAGGCTGAAGTAAGCAGTCACCAGTCGTGTGTTGACTTTCTGAACCACCAGTCTGTGGAGGGGGCGGGGTCAGTGAACGAACCCACCAATCGCAGTGAGCGCATCCTCTTTGCTGAGCGACTGGGTGCTCTCAATCGGAGTTGGCTTGTTCTACAGGCCAAGATTGACAGTCAGGTGAGTGCAGACATACAACAAATGGTGTAGTAACCTGTATAACCTGCCAAAGCCATCATATTTGAAACATGATGCGGTGTTCTGTCTCCAGATACACCGTGTTGAGGACCAGTGGCAGGTCTGCAGAGATAAAGAAACGAGATTGCACTGTATGCACAGCTGGATCTCTCAACGTATGGAATGGGTGAGAAACAGCTGGAGACAAGAGAGCTGCTTGCAGATTGAGCAAACATTACAGGAGTGTGAGGTGAGTCTCTTATCTCACAACTAGCTAGAAGATGTTATGCTGCAGATGTTGTTTGTGGGTGTGAGAGTGAAATAACTTGCTTTTGAAAAAGGGGAGTGAGAGATATCAGGAAACTCTTGACACTGCTTCATTCCAGGAGACAGAGGAAAGGCTGCAGGTGAAGTCCTCTGAGCTGAAGGGTTTGGGAGCTCTTCACCTGTTCGGGCAGCAGGATGGTGAACATCCTGGAGATCAAGCATTCTCCAAAAAGGTGATTTCAGCCATCCAGGACTGCCAAGCTTTGAGCGAACAGGCAAGTTCTTACACACTGGAATGCATCAGTAAATTTGTGCACATTGCCCATATACCTTTCGAAAGTTTGGGGTCAGTAAGATTTAATAAATAATAATAATTACAACTTGCATTCAGCAAGGATGTATTTAATTGATCTGTGTGTCATAATTTCCACAAAAATATTAAGCAGCACAACTGTTTTCAACATTGAATAAAAAAGTTTCTTGAGCAGCAAATCAGCATTTTAGAATGATTTTAAAGAATCATGTGACACTGAAAACTGGAGTATTGGTGCTGAAAATTCAGCTTTGCCATCATAAATGAATTTTTTTATGTAAATTGTAATATTTTGGTATATTTTTGATAAACTAAATGCAGCCTAGATGAGCATAAGAGACTTTTTTTTTCAAAAGCATTTAAAACAATAAAAAACGTTAGTGACCCAACACTTCTGAACAGTATATACAGCAGCTACAAATGTTAGTGACCCCAAACTTTGAAACAGTATATACTGCAGCTACATTTTATGCCATGTGTGGTTAAAGGCAGCATAAAACATCTCCTTAAAGGTACAATATGTAGGATTTGGGATATTGTTAGTAATCAACTAAACAGAATATAACATTGGCCTTGTGGTTTCTGGATATTTTACTGCAGAAGTCCTGCGTATTGTACCTTTAAGTATGGTATTTATTAATATTTGTATTTATTTTATAAAAAAATATATTTTTAATATTTTCTTTTTTTGTTTTATATTATAATATTTTATCAGTAACACTAATAGCACTTTTTGCATCCATGTGTATTGTTTACAGCCATGAGGTGCCAGAAATGTTGTGAAATCACTGTGCCAAACACTGCATGATCAGGAGAGACTTCTGTATTCTGTACAAACACAGAATACATTTTTTTATATGATTCACTCGCTCGTTTAAATGCGGTTGTCCCCCCAAATTTTTGCTGTGTGTACATGTTTTTTTTTTCTTTCTTATTTTTTCCACTTTGTTCGGTTACTCAGGAAATACAGTTGTTAAGAAGCATAACACTTTCCTCATAAATATAAGAATTCAGTTGATTTGTGTTTTATAACAACTCCCAATGAGTCATCAAAAGTCAGAGTTCATTCATTATTTTTGATTGGCCAAAGAAATGTTTTTCCTAGCAGCATGTGTGTGTGTTTTTTTTCTTAGATAAATGCTCTCAGGCTAGATTTGCAGCCAATCAAGGATAAGTGGGCTCACTTTGAATCTGAAATGAGTGCAGCAGAACTGCAAACAACCAGGGTGGCCTACAGACTGGAGCTGTGCAGAGTTCCTGTTTTCTCATCTGAGCAGAACCGAATTCATGTGGAACATCTGCAAGTGAGTACACAGTCTGACAAAATAATTCAGTTGGAAAAAATTGTACAGTAAATGTTGTACTTTGTGAAGTTAACATTATAAACGTTAATGTTTAACTTTATTCTCCCAACATGGGAATACAAATAATATTAATATTCAACATTGCCATCAGTGTTACAGGAGCTGTGTTATTTGTAGAATATGATATCATGCATACTTCCTAACAGGAACTTGAAAAGGAGCTGAACGGATCAGAGACCTGGAACAACTTAACTGACTTAAGAGACAAACTCAAGCCTTGCACATCTAAACTGCTGTCCGATCATCTCGAGAAGGAGAGAACTCGGTAAGCGATTTCACTTTCCAGTCCATCTCCTTTATATTCGCCGTTTAATCTGAAATTGCACTTTAAAATGGCACCAAATTGGCAATATTGTCAACATCATTTTTTTTCCAGAAGCTATATAAATTATCAGATGAGTCTGTTTTGATGGTTTAGTTGAATAACGAATCATGCAAACAAACTGATTCACTAAAAGGAATTGTGATGAAAAGAGAGGACAGAACATGTTTGATTATTAGGTTGTGTTTGTCTTGCTCTATGTGGGCATTAATGTCTGTTTTGTTTGTTTTCAGACAACTATCAGTGACTGAGGATGTGCATGCAGATTTACTAATGGCCCAGAATGAATTGCGGCTCTGGCTGGAATATGAGCGTTTCACAGGAGAGTGTTGTGTTCTTCTAAATCAGCACTGGAATAGGCTTGAAGAGCTAATGAGTTCTTCAGACAGAGAAGAAAACGCAGTAGAGCTTCTTAACAGCAGGATGCAGAGCATCAGTGTGAGTAATTTATAGTATCTAGGCCCATTCCATACACATATCCAGTGTAATCAGAGAGAGATGTTGTATGATCGCACTTACCCTAAATTTTTTTTATTGATAATTAAATGAAGTGGTCATTTTCGTTTTAAAATCTAATATGATTATTGGCCTCGATTACCTAAAAATTACTGAAAATTCATGCTAATGTCAGGCGAGAGCCCACCGCATACAATAAATCAAGCAGAATACAAAAGGTTAGTTACAAAACACAGTAAGTACACAGGTTAATGGCCAACAAAAGGTGGGAAAACAACGCCCCTTAAATAAGTACAAAAGTACCGGTTTGGGTTCATTTTTTGTACCTTTAAGAAAATAACATGTTTTGCAAAGTAATAATGCACTGTGAAAAACAAATCTGAAAAAAAAGAAAAGAAAACATTCACCAATTTCAGCATGTGCTTGTTAAGTGCTAAATTGTTGAGTCCTGCAGATGAGTCTGCGGTACTTCAGTTTAGTTGTGGATTTGAAAAGAAGGAACATTGAGATCTGAGCTGGAGCTGCTCGGTGGACTAAAAATACCAATGAGATCTGCGCTTCTCCAAAATGTTTAACACAAAAGAACATTGAATTATGTATCAGTTATTTATTTATCAGTTCTTATTTCATTCTTATTTAATCATTGGTGTTCTGTTTTTTTTGTTTTTGTTTGTTTTTTGTTACAGTGAAATAATAACAAATTATGAATACATATATTTTTTTTGTACATAATTTCTAAATAAAGTCTAAACAAAACAAATATGTGTGGATATAAAATAAAAATAAATAAAAGGAATGATGAAGAAATGCAAAACACTCTGAAGCTATCAACAGCACATTAGTATGTTTCTGTGAAATTATCTATCCAGAGCCCTAATGTTGTGTTTTTGTTTTCATGACATGAATCTCCCTCACTGTCTGCATATACTCTACAATGAAATAACTCCAGAAATATTTAATTGAGATGTTTTTAGTAGATGCCAGAAGTTCTTGTAATAAAAAAAATCCTAACCTCTACCAATTCCATCTTAACTCCCAAAAGTGGCTTCCTAGATCAGTAAAAGTCAAGGCAAAACATTTATTTCTTTAGCACATTTAAAAGCAACAGAGTTGAACCAAAGTGCTGTACAATAAAATGTTGAACATATTGTACAAACATTAAAGGAAAATATGTCGGTGTCACATGGTTCTTTAGAAATCATTGTAATATCCTGATTTACTGCTCAAATATTTTGTGGAAACTGCATTGAATAGAACATTTTAAAACATTTTATTAAAAACAAATGTTTTAATGTTAAAGGGTTAGTTCACCCAAAAATGAAAATTCTGTCAGTAATTACTCACCCTCATGTTTTTCCAACCCCGTAAGACTTTCGTTCATCTTCGGAACACAAATGAAGATATTTGTGATTAAATCTGAGAGCTGGATCACTCCTCCATAGGCTTCTAAGGGATTGAAACTTGACATCCCCGAAAAGTTATTAAAGAAATCGTTAAAATAGTCCAAGTGACTACAGTGCTCAATCTTAAGTTTATAAAACGACGAGAATACTTTTTGCGCGCAAAAAAAAAAAAAAAACGACTTTATTCAACCATCTCTTCTCTTCCGTGTCATTCTCCTAAGCTGTTGACGTAGTGTAACAGCGCAGCGCTTCTGTGTTATACGTCACACGTAGGCTCACTATTGGCCGACGCTGGTCATGTGTGTGATGATGCGTGTGACGTTCAACCAGAAGCGTTGCGCAATAACACTACGTGAAATCTCCAGGCCCAAAGAGAATACTTGAATAAAGTCGCTATTTTCGTTTGTTTTTGGCGCTCAAAAAGTATTCTCGTAGCTCGATAAACTTAAGATCTCGCCACTGACTATTTAAACGATTTATTTAATAACTTTTCGGGGCCGTCAAGTTTCAATCCTTTAGAAGCCTATGGAGGAGTGATCCAGCTCTCAGATTTAATCAAAAATATCTGAATTTGTGTTCCGATGATGAACGAAAGTCTTACGGGGTTGGAACGACATGAGGGTGAGTAATTACTGACAGAATTTTCATTTTTGGGTGAACTAACCCTTTAAATGTTTTTACTGTCACTTTATACTGTCAATTTAACGCTTTCTGAATAAACGTATTAGAAATCTTACTGACACCAAAATTTTGAATTTTAATCATTAAGAAAACAAATTTATGAGATGACAAATGATCTCATGTCCTGTGTGGCTCGTCTTTCTCAGACTTTGGAGACAGACATGGCGGCCTTACAAAGCAGTGTGGGAAAAGTCCTGGAGGCCTCAAAGCTTCTCATTGGGCAGATGAAACCCCAGTCAGTTTCTCTAATCAAATCAGAAACCAGGTTGCTATCACGTGACCTTGTGCATCTTGGTAAGGCGCTTTCTGAGATTGGGGCACAAGTTCAGGTGAGACAAGTTTAGATCTTTTAAATTACTAAAAACAAAATTACGTAAAAATAATCTGATTGATCTACACACCGATGGCAAACATGATGGCAAAGTGTTGTGCTGTTCTCGGTCCGTAGGAGGAGCTAGAGGAGCACTGCCGTTTCAGCACTGATTTGAAATCAATGGAGCAACAACTTAAAAACTTTGAAAGCATTATGAACTCTGCCACTACAAGCATGGAAAGACTAAAGGTGAATATGTGGCATTTCTTGAGGTTATTTTCATTAATTTTCTTTTCATCCCTATCTTTGTGTTAAAATGTTTTTCTTTTTATTTCCTGTTTGAAAGATGGTTCTGTTAGATTTGAGTGGGCTGAACCCTAACCTTGCTGCTCTGAATCAAAAGAAACTCAGACTCTCCTTAAGCTCTACGGAGGAAGAGAGGTTGCAGACCCTCAACACAGAGTGGGTTCAGGTCTTCTCTCAGGCTACAGATAGACACAGGCAAGTGAAACTTCACTGCACTAATGCCATTCAGCTCTCAAACATTTTGGTTTAGCCCTGAAATATAAAAAAAAGCTTTATGCATCTTTCCATATGGACTTTACATCATATTAAAGGGCTAGTTTACCTACACGTGCAAATTCTGTAATTTGTCTCGCCTTCGGGTTGTTTCAAACCCTTTCAAAAATAGTTTGGAATGACATGAGGGTGAATTTTCATGTTTGGGTGAACTATTACTTTTTTCCCTAAACAAATATTAGCTGTAGCTAAACTGTCTCAGCCCTTGTGTCTGGTGAATGCCAATGCACATCTCTATCTGTAGGAAGATGAATGGAGAGCTACTGCGTGCTCAGAACTTCCAACAGAAGTGCCAGTGCTGGATGGAGCTCCTGGACAAAATGGAGGCTGGTTTATCCAATCAGACGTCTGGAAACTATGCTACTGTAAGAGAGCAGCTAGCTGCACATCAGGTAATGAGCATAGTTAAATCCATTAGAAAATGATTTTCTATTATTCAGTTTCATTATGCTAATACTGTTGCTTCACAATGACCATCTAAACATGCACAACATATTCCATTTAATCCAGATTGTTGAAGGTCTTTGTTTTTGGTCAGTAAGATTTTTAAGGTTAGTAAGAACATTAGCATAAATTAGAGGGCTGTTGGTGCATTTCCTTTTTGGGGGGATGAAAAGGATACATTCAATTGATAAAAAACGATGAATACTATTTGATGAATATAGTACATCACGGTTTTTTAATATTGTTAATTATAAGAAATGTTTCTTGAACACCAAATCAGCATATTAGAATGATTTTTGAAGAGTCACGTGACACTAAAGACTGGGGTAGTGATGCTGAAAATTCAGCTTTGCCATCCCAGAAATAAATGACATTTTAAATATATCAAACATTGAAAACAGTTATTTTAGATTTTAATAATATTTCACAATATTACTGTTTTTACTATATCATTTTTATCAAATAAATGCAGTCTCAGTGAACATAAGGGACTTTTATTAAAGACATAAAAAAGCCTTACCGACCCCAAACTTTTGAACGGTAGTTTATGCTGCTGGAATATTCCTGTATACATAGCAGTCTGGTTCATAGCATTTGTTCTGCTACTGCTTGGATTTTTGAATCACAGAACACACAGAATTTCCATTTTTATCACACAACACACAGAACATCTAGCATTTACACGTGTTCATATAAATTAATATTCCATTGCAGTGGACATTCCAAATAAGGAGGCTACATGATAAAGAATTCATGAAACCAAATGCTAATGATTTGTAGAAACCAGAATATTGACCTAATCATTTTATATCATTTGAGATGGTGTTTACATGACACATACATAATTAGAATTTGAGCATATTGTGATTAATATTGGAATATTGTTAAACACAGTCAATATTGAATGTTATTTGATTGGCTTTTTTACTTCATTATTGTTATTTTTTAAAATAAGAGCAGCAGAAACCAATTGTAATAGAGTACTGTTTGAAAATGGTTGTACAGATCTACTCATATATTAGTAATACATTTTCCAGAGGTTGAAAGTGGAGTTCATCATCAGCCAGCAGTTACAGGATGCCATGATCAATGAGGCTTTACGCTTCCAGGAGAGCATTCAGAATGAGGACAGGTGAGCTTTTTTAGCACTGCATTGGATAATTTATTCCCTACTATAAAAAATCATTAACCTCAGAATTTTCGTACTAACCTCCAGTGTGGGACTCTGCCATGGATAAGAAATCAAAGAATGTGGTGTAATAATTTGTTCTGAACTGGATGTCACCTGATGAGTAATTTAAACCAAGGCGCTCCAACTGTTTTTTTTTTTTTTTCTTTTTCTTTTTTTCCACGGCCTTCAGCTGGGGTCATAACTCTCTGAGTTATGTGGTGTGGAAGAGCTCCTTTGAGCTCAGCACTGAAACAAGCTGGCTAGCACTCAGGAAATGAAACTGCATGTGCTATCAGCATGAAATAATTTTTCTTTTCAGCCGATAAGTGCTGCTTCATATGAAACTTGTGGACAGTTGCATTCAAGATGTTTTTCAGGTCTGGATTTTGACTGCAAGAACAAATGTCATGTAGAGAGGCACATAAATGTGGTTAACTCGTTTTTCAGATGAGTGGCAAAGCTAATGGCCAGTGGAATTGCAGTCAGTTTTATGATATTATTATCTTCTTTATGTGTTGCTCATCTGGTCTCTTTTCAAAAATTATGCTCTGTTAAATCCACAAATTTTAGGGTTATTTCACTCAAAAAAGTACATTTTGTCTTCTCTTGCTCACTTTCACTTTTGCTCACTTTTTGTATTTGTTCCAAATACATACGACTTTCATGTATCTTCGAAACACAATGAAGATATTTTTAATGAAGCCTGAGAGTCCAACCCGCAAAACTTTCACAGTTCAAAAGAGACTGCAAAAATAATCCACATGAATCGCACCGTTCAATCCAAGTCTTATGAAGAGACATGATTCCTTTATATTATGATCGATTCATACGATTTAACTTTACAATGTTTTTATGAACTTTTTGAAGCATTAATGTTTTTGGATGAATGGACTCTCTGGTTTCATTGAAAATATAGTCAATTGTGTTTTGAAGACCAAAAAAGAAATATATTTGAAACCACATGAGGGTGAGTAGTTGATGACAGAATGTTAACTTTTAGCTGAACTAAACCCTTTTAACCCAAGTAAATGGTCTTCACTAGCCTATGATAACTTGCGGCTCGATTTACCTTTAGCGAATCTTGAAAATTTGACAAATTCCATTGTGAGCAGGAGTCATCTGATCTTGAGACTTACCCAGCTAAAGACACGTTGGCAGGGGACACAGCAGAGGCTCCAGCAGCATGGGAAATATCTGGAGGGGCTTATGGGACATTGGCAGCTCTATGACGCAGGCTCGAGGAAACTTTCAAAGTTAATCAGACACATCGAAGAACTTCTGCCTCCAGCAGGACTGGCTCTGTGCAGCTTACAGCAGCTCCAGTGCTCTATAAAGGACTTTGAGGTGAGATAATTTAGTGATGATGAGACTTTGTCTTTCCAACTGCATACATTGAATGCCAGTTCGGATGCAGATAGCTTCTGTATATCATATACTGTATATCGTACATGCTCTGTTTCCCACAGTGGACTGAGGAGCAACTACAGCTTCATGAAGAACTCTACAGCCAGACTGTGGTAGCAGGCAGACAGATCCTTTCCTTAACAGATGCACACACGCAGACATGCCTGCAGTCTGAACTGGATGCCCTCATGGAGACGTGGGAGCGAAGCTGTGGCCTTGTGGAGAAAAGAAAGGCTCTTGCAGACACCATAACTCATGTATGTGACCCAATTCTCACATCTCCCAGACCGTTTTATAGGGGTGGAATTGGCAGTTCACAATCACTGAATAGTCCACAGTTTGTGCTAAGCGATTGCTTTGATCTGCAGTTGATGAATTATGACAATGTTTATATCGTACTTGGAAACTCGTGAAGAGTGAAATTGTATTTTCATTCAGCGCGTCTGCCGTTTTTGTTTAGACCAATGCGAAGATTGACCCATGTTTTAACGGAGTGAGCTGCTACTGGATAAGTGCACGATCCCAGTTGTGTTAAACATGAGACTTGCTTTATATTAATCTCTTGAAGCTAAATCAGAACTTTAAACTAAATAATTTGTTTATTTCAAACTAAGTGGCCCTACTGACCGTGTTGTTAAAATGTGTTTGAGATGCGTTTTCCATTGTTGTATACTTAGCTGGTAATATTATCCTGACAGCAAGTTTTCAGACTTCAATAAACGAGTACCGATGCGTGCAAGCACATAAAATAGACGGAGGTGTTTAGAATGGGACTGCAATGATTCTAATCTGCTTTTAAAATATCTTGCTAACATATTTTTCATCCCAAAGTGTACGTACTTCAAATCACTTCCCCAAATACAATAGCACCCTAACCTGTTTAATAAAAAAAAAAGTTTAGCTTTTTTCCCTGCCGTACCAAAAACATTGACAAATAATTTGTCTGTCCACACTAAAAGACAAATTCACATTATATCGGTACAATATTCACATAACAGTATGTAGGGATTTACCTTGTTTTTTTGTTTGTTTTTTACATATTGGTAATTTATATTTTAATTTTATTGTATGGGTATTTAATTTTTTTGGATTGTTGCTTTAATCTTTCTTCGTGCAACTTTTTTGGTAAAACACTAAACTGTTTTGAATGATTTTGACTGTCCAAGGGTCAAATGTCACTAGAATGTCAAACAAAAATCAGCTTGCTAATTAAAACATAAACATAACACAGACTTGGATCAATCTGATTAGTGCTGACACCCTTGTCTTGTTGAATTCTTTTTTTTTTTTTGTATGGACAGAGCAAAGTTATCGTGGGGGTCTTAGCCGTAATTGACCTACATACCCTACTGAGCGTTTCACTAACATAGTGCTTCATTTTGAGGATGAGAGATCAGCCGTAATCTCGCCGTAATCCATAAACGAGGCAGCTGGGCAATATCACACAGAACGTGAAAACCACGGCTCCTAAGCCACTGTGCAGTTCGGTGTCTACATGGATCATCTGTCATTGTTCACAAACAATCCCATAATGCCCTAAGAACTGAAGTACAATTGCTCTTAAGTAAAATTAAAATCAAATCTGATCGAATAATTAAAATAAAATCTTTCTATTAAATTCTACTTCATTTTCAAAACCACAATAAGATCATGAAGGCTTCAGAACATAATGCATTGCAGTTACAGTTGTACAAACAACATAAATTGTCATGTTGACTGTTGATTTCAGGTAAACATGCAGATGACTGTAATCCTTTCCGCTTTATTAGCACCCAGGAGAACTAGGAAGAAATAACTTTGACATTCCCCATATGTAAATTATTTTACAGTGTTCAAATGTTCTGACATTATACTGTATATAACACTAGTCACACCCACTCATAACCAACTCTGATTGGCTCATCTCTTTTGGAATGATGACATCATTGTTTTGACTGCCAAAAGTAATAGGGGTTTAGAGAGTGATGTGGGTAGAAGTGTGTTTATGTGTGCATGTGCTCACAATAGACAGGGGGATGGTGTATCCCCCATGTGAAAGGGAAATCCCTCTTCACTGATCTGAGATCTGATATGAGATAAAACAGTGGCAGACAGACACAAAGTACAAGCACACTAGTGACTCTTTTTTAAACACTGGGATCATCATATGAGACGAGTCGAATGTTGGTTAAGCTTAGATTGTATTGAACCTGGAATATTTTTTTTTAAATATAAAATAATATGATTTTGCATACATCTTCCGCAGTGATTTAAGATATTTTGCTGTTTTTTTGCAGAACTGGAAGCTCTGTGAAACTGGACTGGCTGATTGCGCTCTCAAACTGGAAGAGATAAAAGCAAGATTAAAGAGTCCACTGCCAGAGAAGCTAGAAGATCTAAAGACACATGAGCAACTCACTAAGGTAAAGTATACATCTGACAGTGATAAAAGTGAACTCCTAAACATTTAGGGATTTGAAGGGAAACATTTGGGGAAAAGTTATGACAATATGAAGAAATATTTAAATGTTCCATGTTTCAAATGTAGGCTAGTTTGAGATGGTATTCTACAGATAATCAGATGTTCTTCATCAGATCATCTCAAGTCATGCAGGTTTTACATAAACATGTAAAGTTAATAAAGCAAAAGGGGTACAAACTAAGTACTTAGTACAAATACTAAGACATTCTGAAATTCATGTACATTACCCTTCACAAGTTTATGGTCTGTATGTTTCTTATGCAACAGTAGTGTATATATTAATATACACCTTGCTTTCACAAATTGCTATGTAATATGCAATTAAACTACAAACTGTATCAGAAAAAAGCAAAATAGAAACATTTCACTAATATTCTCAAGACTTTTGGATCCTATTCTATAGTGTTAAGTCATTAACATTAAAGGTACAGGCCTCTACATTGCTTGTTTATTTTTTGGCACCTCCTTTAAGCATACAGATTACTCCAAGCTTTGGAAACCTGCTGCATGAATTGTGCCAGTGCCAAGCTTTTACGCTATTACATGGGCTGAAACTGTTTACAATTCCTATTTGTCTTTGATGACTTGTAATGTTTACACGACACCGTTTTCAACTGAAAACGGAAAACTTTTTATGCGTTTTGGCCATTTATTTACATGACAACGGTGTTTGGGGGCCTGAAAACGCAAGCTTTTGAATATGCCTTTACTGTCTCCATGTTAACAACAAAAACATGAATTTGTGAAAACGGTGACCATGCGGATGCGTATTACATGTTCACACATGCGTGTTATGTGTTTGCTGTGTGTTTCTTGACTAAGTGACATCGCCAACTATTGGCCTGGCATGCATTATTCAGCCTTTTTAGTCATTATCGCAGATCCGTGTGAACTGAGATCATTTTGACAACGTTGTCGTCTGATTTTAATACATCATTGTCGTGTAAACATACCCTCAAAGTACTTTAATCCCCTGTATTTTAATACACTGAATCTATTTCCAAGGTCTTTTTTAAAGAAAAATAAACACCTGTTGATATAATCATGTTGCTTTAGAAATGTGTTAATAACCATCTTCTGAGACTGATTTGATTTCTTGTTGATTAAGCTCTGATTGTCTTTTAATGGAGGTGGGAAGTGTCCTTACCATGTTCGGCCTTTACCCCATCACCCCTTTCCATGCTGTTATGGGTGCTCTGCCCTCCCCCCACTCACCCTCCCACCTCCCCCTCTCCGCCTCCAACCCTCCCCCGTCCCATCCACCGGGCCTTAATCCCCTTGCGCTAATGACAGGGACAGAGAGAGAGGGCTAGGGTTAGTGTGTGGCAGAGGAGGGGAGTTTAACTTGTTGGTTGCCGTGTTATGCAGGAATACGAGGACTCGCTGCAGATTTGGGTTGGAGGACTGAAGAGCTGAGACCATGAAGGCAGATGTGTCCCAGTACGTGCTGCCAGGGGACACCGCACTTCTTCAGGGACAGGTGGAAGAGCTTCACAGCCTATGGGAAGAACTGTGCTTGAAGGTGAGTGAGTGTTTGATTTGAGATGAGAGAAAGAGTGTGTGAGAGTAGGAGGGAAAGAGAAGCTGTTGTCCAGGCAGCATTGAAAGGCACACAATGATTCACCCCTGGAAGTGGGGGGAACTTCACAGTGCCGCATGGCACAGAAAAAGAGAGGGGAAAATAAGAATGTAACGTTACATAAATTGATCTGATGAGAAAACCTTTATCATTGATATAAATCTAGAAGAGCCACAAGATGTCCAGAACACATAAATGTTTCTGACATGAAAAATGGCACAAGAAAATATGTTTCACCTGTTTCATTTGCTCACCCACATGTTGGTCAAAACATTCTGTGAAACACATTAGGAGAAATTTTTAATCATAAGTTTTTTTCATGCAATTACAAATTGGGAAAGTGAAGCATATTCAAGCCCATTCAAGCTTCAAAGGGACACAAAATCAGCATAAAAGTATCATGAAAGTAGTTTATACAGTATGACTCGTGCACTATATCAGTTTCAGAATACTTGGAATTATCTTCGTCCATTGGGATGTTATCACTAACATTAAGCCATTACGAGTCGATCTCAGTCTGGTTCATGAACAAATCCTTCAGACCAAATAAATTTTGTGAACTGAATCAATCAGTACACTTCTGTACACCATTTTTGTGTGCAAATAATGCCTTAAATGAATACCGTTTACACAAACAAAGTTATCGTATGACTTCAGAAGACTTGAAATATAGCTCATAAGTCACTTGGAGCATTTTTTTGGGGCTTGACATCTCCAGTCCTCCTTTAATTTCATTATATTGAAATATTATTAGCCAGGATAGTCCTCAAAAATGATCTGCTCCAAAGAAGAAAGAAAGTGATTTGGGTTTGGTAAATTATGAGTTTTCATTTCTGGATGACTGATCCCTTTAACATCATTACAACGTATTAACTATAATTACATTAGTTAAGCTCTTGTAATTATGGTTATAAAATAAAATAATACTCCTGTGTAGTGCAAATCTATTCTAACGCACACGTCAATACGCATTACTTATGTAGCGCGCTTTTGAAGTTTTTTTTCCCCAGGCTGATTGAGGACTTTTTTTCGAGATTATCTGTCTAGCGCAGGTGTTCAGCCTGCCGTTATGAAGTAAAGTAGCTGAATGGCCCGCTGACATTTGAATGGAGCTGCTCTTGTAACTGTAAACAGCCCGAGCAATTAAAAACAGAAAGGCCACATTTAGGACAGATCATTGCATGGCCTATATCCAACCCTTGGACTTCTCACCAGAGAAGGCAGGGAGCCTTGTTTAATGAACCGTTTAATGAACCGTTTTTCAGTTTGTGGAGTTGCTGTTTGAGTTTTCCGTCGCGTTTTTTTAAAAACTCTGGCCGGAAGCCAATGAGGTCAGTCTACTTGTTCATAAGTGTCTGTTGCCAACAGACACAGGTGGAAACATTCCCTCAAATGAGTTACATATGGCAAAGCTAGACCTTGCTTTGTCTATCTTCAAGTAGGGCTTTTATTTGACGTTGGATATGTTTGTATAAGTTGCTTAAGTTTGTGAGCCCAAGGAAATCCATGAATTATGTGTTTGACAACACGGCCTTGAATAGAAGTAGCCAATTTATCTCACTGTCCTTGTGCTTTCTTTTAACTAATGATTAATATTTGTATTTACAAGGAAAACTCGTCACTTTCTCTTATAGTTCAAAGTGTGGCATTAATGGTTTAAGGAAAATGTATAGTCTTCACTGACCAAATGTAGCATGGAAAATGCTTTCTTGCTTTTTAAAAGGCTGCTTGTAAGCCATGGCGATCTAGTAATGACACGAGCAAAAGAGGAACTACAAAGCGCTGCCCCTGTCCCCTAGTGTGTCTTGGTGTTAGTACATACTAATAGACTAGACCCTTACTGACCGAAAGCAGTAAAAGCTAGAGGGCCTTTGCTGTACTCCTTTGCCTAACAGTCCTGTAATCAATCTCACAGCATGAGATGAGTGTTTTTTTTTGGTTAAAAACCTTTCAGATCGACAGCTTTTAAAGAATATATTCATAGTTGTAACCTCACACCTTTGTACTGAGTTGTTTTGAAGTCTTTGCTCATACATGAATTAGGGTAGTGAACCGGTCTATCAGTTCGAGAGCACATTACAGAATTCAATGAGGACAAAGAGTGCAAGTTCTTCTGTACTCTCTCTAGAGTTTAAGAGTGGGCCATGTGCTCTCAGAGATGTTTTGTTTCAAAACTAAATACATTTTTGTCATTAACAGAGTAGAAATCCAGGACTTTCAAACATTTCTTTACTTACCGTAAGAAAATGTTATTTTAGACTGCATTTTTGTCATATACTGAAGCATTTTAACCTTCCTCTTGTGTGTAGGTGTCACTACGCAAACAGGAAATAGCTGATCGGCTGAACGCCTGGATCATCTTCAATGATAAAAACAAGGAGCTCTGTGATTGGCTGACACAGATGGAGAAAAAAGTGGCACACAGGGTTGGAAACCTTAGTATTGAGGAAATGGTGGAGAAACTTAAAAAGGTAGAGATGATTTCCTGTCATTTGATTAAATTACCTTAAAGTGATAAATTCATTCAGTTTTAAGGCATTATTTACTTTTTATTATTTATTTACACTAGGGCTGCATGATATTGAAGAAAAATGTGATATGCAATATAAACTTAAATTATTATCTTTAAAATATATTTAAAATGATGTAACCTACAAATGCGTTTCACATTCTTTTTGAGACAAGAAAACATCCCTACAACTTCTGAAAGTGAACAGCAGTGTTTTACTGTAAGTGTTATTATTACATCAGTGTAAACCACTGGGTTAGGGTTTCAGGTAGGCCTACATTTTTTTAATTATTATTAAAGCTACAAAAGTTATTCAGCCATGAGCAGTGAGTGATTTCCTCAAGCCGTTGCGATATGCATATTGCGATATATACATTTGCAATATTTCGAGAATTTCTGTATATTGTGCAACCTAATTTATGCCATTTTGTTCTAAACCCAAAGATTTTTAAATGTTTTTATAAGAAGTCTCATGCTCACCCAGGCTGGATTTGTTTTTTAAATACAGTAAATTATTATGATTATTATTGTTGATTATTACAGGAATATTAGTATAATTGGCTAAGTTGAATTTTCAGCAGCTATTATTACTAATATACTAATTGCTGCTCAAGAAACATTTCTTATTATTATCATTTTTTGATGAATAGAAAATTCAAAAGAACAGCATTTATTTGAAATAGAAATCTTTTGTAATGTAATCAATGTAATGCATCCTTGCTGAATAAAAGTATTAAATTCTTTAAAAAAAATCTTGCTACCTCAAACTTTTGAACAGTAGTGTACTATTTTCGTGTAACAAAAGTTGAATAGTGAAATTTTGATGAATATTCTGAAAAAAGAAATTTGTTATTCTGTATAAAGAAAAATTAAGGAGGAAGTCATATGAAGCACTTTTATGATAATTTGATTTTGCTTTTGTGTCCTTTTTGAAGCTTGGAAGCTCCAGAGCCCAATCATTGTAATTGCATTGAAAGGGCATACAATACATATTTTCTCCTTTTGTGTTCCGCAGAAAGAAATAGTCTTACGGGTTTGGAACCAGGGTGAATGAGGACAGAATTTTCATTTTTGTGTGAATTTTCCCTTAAAATCAATCATTATGCAATTGCTATGTTAATTTGTAAAATTGCTTGACTATTTTTTTTTTTTTTTTTTGTGGTTGTATAACCTCAAAGGCTGAAACATGGATCTGTTTCTATGTGCCTTTGTCATGGCGAGTTTCTGTTGTACATTTGTAAGGAGCTTAAGTAGGTCAGTAATATGGTATTATATGGTATATGCTATTTAGAGTATCTATGAAGGATTAAAACGGTCTCAAATGAACAGCACGCTTAAGCGTTCCCAACGGAGGCCCACAGATTTTACATTTCACAGAGGCTTTTTATCCACTCACATACTGTAGCATTTGTTCATGAAATATGTTACAAATGTACATTATTTAAAAAACACTAAAGATTAGTGCTAATCTAGCTTACTGCATGTAATATAAAACTGAGGGCAGAGTTCTGTACCGCATAACTGTTGGTTCATTTGTTTACCTCTTTGTTCATACACAACAATGGCCTTATATGTGCAGTTTCTCTCTCACCATCAAACAGTGCCACGTCAAGCACTCTGCAGTCATTAGCACATAGTTTACCACTGAGGTTTTCAGAAAGGTGGCCATTGTCTCTTTCTAGTGCAGTTACTGATGATGTATTTTGTATCAGTGAGATACAATAATTATAATAGTTTTCAAAATGTTTGGCATTTGTCTAAAAATATGTCTATAAATATGTTTAGTTAGTTTAGTACATCGAGTTGAACTAAATGAGAAATGTTTCCTAGGCAACAAGCTGAAATAAGATTCTTTTCAGTTAACATCTATTTCAAATATTTTTTAAATTAAGATAATTGGAGAATTTTCATGTATTAATCGCTTTTTATTGCCAATGTGTGAACTGCTTGTAACACAACTTAAAAACCAAAACCTTCACGACTTCCTAGATTGCCTATGCCTGTAGACTGATTTATATGTGAAAGACTCAGGATGTTTTTTCCAGGAAAATCAAAAGAATGTGACGTTTATGCGCACTCCCGAGAGCCTCTCTTCCGTACTGACACATTAAACGAATGCTTGTACAATGTTCAGGATAATATGCCGAAAGAGATATTCTGTAGTCAATGTGACATGCAAAGAAAAGAGATTCATTTAAACTATCTCGCATAACCAGATCTATATAGTAGTTTCAAATATACTTTATAATCATCATAACTCGACATAAGTCGACATGATGCTGGTAAATTGCAGAGCTTGTGCAAACATATCCACATCACTATGATCTGATATTTTTTCTTTCTGCTGCTTTCTCACCGCTGTCATTTTTGTTGTGTGTTTATTACTATGTTATTAAGAGGAAAGTACATTTACCAAAAAAACAGAGAGAGAGAGAGAGAGAGAGGAGAGAGAGAGAGAGAGAGAGAGAGAGAGAGAGAGAGAGAGAGAGAGAGAGAGAGAGAGAGAGAGAACTTTGTCGTGTGTTTATCAGTGCATTCAGTCTCTTGTGAGTACAAGCTATAAGTTGCTAGCTGCAGTTCATTTAACGGCCAGCTGTGTGGCTAATAACAAGGGTTTCTGAATTCTGCATATATTATGTAACTGGTGATGACAACCAGACGCCTTCTGATCAAAGTGAGCCAGGCCGGACTCTAAACAAACAGGTGAACCCTTAAAAGCAGTGGAGAGAGTGAAAAGGATTTGGGCGGCTGAGGGGGGTCAGTGTGAATAATTGTCCCTCTCTTTTAAAGAGGTCCATGCTGAGAGAAGGAATATAGTTTTGACAGTTGTCAGACCCATCCAGAGACAAAGTGCAGTTAGTGGGTTTTGTTTGGGATGGATGTGTTAATGACTAAAGCACATGAAAGACCAGTGTTCAATGTGTACCTCTCACTTCAGGACTGCATGGAGGAGATTAACCTCTTCAGCGAGAACAAGAGCCACCTCAAGCAGCTGGGCGAGCAGCTCCTATTGGCCAGCGACAAGGCTAAGGAGGCAGAGATCCACGGGGCCTTACGCGATGTCAACGACCGATGGCAGCACCTGTTCGACCACATTGAGACCAGGTGAGCAAAAAACAATTGAGCCACACTGGGGGGGGGGGGGGGGGGAATGGTTTGGTGAATAATCGGCACTTAAATCAATTTTCATTTCAGCCTGGTGTTTGCTATTGCTCGATTGATTAATGCCTGGTCGTTATATCTCCCGTTGATCAAAGCTCTTTGTTTGTTTGAAAGCCTTTCATTTCTGGTTTCCATTCAAGGATTGATTCATTCATTCATTCAATAATTTGTGCATTTGTTCTTCATTTAGACCTTTGGTGATAACAAAGCTGTTGATTACACATTTACATCAATTTTTGAGGCATGTAACCTTTTGAGGCAAGTCTGGATGTTTTTATCCAGGCTAACTTAACCTAACTGCTGTGACCAACAGATTGTTAGCAAGTAGTTCAAAAAGGTCATGGACAAAAGGTTGGGTACCACTGATCTACAGAACCAGTAAAATGCTCTACATCTTTCACAGACCTGAGACCAACATTAAATGCATACGGAATGGGGTCAGTGCTTAAACAACAAATTATGTGAAATATATCTTGATGTTGGGAAAAAAACATATTTTCCCTTTTGTAATACATCCAAAAAAGGAAAGGAAAAAAAGTATTAAGATCACTAAAACGAAATAAATTAAATGAAAGCTTTATATATAGTTTTATATATATATATATATATAATAATTGTTTGTGACATCAACAACCTCTTATGTAATTGATCATTCCTGCGGTGTGACGTGCTCTGAAGCAGCCAGATGGTGCTAATACTGGAAGGAAGGGGGAATTAACGTAGGCCTCACTAGTGTCGTTTGCTTTGGCTTTGCCATATGGCATGTTCAGGCTTCTGTAGTCTGTTCTAGTCCCTCTGTATGGCTCAGATTGGGTGGAGGGGATTGTGGGGGGCAGTGGTCTGTCACCTCATATTAGCTCTTATGAACAGGGGCACAATGGGGCTAAATGGACAGTATGTACTCAGACACGCTATAATCGCAGCCGGCCATCTGCAGGTATGGCTGTTCAGACAGTTTGAGAGGTCACGCGGTCACTCAAACAGCGTAACCAGAAGCTTCACACTGTCACACTTAAATGGTTCTATCTAATCCCTATGGGGCAAACAACCTTTGTCTGCGTTTCACGGTGATCTGACCTGGGGTTATCAGACCTTTTTCTAGTCATGTTTTGCGCCAAGTGGAGCACGCTGAACTTTGACATGATTGTATTACTAGGTTCCTGCCAAACTACACAGTCTCAGATACTCAGATTTGACTGATTTATAATAGGGTTAGTATTTTTTCTTTTTAATAGAATATGGCACACAGTGTTTGTTTTCGCAGAAAAAAAAAAAAAATTATCTACTGCAGAGATTATGTAGGACTTTTGGACACAATCAAGTTTTCATCAAAACGTTCAAGATCGTTTATGGTATTACAACTTTTTCCAAAATGATCTTTTTAAAAATGCTCTGGATTCTAAATGAATATGCTGCTACCTCTATCTCTCTCAGGGTGAAAAAGCTGACAGAAACCCTGCTGACAGTACAGCAGTTGGATAAGAACATGAATAACCTTCGCTCTTGGCTCACTCGCATTGAGGCTGAGCTGGCCAAACCCATTCACTACAGTATCTGCCATAGTGATGAGATCCAGAAGAGACTGGCAGAGCAACAGGTCAGCAAATCAAGAGATTTTAAAAATATATAATACAAGATCCAGGTTCAATCAGTAGAAATAGTATCTAAATATCCCTAAACAATGCATGTTTCAATATTTTTTTATTTTTTTCGTGGTGCAGATGTCAACAAATTTAGAAACAACTATTGATCATAAATGCCAACTAGGCTTGTTTTCAGATCATATTTATTGAATGTTTTAATATTTTTATATTAAATGTATAAACAGGTGAAAAATTTTAAACATATGTGCTTGTTTAGGACCTGCAGCGTGACATTGAGCTGCACACTGAGAAGGTGGCGTCCGTGCTCACCTTGTGTGATGTGCTTCTGCACGATGAGGACGCCTGCAGCAGCGATGGAGAGAATGACTCCATCCAGCACACCACGCAGCGCTTAGACCAGCGCTGGAGAAATATCTGCTCCATGTCTCTGGAAAGGAGGCTGAGGTACATTAATTAGTCAATCTGTTGCATCCCTTTATGGGAAGGAAATCCCCCCCCCCCCACACACACACAGACACAAACAACACACACACCACACACACACACACACACACACACACACAGACACAGACACCACACACAACACACACACACACACACACACACAGACCACACACACACACACACACACACACACACACACACACAGACACACACACACACACACACCCCACACACACACACACAAAACACCACACACACACACACAAACACAGACACAACACAACACACACACACACACACACACACACACAACACACACACACACACAGACACACACACAGACACAACAACAACACACACACACACACACACGACAACACAACACACACACACACACCACACACACACACACAGACACAGTTTGTACTTACACATTATACATACACATTTTAAATATTTTGTTATATGTATATAATTATTATAAAATATTAGGTATTTATATATATAATATATATATATATATATATATATATATATATATATATTTATACACACACACACACACACACACACATAATATAAATATAATGTAATATAAAATAGTAATAATTATTACAAAATTATAAATAAAATATTAAATTGTTATTTTATATAAATTTTAATAAATGACTACTTGTTTTTAATCACTTTTGCAGGATTGAGGAGACTTGGAGACTGTGGTGTAAATTTCGGGAGGATTATTCTTCATTCGAGGACTGGTTGAACATAGCTGAGCGCTCCGCTGCTGAACCTAATTCATCAGACGTCCTGTACACTGACGCCAAAGAGGAACTCCAGAAATATGAGGTTGGAACCCAGCAAAATGCTTAACTAAGAGCCTTTGAATAGTTGTGCTACAGGACCATTATATATACATCATTTAGTGAATGTCAAATGTTTAATCCTGCTGTTTTAGGAACACGATCAGTTATTAGGAGAATATCAGATTCCTCAAGCAATCATGTATTGCATGTCTGCAGTTTTTCATTTACTGAATGTTAAGTCATTAGAAACCTTTCACAATATATAAGTTTAAAACACACCTGTGAATTTTTATGGTCATAGTTAGAAGTGTTTGGTTTCTCGTTTTTAGGGTTCCCAAAGGCAGGTACATGAGAGCCTCCCGCAGCTGGAGATCATTAATAACCAGTACAGGCGACTGGCGTGGGAGAACCGCACCGATGCTGCCAGCAGTCTCAGGACCATGGTGCATCAGGGGAACCAGCGCTGGGACGCACTCCAGAGGAGAGTGGCTGCAATACTGCGCAGGCTCAGGGTGAGGACACTGACACACTTTTTTATGTTATCTATGCGTTTATATTTCCCTGAGTGCCCATAAAAAAACCTCTCCCAACTTAATTTTTCCCCTCTCACTTTCTTTCTCATTCAGCATTTTACAAGCCAGAGAGAGGAGTTTGAGGGAACTCGCGAGAGCCTTCTTGTCTGGCTGACTGAGATTGACCTCCAGCTGACCAACATGGAGCACTTCTCAGAGATCCATCTTCAAGACAAAATGAAACAGCTCAAGGTTAATCAACAGTGTTTCATTTAAATTCAGTCATTTATTCGGTCCGTAGATGAGAACGAATGAATAAAATGACAACCAAATGTAAGTTTTAGATGAATTTAATTGAACTATATTACTCTCCCCCTCCAGAGTTTTAAGAAGGAGATCACTCTAAACACCAATAAGATCGATGCTCTGATCGTGTTTGGGGAGGGTCTGATTCAGAGGAGCTGTCCTCTAGATGCCGTTGTGATAGAAGATGAGTTAGAGGAACTGCACACGTACTGTCAAGAGGTGTTTGGCAGAGTGGCCCGATTCCACCAGCGCCTGACCAGCCTCCGCCTGGTATTATTTACATTCACTTTTCTTTTATACAGTGGCCCCTAACAACATATTTTGACATTTTGAGCCCCTTTGGAGCCTATCAACTGTCTTTTTGTGAAATAGTTTTCTTGAAAAGTGTGTTTGTGTTATATTACGATGTAAATGTTTGAGGTCAGTAAGATAAGAAATCAGTACTTTTATTTAACAGGAATGCATTTAGGATGTTACAGTACAAAAGATTACTATTTCAAATAAATGCTGGTTTCCGCAAAAATAGTAAGCAGCAACTGTTTTTGATTCTTGGTGAGCATAAGAGACTTGAATGATAGTGTTTTCTCTCTGAAATCACTGCAGGAGCAGCCAGACATCGTTGATGGTGAGCGGTCCAGTGAGAAGAAGAGCACCCCTGCCTCCAGCCAGCCCTCCATGTGCCTGTTATCACTGCCTCAGGAGCGCTCAGGCCGTGAAACCCCCGTCAGCGTGGATTCCATCCCTCTAGAGTGGGACCACACCGGAGATGTTGGCGGCTCTTCTTCACATGATGAGGAAGAGGATGCTGCATTCTTCTCTGCCCTGTCAGGTAAATCCAGAGCCTTGCTCTTCCTTGGAATGGCTTATTATATTGACTTGGTACCTGTTGACAAGCATTGTTTCCTGGCAGACTGATAAAAATCTGTGCACCAGGAAATTACACCAAAAAAACAGCTAATCAGATGCAACTTTTGCCAGTTGTATGTCCATTGGCATGTCATCTGAGGCTCAGACGTGATGCATTCACATGCGTTTCAGTCCCACACCTCCCAGCCTCTCATTCCCTTTTCACATTATTCTCTCTCTCTCCCTCTTGTTCCGTTCCCACACCACTTTCGATACTTTTATGTATTGACTAGGTTTGCTGGATCATCAAAGGCCTGGTATTTTTTCCCTTTCGGTACAGAATTTTCTCTCTCTTAAATAAAAAGATGCAAGTGTCCTCCCCTCACCCTGCTCTGCTATGTGCTCTTATCATGAAAGACTTGGGCCTGCGATTAGGTTCTGTTGGTGAAGAGGAGGGCTGAGAGCTGGGCATGTTCAGATCTCAGGGAGTTTTTGAGAAGGTTGCGTCCCCAAGGCTCATCACAGCTCAGTGCACCTGCTCATCCCCCTCCACAACTTTCATGCTCATGCAAAAGATGATAACACTCATTTAATCTAAACTGCGCACTCTTGAAGTTTTGCTCATTACTGGAGAAGCGTACATGATGTACCACCAGTGTGTCAGAATGTGAAAAATGTTTTGGATGCTTTTGCTTTTAAATGGGTTGTACTTTTATCCTGAAATCTACTTATACTTGATTTTTTTTATGCCAATAACATTTTGGTAAAACATATTTTATGTTTAATGACCATTTTCCACCCTGTCTTTGGCCCTTTGAATTTAATGGCCTGTTTTTACCCCTCTGCCTTTAAAAAACACAAATTGTGCATGGTAAATGGGTGACAGAGCTTTGTCTGCTGAGACTGTGGATTTTCTGTTGGATTCAATATAGTTCCAACTTCACGATCCTGCAACAACAGCCTCTTCACAAAGCGACAATACAAGTAATATTAAATATAAAAATATTCTTCACAAACTGTTAAGATCACACTGAAATGATCAGGAACACACCTGTTCAAACATTTGGAGTTAGTAAAAAATGTTTTTAAGAAGTTAATACTTTTATTCAGAATGTACACATTAAATTAATCAAAAGCAACGGTAAAGACATTTATAATGTTACGAAAGATTTTTTTCAAATAAATGCTGTTCTTTTCAACTTTCTATTCCTTAAAGAATCCTGGAAGAAGAAAAAATGTAAGTAACTTTGAAAAGAAACATTTCTTGAGCAGCAAATCAGCGAATGATTTCTGAAGGATCATGAGACCCTGAAGACTTGAGTAATGATGCTGAAAATTCAGCTCCGCCATCACAGGAATAAATTACATTTTAAAATATAAAAAATGTACTTAAAATTGCAGTGTGTCAATTTTAGCAGCATCTAGTGGTGAGCTTTTAAATTGCATTCAACAGAAGTTACGGTGGCTGACAGGAAAAGATGTCGTTGTTTGTTTAATTGGCTACTCTTCTGTCTCAATGAGGTTTCTTTAAAGATAAATTAAGAATATTATTGTTACTTGTTCATCATTGTGTCAGTGTTTTATTCACTGACTTTAGCTAGATTCTTTGCACGAAGAACAACATAGTGACGAAACGCGCTCTGTAGTAGTTTTTTCCGTTTAGGGCTACTGTAGAAACATAATGGCGCAAAATGGCTATTTCAATGTATGGAGATAGAAAAGCCTCATTCTAAAGTAATTAAAACCTAACGGTTCATTATGTAGGGTCTTTATACACCACTGAAAACATAGTTATGTATATGATATTGCATTTCTGTCAACAGATCCTCCTAAATATTACACGGTACACCTTTAAATTGTAATGCTATTTGTCAATATCACTGTTTTATATTTTTCTATCAAATAAATGTAGCCTTGGTGAGCATAAGAGAGTTCTTTTAAATACATTTAAAAAATCTTACCACCCCCAATTTTTTTAATGGTTGTGTACCTATATATTTTAATTTCAACACATCAATTTCTTTCTTTTTTTTCCCCTCATTTCAGATGAAAAATACATACATTTATCAAGGCATAAATGCTTCTTTACAATAAAACAAAAAACATACAAGTGTCAATACAAAGACAGCATTACAATCCATCTGCCAATGGTCGTGGAAATTAAATAATCAATATGTATTATATTTTCTTCATTTTGACAGCAACTATGTACAAGAATGAGGGGAGCTACTTGTGATTCTTATAAAAATACCTTACATACCATTTATGTTTTAAGAAAATTGGGTGAATTGGTTTTATATAATCATTCCATTTTATTCTATCTGGGTTCTTAAGGAAAAGGAAAGCTTTTCCATCACATTTATATTGTGTAATACGTCAATCCAATTGAAACTGTTAAAACTACAGTTAAAACTGTAGATGGCTCTGGTTTTAGCCATTTCCTTGTAATTACTTTTTTTTACTGGCTGCCAGAGGCATTAACATCAGCTTCTTTTCTTTGTTATTCCACCCCTCAAAAGAAATAGTAGCCAGATATATGATTCCCAATTAAAAGGAGTTGTCACCTCAAAAACAGCCTCCAAATTTATTTGAATCCCTTGCCAAAACTGGGTACATTTCTGACAATCCCAAAAATATGATAATGGTTAGCTTCCCTATCCTCACATAATCTCCAACAGCTAGCACCATTCACTTTGTATCGTTTCTGTGTTGGCATAATTAAAAACCATATACTGTAACATTCTTCCAACAAAATTCTCTCCACATGGCTGAGCTTGTAGATTTCCATTGTATCTTTTTTTTTTTTTTGTGCAGATCAATTTAAATATTATTTTTCCCACTTGTGCTGAAACTTTCAATTTGATATTGCCCCATGTAAAAACAAAATAGTTTTACACTACTTTTTTAAATTTCTTTTTAATTTTTTTAATTTTAAAGCCCGAATGAAATATCTGTGCAGAGTATAGTTAAATCTCTCTCTCTCTCTCTCTCTCTCTCTCTCTCTCTCTCTCTCTCTCTCTCTCTCTCTCTCTCCTCTCTCTCTCTCCTCTCTCTCTCTCTCTCCTCTCTCTCTCTCTCTCTCTCTCTCTCCTCTCTCTCTCTCTCTCTCTCCCTCCTCTCACACACTCACAGGACAGAATTGGCTCTTTCAAAACATAACTGAAAGGCAATCCTTCCAGCTGGACTCCTCCTCAGCTACACACACAAGCACTGATTTTAAACAAGGCTACGTAAGTATATAGTATACCCTTTCCTTTTTAACCCAGTACTTCCATAATTACACAATTTTGCATGTTGTCCTCTTACCCATGCAGACTTTGCTAGCATAAATGTGAATTCTCAAGTAGGATCAGCATGAAGAGTGATTGTACATTAGATTATTCATGGTTTTCTGTCACGTGACAAAAGGCCTGTCAATGTCCCATGCTAGTATAAACGTAGGCACATGTGTGATGTGTCTGTGCACTCTGCAGGTCCAGCTGATGTCTGAGTGCAGCGGCAGCATAAAGAGTATGAATAGGGTTTCTATGATCCTGGATGATGAAGAACAACAGGAGGAACAAGGCCTCACTGGTCTCAGCACTGCAGACAAGCAGTCAGGTACAGACACAGAGGGACATGAGGATGTCTGTCTAGTAATAGTCCTTTTTTTGTCTAGTGAGTCATGTAACAAAAAAGTAGTTTTTTAGATAAGTATAAAAGCAGAAATACTTATTTATCAAAAATAGCCCATACTGTAATTACAGGCTCATGCCACCGCATGGATGGATGGATTGATAGTTAGGTAAACAAATGGATGGATGAATGGATCAGTGGATGGTTAAATAAATGGAGCGGTGGATGGGTAGATGGATGGATTGGTAAATAGGTAACTGGGTGGATAAATTGATAAATTAAAGAGTAGGTAGTTGCTAGACATGAAGGGATGGATAATGAAATGGGTGGGTAGATACAATTTGGATGGATGGATGTATGAAGGAACTGTTAAGTAGATTGATGTATAGACAGAAGGATGAATTTTTGGGTAATTGGGTGGATGGGTAGGTGGATGGATAGATGAATAGGTAGCTAAGAGGTTAGACAAAGAATGTATGGATGGATAGATGAGGAATAGATGTGGATGGGTGGATCAACAAATTTATGAATGAATTGATGGATAGCGAGTTGGTTATACAAATAGAGGAATAGATGGATGGATGGATATGTGGATAATAAGATGGTTGAGTAGATAGATGGTGAGATGAATGAAACAAATGTATGGAATAGAATATTGTCCTATGAATGTGTCCTCTTTTCTCCGCAGGAGTGATCGAGCGCTGGGAGCTGCTGCAGGCTCAAGCAGTGAATAAGGAACAGTGCTGCACCAGAGACCCCCAACAGCTGACCTCTGACCTGCACGACATCACTTCCTGGCTGGATCGTGTCACCCCTGAGCTGGATAGTCTGCAGAAACCTGAGACATCTGCCAGTGTCAAGGTTTTAGAAGAAGAGGGTCAAACAGCTTAAAGTGAGTGCCACAGTTATAGTACTACACTGCATCTAATCACATGAGAATCATTACAGATACACCTTCATTGATATTCTTAATGCAATTCATATTATTGATGATGGTAGATTATTCATTGTTGTCAGTCACTTTACTGGCCTGACCTGGAGGGCAAAGCATCCATTGAACTGTAGCACAGGCCTGTCAATTTTCCATGTTTCAAACCATGAATATTTAGATCTCCTCTCAAAAGAAGAAAAACAAAGATGAACAAACTACAAGCTCTCCAAATACAGAACCTGTCATAGTATGTCAGTCACTAAAAACAGCTGGACATCCTAAAACACTTAACATGACTTTTTTTAACGTGGTTTAACGTACTAAGAAATATTAACTTCAGTATATTATATATACGTATTGATGATGTGTACTATATACAGGTAAGCTGATGAGCCCAGTATATGAATGCAATGTACTAAATTTGCAGCCCTAAAAAGTTTTCTTTATAATGGTTGTCTATGAAAAAAAAATGGCTGACGTGAAACTTTCTGGTTTAGTAATATTGCTCCAATATTAATACATTAAGCCACATTAAGCATTTTCTTCATAATTTTCTATTCGAAAAGGTGCAATTTAGCACTTTGCCTTTATAATTTGGGCAAATCTGCTTGCCTGTATTCATCATCAATTAGCTGTATACTGACTTTTAATGTCTTAGTACATTTGTACTACGGAGGAAACCCTTGTTTTGCCCTCATGGTGGGCGCTGCTATAATGTTGTGATGTCACGGAAAGACTATGAATAAATAAAGTGACTTGTTCAGTTAAGTTATTTTATTTATAAAGCACATTTAAAACAGCCACAAGACTGACCAAAGTGCTGTACAAGCTCAAATAATTAAGGATCGAAAAGAGAATAACTAAGAAACTACATGTACAGATTTGAAAACAGAAAGCAAGGACGTCAAATAAACAAAATCAAAAATTAAAACATACAGAGGAGAGACATTAACAAGTTTTAAAAGCTAAGGGGAAAAAATTGGTTTTCAGAAGAGATTTAAAAACTGATAAAGAAGGAGTTACTCTAAGTTGTACTGGCAAGCTGTTCCACAATCTTTGCCCCACCACCGAAAAGGCTCTATCTCCTCTGCGTTTGAGCCTAGTGCAAGGGACAGCGAGTAGATTTAGATCACTAGATCTTCGGTCTCGGGACGGGCTAAAGGAGTGTAGTAGTTCAGACCGATAACTTGGAGCAAGATGATGCAAACATTTGTGCACACAAAGAAGAATTTTATAGTCAATCCTAAATTGGACTGGGAGCCAATGGAGAGCTCGCAAAATGGGCATGGCATGAACGAATTTACATCTTTTCTTAAGAAATTTGGCCACAGCATTTGGAACCAATTGAAGACTAATGATCTGGGACTTTGAAATGCTGCAGTACAGAGAATTACAGTAATCCAAGCGTGATGTTAACAACAGACACCTGTTTCTCTAAAGTTAATCGACTATAGGAAAACTCCAAGGTTCCGTACACATCTGGTATTAAAAACCGACAAATGACCTAGAGTGTTGTTATCAAACTCAAATTTGTCAGATGAGCCAAAAACTATAACCTCAGTTTTTGAATCGTTCAATGTTAAAAAGTTACTTGCCAGCCAAAGCTTTACCTCATCGAGGCAATCTAATAAAGATTTAAATGCATCAGGGTCATTTCTTTTTATCGGCAGATAGATCTGTGTATCGTCAGCATAAAAATGGAAAGATACACAATGCCTTCTTAGAATCAAGCCTAAAGGAAGCATGTACGGGGAGAAAAGCGAGGGAGAAAAGATAGAGCCCTGGGGAACTCCAGTTTCAAGAAGAGCAGCAAAGGAGGTCAAAAACCCTTCTTTTTGATAGAAAGTAAAAAAAAGATGTTATTGTCTTCACACGCTGCATGGTTTGTTTGTCATTACGCAGGAAATGCAGAAGACATTCGCTTGTTATAAGACAATGATGCTGTCTCTGAACCTGGGCGGGCGAGAGCTGCAGCAGGGGTCCACTGGACATGAGCTTCAGGACGGCCTTCGAAACATGAATCGCCGCTGGACGGAGGCTTGTGCAGGACTTGAGGGATGGGAGGACAGTCTACGCAATACCCTAGGACGCTGTCAGGTGATAGAACCCTCAATGAACGTCTATCGAGTTTGATGCCCTTTAACCCTCATCATTGACCATCTGCCCTCATGTAGGAGTTTCACGGGATGGTCCACTCTCTTCTGCTGTGGCTGGCCCATGCAGAGAGCAGGCGCTACACAGTGAACATGGACGACCCTTCTGTGCAGCCCTCCATGCTTCATGAACACGGGAACATTCTGAAGGTGAGCCAGAAAAACCGGCTGAAACATCAGCTTCTCCATCTAAGACTGTTCAGGCATGGATGCCATCTCTTGTTAGTGTTGGTACTCGTGTGCTGAGCTTTTGTTTTGCACCCCCTGGTGGCAGGATCTGGCAGAGGAGCTGCAGGGCAGGGAGGAGCAAGTGAGCTCCCTGCAGGAGATCGTCTCCGAGCTTCTCCCAGAGGCTGCTGGGGAGGACAGTGCTGAAGCCAGGGAAAAACTCCACGTCATTGGAAGCAAACTACGACTGCTGTCACGTCAGGTCGAGCAGGATCTCAAGATCATTCAGGAGAGATTGGTAAGGGCGTTTTGCTAAACATTCTCGAGTCGTTTACAGAAAAAAAGAGTAAAAAAAGGGACGGTATTATTGATGACCCATTGCAACCCATGATTCATGGGGCCATGAATGAATATTATATCCATTTAAATAATACTGTCTTTATAAGCACATTTTGCTGAAAAATGCACTGATACCTCTGGGACTTTCTGCAAAGCTTCACTGAAAGAGGGGATGAAGCTTAATCAAGGGTCAATTATAGTCAGTTTGTTTAAAATTTTAATCGAACCTTGAGGATTTATTAAAACCTTGAACATTTTAAGCCCTCAGAAGCATATTTCTCTTCTCCTTAATTCAGACTTCTTTTTTTTTCATTCATAAGTTTGTTTTTTGTATAATAAATGAATACTTTTTCCAAGTAAAAATTAAATAGTGTTTCAAATAAATGCTTCTGAACTTTCTATTCATCAAAGAATCCTGAAAAACCTAAAACATAAAATTTTAAATATAATAAAAAAGTGTATTAAAAAATATTATAAAATATTTTCACTAAAATATTAAGCATCACAAAGGTTTTCAACTTTGAGAATAATAAAAAAATGTTTTTTGAGCACCAAATCAGCATATTAGAATGATTTCTGAAGGAGCATGTGACACTGGCTACTTTCACAATATTACTTACTGTATTTGGATCAAATAAATGCAGCCTTGGTGAGCACAAGAGCCTTCCTTTAAAAACATAAAAAAAAAAACTTACCAAACCCAAACTTTTGAATGGCTTTATACATTAAAATGATTTGATCTAAGAGCAAATCCCCCCCCCCCCCCTCCATGCCAACAAATAAATGCAATGAACCAAGATAAGGCAGTTACTGTTCAGTCATACTATAAATAATATTTCAATTAAAATTATATTATGTGCTCATGAATTAGAGTGCTAGGATCTGGTTGGGTAGTTTTCATTAGTGAACTCTTCTCTGTCATGTGCTTGCAGGAGAACACAGCTGATGCTGCAGGAGACAGGAAATCCACAGAATGCTCTCGGTACCGTTATACACACACACACACACACACACACACACATTTAGATTTTTTTCCCTTTTTACATTTATAATCAACATTTTTTTTTTGGAAAAAAGAGCAGCAGTAAAAGTTAAAAACAATTCTGTTTCAGGTCAAAGCGTGAGCCATCCCCTCAGCGTTCATTCTTCTATCGGGTCCTGCGAGCAGCGTTCCCTCTGCATCTCCTGTTCCTCCTGCTGCTGGTTCTGGCCTGTTTGGTCCCTCTTTCTGAAGACGACTACAGCTGCACCCTTTCCAACAATTTTGCCCGTTCTTTCCACCCCATGTTACGCTACACCAACGGTCCTCCTCCCACATGAGTCCCTCGTCAACTGTTCTCACCCTCAATTAATGGAGCCGTTTGCACCACCTTTGTCCAAGCAATATTTTGAATGGTTGTATTTATATAATTGATTTTATACTATTTATTCCCCTTTGAGAGCCATACTACTGAGATATTGTTTGTTGTTGTTAATGTTGAGTTGGATGTGATCTAAAAATCTCCTTTCTTGTCACAATGCTGTAAAGAAGTCAATCATTGTATGAGCTTGAATGTAAATCACTGATCCTTTTTTTTGTGTGTGTGAAATATTTCTAGATTTAAGCACATCATGCACTGATTAAAGATTATAAGAGATTGCAACTGTAAATGATGATCTTTTCATCCACAGTTTGTAATGACTTGATAGGTGGCTGCTATTTTGGGATTATGGGGTCTCATTTTTCAATTTTGATATGGTCTGAATCAACTGTATTTGCAAAGCCCAAAACAAAAATAAATGTAAAAATGTCAAATACACAAAACATTTTAATTCATCCCAGTGTAAATAACACATTGTTACATATGCGCTGCAAAGTAGAACACAAAGTTTACAGAAATTAAAGTTTGAAAACCTTTTACAAATTAAACTTATGTTGTGTGTTTAAAAAATAAACATTGTCTACTTTAAAAAAAACCTGCATTACATTTGCTTTTTAATTCTTAGTATTTGACAAATTGTAAATTCAATATTGACACTTAAAACAATTCAAATTCAAATGGCTGCCGACAGATGCAATAACTTTTATTAATACTTTGAGTCCATTTTGTGCACTTATTAAAATGAAGTAAATTTTTTATGCTTCTAATCTTTAAGGTAGGATTGCTCTTCTATTGAAGAGAAATTTTAAAGTGCAATATCAAAAGTATCGTGGTTCATCTTACAAACGGAAAAGGTTTTCACAGTGGAATAAACTGGTGATCAATATAGAAAATGTATAAATGTTTTGTACAAGGCCTTTATGGTGTTAAAGGGGTTTACTGGGTAGGGAGCAGGATGAAATAAGGCTTTTTTTTTTCTTTTTTTTTTTTTTCACAATTTGTCAAAAATAAAGTGACTTTTTTTTGCACAAAAACATCCAGCTGACATTCATGAGTCCTCTTGCTCCGACAGAAAAAAAGAGGCTTGATTCAGGTCTTCTAAAGCGTCGGACCCGAACTTAGTCTTTGATCACACAAATCTCTCTCATCGGCCATCCTGTCATTTTACAAGTGATGGAATCTGATCTGTTTTTTCTTCTGAGAGTGTCATCAATAGCTGCTCTATCTACAGCAGTTGCTATAGTGATGTTATAGGCATCATCGTGCTGCTGATTTGTTTTATTTTACAGAAAGCTTACAGTATAGAAAGAGAAAAGAAAAAGTAGAAATTGGACACCATGTCCATCCTGTCTGTGAAAAAACATTCAAGACATCAGTGATGTTTTTCAACTTGTGAAATCCTATTCCACACTTTTTGTGTGGCTTTTTTGTTGTCCATCCTCCCGAAACTACAGATCATTCTTCAGCACTGTAGAGAAAGAAGAGCAATTTAATGGGATTTTTATTTTTAGGATTTGTGGAAAGATTTTAGCTTGTAAAATGAAATGTACAAAGTAAATATTTTATAAACCAGGCATTTTCATCATCAAACAGTCTTTGTATTTATTTCAAGGTCACGATCTGTGCATTATGTTGCGCACTCTTTCTGAATCTCACCTGATCGAGTTTAGGGTCCATGCTGAGAAGAAGTGCAGGTGAAGGCCTCCTGAACGCCTGTGCTCTCTTTGGGAGCAGGACCGGAGTGAGACAGACGTGAGCCGTGCATGATATGAGCGTCCAGCATCTCCAGGAGCAGGTCATACAGAGGAACCATCTTCTTCATCTTCATGCAGTTTAGGTGGTCCATGCCTTTGTTACTACAGATGGTCAGTGGAAGGTTAGGCACAGATCGAGAGTTACAAATGCACACAACACCACAGAGACAGGTTACAAGCTCACTAGTTTAAGAGTCTTCTATACAGTCAAGCTAACCTTGAAAAAGTAGTTAGCTAAACTATAAGACACTTAAAGTAGTTCAATATAGTAAGCTAACCTTTTGTAAATGAATAGGATAGCTAAACAGTAAATCTCTACAAGTAGCTAACCAGATTAAAGCAAAAGTTCATGTATTTTAAAATATATAATTATCAGATATAATTTAATCAGCTGTATTTCTCTAATTACTAAGCAAATGCTGCATTAGTGACCTGGTTCAAAAAGAGACAATTCATTTCCATGAAGCATCTAAAAGAACTGATTCACTACACTGATAATTGCAAGACAAATTAGCTATTGGAAAAGCTACTTTAAAAACAGATGAACTACTAGGAGATTGAAAAGAGTAGTTAAATATGTAGCATTAATAATTTTAGACAGCTACACTGTAAAAAGGGAACAGTTGGATAAACTTAAAAAAATTACTTCAATTGGTAACACCTAAAAAAATTAAGTTTTCTCAACTTAAATTATCACGTTTAACGTAATTTTAAAGGTAAAGTAATTTTTTTAGGTTGATCCAACTGTTCACTTTTTACAGTGTACACTCCAAACTGAAAAAAAAACACTCCTGTAAATAATTGATGTTTCAAGTGGTTTCAATAACAGCAGACAAATGCAAAGATAGTGAGTAGCAGCATGTGTCCAAATGAACTGTAATTGTAATCACTTTTTTTTTGCATCCATATTAGCAGACTAAGAGAAATAAATGTTGCCGTATTCAGACAAATTGCTGTGTATGAAGCCAGATCATAAGTCACCTTTTCTGAGTGAAAGCACTGCATTTATTGTTTGTACCTAAGGTGCCTTATGTGGGAGAGCAGCATGAGCAGATGGGCTAGTCTGGTGGAGCGCTGCTGAAAGCTCAGGCCCGTCTTCGAGATGGCCCAAACCAGAGCATCCGTCACCGAGTCAAGCAGACACAGCAGCTTCGACCGCCTCTGGAGCTCCTCTCCTCCCTCCGACGAACTCAGACACATGTCTGCAATGACGCACAAGCGCAGGTTCACAGAGTTTCAAGCCATGATGAGACATTTACAGCCATTTGAAATTATAGACGTGATACCCAAATAAGCATCCAATTTAAAGAATATCCAATTCAAAAACAACGCAACACATCTGGAGCGATCAAAAAATTGACATAGAGACAAAGTGAAGACAGCTGTTGGGGGCTGAGAATGAAGAGATAATGCATGAGGAGAGGACAGATCAAAAGTTCAGAGAAATCGGAGCAGGAAGAAATATTAGTTCCTTTTATTCTTTTAGACATTAAACACTAACCAGGTACTGCCTGTTACTTACATAAGCGTTTGCTATGATATGGATAGTTGGGTTGAAAGCGTGGAACGCTCCTCAAAGCAGGCATGTTGTCCCCATTAAGACTTTACAGTGTGAGCGTTTTACTGCCTTTGCCAAGACTCCCTTCAATTAAAGCGGGATAGTAGTAATCTTCTGAGTTACGAGTCAACACTATTTATTACAGCTCTGTGGAGGTCAGGCGTTTGTTTGGCCTTAAGCCACTTAATAGAGACACAAGAGAGGAAAGGAAATGAAAGGGAGTATGATTGGTGCATGACACCAGCTGGAATCAAACCTGCTTTTGGAACTTAAGCGCTAGACCATAACATTAATTTATGATAAATGTACCGGATACCAGCTAGTAAAGAGCTGTCCAGGTAAACCTTACTCCTCAAGCTTCAAGAGGCTAGAGGCTGCGGCGCCCAGAAATGCAGGATCGAATCCTGCTCAAAGGGGTGCGAGTAGAACCAGAGGGGTTACATTGGTGCCGTGACCCGGGTGGGATGAAGGTTTAGGAGGCCAGCTAGCAAGATTTGTGCGATTAAACCTCACTCCCCTAGTCTCAGGAGGCACAGTAGCGGCTGACGCTAGAGGCTGCGGACTGTATCGCCCTGGTTAGAGCGCCTACCTCCCATGCCAGAAACGCCGGTTCGAATCAGGAGCGATGCGAGTTGAAAAGAGAGGCAACATATACAGGCCCAAAGGAACGCAAAGAGTTTGTTTATTGCTGAAATGATGCTGTTCATAATGCTAGTTTTCTTGTAACATTTTTTGTTGTTTGTTGTTGCAAAAAAAATCCCCATTTATAACATTATAAAACAGGTTTCCCAATTCTGGTTATTATGCAATGTTACTATGGCTGCGTTTAACATTGTTAACTGATAAAAAAAATAAGTATACACTATTATGCAAAAGTTTTGGTTTAGTATGATTTTTTAAAAAGAAATTCATACTTTTATTCAGCACGGATGCATTAAATTGATCAAAATTGACAGTATTGACAAAATATTTATATTTCAAATAAATGCTGTTGTTTCTAACCCTATTCATCAAATCATTTTTATTTTGAATTGCAAATCTATACAAAAAAAATTATATCTAAAAATAGTTATGATAAAAATAAGTTAAGCTATTTACTCTAATTAATATTAAAGGTGCTCTAAGCAATGTCAGGTGACATCACTTCTTGTTGACGTTTAAAGTATTGTCAAACAAAACGGAGGCTAGCTAGACCCTCCCTCCTCCTCATCTGCGCACTAACCCCCCAAATCCTTCTTGTCGGTTATTGGCTGGAACAGTTTGTTATGTTTCGTGGTGCGGGTTAGCCCAGTTTGTTTTTGTTGCAGTTTGTGGAGCCTGGGGTGTCTGCAGAGACCGCATTTTTTTACAGTGTGTTCAGGGGACAGGCAGCTAGCGGATAGTAAAATGTTTGCTGTACTGTATGTGACAAAAAAAGTTGGCCTAAAAACGTGTGACATCGCTTAGAGCACCTTTAAATGTTGGGATTAAAGATGTATGGATCCTACAAGTCATGTGACTGTTATGTTCCACGTGTATTTGTATTTGTGTGTGTGTGTGTTTCTGTTCTGTCTCCATTCATTACTTTCAGGTGGTGACCGAGCATTGGCGGTTTGCGGACACGTGATGTCATTGTGTGGGCGTCATCAGCTACTCGACCAATCCACTGCTGTGCCATGAGTTTAAAAGGCCCATTCACAACTAGGAAGACAGATCCTCGCCAGATCTCACCCAACTTGCGCGTTCTGAGCACGTTGTCGAAACCACTATCACGATTCACGCTTAATTATGTCTTTATTGTTGATGTTGAGAGTAAATGCTTTTGCCTGACCTGAGTTTTGACAAGACATTGAGAGATTGCCGATCCGATTACTGCGGGAGCATTGAGTTCTCTGTTGCGAAATCATAGTACGGGAGGTAGGAATCATGGTTGTGTTAGGTATGCGTGGAGTGTTCGCCACTATTGTATTTCTGTTCTTATTTAGTGTAGTTTAATTAAGGCGGCGTATTCCGCTGAAGAATTCGGTTTTGTTTCTATTTTTTATTTGTGGCAGTTAGTTTAGTGGCAAACTTAAAATTAGATATCAGTTATGTTTTGCTTATTTCAATAATTTGGCGACACTCTTGTTTGTCCTTGTTTTTCTCGTATATTATTTTTTCTTTCTAAACGATTCTGTTATTTAATTTAAATGAACATGTCAATCTTTCATTCAAAAGAATAAACGTTTTCTTAACGTTTAGTTGATGTTTCTTGGTTGTTCTTCCTGTATCCACACACAGCAACAGTGTTCCACATGAATGTTATGTAATCATCCCCTTTTACATCTTTAAACACGTAACATGACTAAAAAAAGGCATTTATATATATAAGTATAGTGAAAACTATACTAAGCTAAGCTAGTCTTTATTTACTTCTAGCAGAAACACATGAGATATTACAATGAGATCCACTGTGATTTTTCTGTCCTATGGGGAAGGTCAACAAAACATGCACATTCATTATCTAATAAAAAATACATTTGTTTTAGTAATAGATGTAGTATAAATGCATGCACATTAAGCCCTTTAATGAGAAGAACACTTACTGGAGTTAAGGAGGATCATGGCTTTGAGACACACGTACTCCTCTCTCTGTAACTTGAGTTCTCTGAACCTGGATGTGGCTGCCAGCAGCATATCGAAGATCTCCACAAACCCCTGCACACAGCTGCCTTCGTCCCTGCCGAGCACAAACACCTTCATCAGTCTCAAAAAATAACCTTACCTCATCAGAAACACAGGCCCTAGCATCAATCTCAAACCTTACTAGCCGTATTCCAAACCTGGCACCTACTAAAAAAGGACTGAATTCTATACAAAGCGAAATGGCCAATGGAAAATCAGAGTCGCTATGAGGTGCTACAATTGGACCTGCAGCAGTGAATGAGACCAGGATGGCGCCTGGTGCTAATGCTTTGCTATGACAAAACCTTGTGAGAACAAAGGTACAGCTACTTCCATTTCGCATTAAACAAGACTTATTTACAACCTAAACATCAGAGGTGCTAAATAATTGTCATTGTGTACCTCACTTCTATATGTAACTTATTTTAGGGAATTTGTATTTGTGTCAAATAATTCTGAGTGTCATTAATGGCAGATGTAGTCAGAAAGAAAAAAAAATCACACTGTTTGTTGGCACATTTTTTTTGATGTTGACATCATTCACCAAGTTCAACTCATGGACCCAGTTGGCTATGATACAATGAATTCCTTCTCCTAGCCCATGAAAATACAGTAAATGGCTGGCGTCAGATGCATGTTTACAGCAAACCCACCCATGACTAGCACGGATTGGAAGAGTAGTTCAGTATAAAATCTGCAGAGCATCTGTAACCCTGGCCACATTTTTTTTTCTGCCATTACAACATGGGTACACACCATGTTAGGGGGTGCAAAGGGCAGCGGAGTAGAGGGGGCATGATAACAGCGAAGCCATGGAAAGATTAGTTTCTGTCTTCCCACAGTTGTACTGGCAGCTCTCTATTTCCCACCAAGCCTTACACTCGCTGTGACACATCTGAACACATCTGGCCAAAACGATGATTTTGTTGCACAGCTGTATTCTTGAGATGTTTCGCTATATTCTACAAAGCTTATGTTATGAATACACAGTTCTTTATAGAAGAATACAGTTTCTTCTGCAGTGTGAAAACACCAACCCACACTCACATACACACGTTACAATTTATATTACATTTTAAAAGTAAAAACCTTTTAAAATTCTAGTTAAATACATGCAAAGTTATCAGAAACTCTTTGTATTGATGATGGTTTCAAATGGATTTGAAAAACGTTTGTACCATTCTAAAGACTATTTTAAACGTAATGAATATTAAAGGATTAGTTCACTTTTAAAAAAACTTTTGCTGATATTTTACTCACCCCCATGTCATCCAAGATGTCCATGTCTTTCTTTCTTCAGTCGAAAAGAAATTAAGGTTTTTGTTGAAAACATTCCAGGATTTTTTCTCCATATAATGGACTTCAATGGGACCCAAACGGTTCAAGGTCCACATGACAGTTTCGCAGTGCATCTAGCGAAACGATCGGTCATTTCAAAAATAAATAAAAAAGTTTAAGTTTTATAAGCACAAATGCTCGCCTTGCTCTGTTCTGTGATGCGCGTCACGTGATACACATTTACGTTGAAAAGGTCACGAACGAACGTCACAAACGCGCATCACAGAACAGAGCAAGGCGAGCATTTGTGCTTATAAAACTTAAACTTTTTTATTTATTTTTGAAATGACCGATCGTTTGGCTAGATAAGACCCTTATTCATCGTCTGGTATCGTTTAAAGCCCTTTGAAGCTGCACTGAAACTGTCATTTGGACCTTGAACCGTTTGGGTCCCATTGAAGTCCATTATATAGAGAAAAATCCTGGAATGTTTTCACCAAAAACCTTAATTTCTTTTCGACTAAAGAAAGAAAGACATGGACATCTTGGATGGCATGGGGGTAAGTAAATTATCAGCAAAAGTTACTAATCCTTTAATATTATTATTCATTCATATTTATTGCTAATAAACTGTATTACAAATATATTCAAAAGTAATAACATATGTGACCCTGGATTACAAAACCAGTCTTAAGTAGCATGGGTATATTTGTGGGAATAGCCAACAAAACACTGTATGGGTCAAAATTATCGATTTTTCTTTTATGCCAAAAATCATTAAGATATTAAGTAAAGATCATGATCAATGAAGATATTTAGTCAATTTCCTACTTTAAATATATCAAAATTATATTTTTGTAAGTGGATGCAGCACAATAACCAACAGAAATGGAAACCTTTAAAGGCGATTTTCTCAATATTTAGATTTTTTTGCACCCTCAGATTCCAGATTTCAAATAGTTGTATCTCGGCCAAATATTGTCCTATCCTCACATACCATACATCAATGGAAAGCTTATTTATTCAGCCTTCAGATGGTGTATAAATCTCAATTTTAAAAAATGGACACATAAGACTGCTTTTGTGGTCCAGGGTCACATATTTTCTTTTCAACTTGAATGTATTTAAGTGTAATTATCTCAATTATTTTGTTTAAAAAAAAGTTTGTATATGATTTAATTTATGGTTTTGTTTTTTCTGCATGTTGGTCCCACACTATATGATTTGGCAGACAAAAGTTTTCAAATATTGATCATATTTGAGCAAAAGTGCTGAAAGTGATTTTATTATTATTATTATTACATATTTTTAGAAATAATGATACTAATACAATACAAGATTATGTCAAAATATTTCAGGAATTTAGTTCTTTTAATGAGGCTTTTTTTTCTTCATTATTGTGTCTTGAAGGCTAAATCAACCCAGCATTTTTTATTTGATGTTCCCCAAAATATACCAAAATTCATTTTATTTTAATTCTGAAATTAAAAACATGCTCGTCATAGAAGAGATGTATTCACTGTATGTATGAACTGCATTTTTTACATACATTTATTGGCAAAATTAATATATCCAGAAAAAAAGAGCATCATGCAATTGACTGATTGTATAGGTCGGCATGCTAACTTTGACTAACCATGGCTAATGTGTTTTAACCTTGACATGACAAGAAAGTTAACTGATGTCTGTACATCAGAACACATAATCATTTACTTAAATCACCCATAATCGACTTCATACTGGCATACAGAACAAATGGATAGCTGCATAAAAATACTGACCACCTAAAGCATGTGAGAACGGAGAGATGAATTCAAGCACGGAGAGATGGATGTGCCTGTTCATAAATTAGGCAATGGGAAGGATAAACACAATTAGCGTACACTAGTTACCTGCTGAGACTGAGGTCTGGAGAGAAAATGAGCTTTCCAGGGTGATTAACAGAGCGCCACATCAGTCCCAGCATCAGCACCTCTAACCAGCAGCACTCTAACAAATGGACCTGGTCAAACAGACTGAGCTCCACAAAACCTGCGGGGAGAAATAAGCACTTGTTACCAACTGCATACACAACCAACAACAGCCTCATTCAACCCATATCGATCAAACACAATCCATAGTTTACAGATTGTATCCAAAATTAGCAGAGTAGTTCATTTCAGCATGCAGTGCTTCCCTGAAAGAAAGTGAACGAGATGAGGCTTGTGACTCCGCATAAACTGCTCATCCCTGGGGATCTGGATGAACTGAAAAGAAGAGTCTGAGGGAAAGTTTGCTGATGTTCTCAAAATAAACAAACGGTTCATGTTCAGAATTAAAACATGATGACTCACTAATAAAAGACTGGCCATCTCAAAAGACAAATATTAATTAAAGTGATAAATCAGATCAGAAAACAGAAGACATCAAGTATATTAAAACAAATTTGGAGGCTTCTTATAGACCTCTCAATGCATATTTCAGACTAATAAACTTGTGAATCACTTCCCCTTAACTACAGAAAAATATATATTACATATATTGGTGTATGGAAGGAAAATTATATTTCAATGCTTTTGCCTTCACTCACAACACTTACTTTTTTTACCACAAAAGTATTGCTTTCCCCCAAGAAACTGGGCTGGCTCGCAAAAAAATATATAGTTCCCTTTCGTTCGTCACTCCGAGTTCCGTCGGAGGACGACGAATGGGGTTTCGCATAGAAAGCCTATCAACTTCGAGTATACAAAACGAGCCAATGGCAAAGAAATGCCATGGGTCTGCGGAATTTGCATGACGTAACTCCGCCCCACCTCGTGGGTATATAAGGAGGAAGTCCTGCAGCTAGCAGATATGTTTTCGCTTCGGAGCCAAGTTTATTTCTTCACTCCCCAAGCCATCTCTGAATTGTCAGCTTTACAAACGAGTTCCTCAGTGTTGGTGTGACGGCGATCTACCGGCGAGCGCGCGCTTCCTGCTTATCTGTGCAGTGGTTTGCCAGAGAGTGTGTGTCTCCCCGGGCGCTTCGACACTTGAGTGTTTCTCTCACAAAAGAGCTTGCATGTGGCACGTCTTTTTAAAGACGGCTCGCCCGTGCATTTCTGGTTGCAGCGGACTAGTATCGGACTCTGATGGGCACGAGTGTTGTCTAGTGTGTTTGGGCTTTGATCATGCTTGAACAGCGCTCGTGGGTGACTCATGTTCTCTCTGGGAATGTGATCATCGCGTCATTACGGTCGAGACTCAGTGAACTCGCAAGAGTGAGAGTCCCCTCTGCCACACCCCGATCTAATGCCCCCCCGAGGGGTGCTACTTCGGCTGGTGGCCAGGGTGATCTGAGGGCTACGGTTTGGCATAGGCGCCGACTATCTGTCCACGCGCCAAACCCCCCTGCATGACGGTGCCCGCTAGCGAACTAATGATTCCACGAGTCTACCCAAAAAAAAAAAAAAAAATGGGTGGCCCGTGTGTTTTCATTTGAAGCTACAGAGGATGATGCTGTGTCTGTAGCAGCATCACTAGGTGGCCATGCTTTCCTGGGACGATTGATTTTTGGGTGAGGCCGCCGACCCGCGTCCACGGCAATCCCCAATATCTTTCCTCCTGGACGTGCATGATGAGATCTCGAAGTCCTGGAAGACCCCTGGTCTTCTCACGACCGCTTGTTGGTCTCATCCGCCTTTCCTCCCCTCACGGGCCGCTGCCCATGGGTACACTGGGGTCCGCCCGGTTGAAGGCTCTGTTGCGATGCTACTGTGTCCTCAGAGTGCTTCCCGGCGCAATCCTAAGCACCCGTCCGAAGCCTGTAGTTCTTTTCGTCTACACTAATCTGTGGCGAAATCCTATAGTGCCTTAGGACAGGCAGCCGCCTCACTGCTTCCCATGACCGTTCTGCTGGTCTCCTGACCCAGATGCTCATGGACGTGCACGAGGGCGGGACTGACCCGACGCTCTTCAGTGAGCTGCGCGCCGCCACTGACCTTGCTCTCTGAGCGACGAAAGTGGCCGTACGCTCTCGGAGTCAGGTGATGTTCACCAGTCTGAGGCTGACCGGTTTGATGTGCAGGATGTCCGGCGGACCCGTCTGCCCGACACCCCCATATCCCAGGTCGGCCTCTTCGGCGGTGCGGTTGAGTGCTACTGCCCAACAGTTCTCAACCGCTCGTGAGCAGACTGACGTTATTCTGGCCGACGGCCCCGCCGTCCGCAACGGATCCCTCAGTCTGCCCACCGCCGAAGGCGCCCTCCCACGGTTCCAACCGCCCCGTTCACCAGAATGGGCTGGCTCTGGAAGACCGTAGGGAAGGTGCCACAGCCCTCTCCAGCCCCGCCCCCCCGCTATATGCCAGGTTAAGCGGCGCTTTTGAGATGGGCTGCTCAGAGATAAGTCTCAGTTCTTCCAGGAGTTGGTAGCAGGGCCACTCCTTTCCCCGGTGGAGGGCTGGGGAAGAATCCTCACTTAACAAGAACTGACTTCTCGTCTCTGAGCATACAGAGTTCTCGGACGACACAGAGTGCCGCCCACAAGCCACGCTCTCCTCGTCCCCCTCTGTCCCAGAGGCGGTTGACACGGCGGGTCGTCCACGGACCGCCTCAGCCCTGTCCCCCTCTGTCGCCAGACCCCCAACAGAGCACGCCCCCGTGGAACGCTGGTCCTTCCCTGGCCTCCTCTGTCCGGGCGCGGAGACTAACTGTGCCCCCACACCGGGCCGCTATGCCACCCACGTCCGGGCCAGTTACTCCGCTTCGCTGCCCCTCCGGGGGGACGCCTGTGGTAAAGCTTCCCCGTCTGTCCGCCGGGTCGCCTGCACCATCAGGTTCGGCTATGCGATTCAGTTCGCACGGTCTCCTCCCCGCTTCAGGGGTGTCCGCTCCGCTTTGGTCGGTGGCAATGCCCCTATCATGAGAGCCGAGATTGCCACCCTGCTGGCGAAGGGTGCAATCGAGACTGTCCCTCCAGCCGAGATGAGGTCCGGCTTCTACAGCCCTTACTTCATTGTCCCCAAGAAAACCGGTGGGTTACGACCGTTCCTGGACTTGCACGTGCTGAATCGCTCCTTACACAGGATGCCGTTCAAGATGCTCACTGCCACGCATTTTCGAATGCGTGCGGCCCCAGGATTGGTCTGCAGCGATCGACCTGAAGGACGCCTACTTTCATGTCTCCATTCTTCCTCGACACAGACCGTTCCTCCGGTTTGCTTTCGTGGGGCGGGCATACCAGTACGCGGTTCTCCCTTTCGGGCTAGCCCTGTCTCCTCGCGTCTTCACGAAGGTCGTCGAGGCAGCCCTTGTTCCCCTTCGGGTTCACGGGGTTCGCATCCTGAACTATCTCGACGACTGGCTGATCCTAGCTCACTCTCGAGACCAGGTTTGCGAACACAGGGACCTTGTGCTCTGGCACCTAGCTCGCTTGGGCCTTCAGGTCAACTGGGAGAAGAGCAAACTTTGCCTCGTGCAGAGGATCTCTTTTCTCGGTGTGGACATCGACTCGGTCGCCATCACACGCGCAGTCACTGCTGACTTGTCTGAGACAGTTCCAGGACAAGAGTGCGGTTCCACTGAAACTTTTCAGAGGCTCCTGGGGCATATGGCATCTGCAGCCGCGGCAACGCCGCTCGGATTGCTTCATTGAGACCGCTTCAGCTTTGGCTTCGCGACCGAGTCCCGAGGTGGACATGGCTTGCGGCACCTTCGAGTACCAGTTACTCCGGCCTGCCGTCACTCTCAACCCGTGGGTGAACCTCAGTTTCTACGGGCCCAAGTGCCCCTAGAACGAGCTTCCCGGCAGGTTGTTGTCTCAACAGATGCCACCACGGGCTGGGGCGCCATGTGCAATGGACATGCTGTCACACTCTCATGTTGAGCAGAAATGCTCCTGAAAAATTCAGTGAGATTTACCACACTCAGGTGTTGAGCAGAAATGCCCCTGAAGGTTCAGTGAATTTCTTCACACTTAGGTGTTGAGCAAGCTTGCTCCTGAAGCCCGGTGATACTCGCATGTAATGTTTCAGTATGGCATGTCATTGCCTCGAGTTGCTGGCCGTACGCCTTGCCCTGCACCGCTTTCGAGCGCTGCTCAGGGGTCAACACGTACTAGTCCGATCAGACATTGCCGCCACAGTAGCGTACATCAACCATTAAGGTGGTCTACGCTCGCGCCGTATGTCGCAACTCGCTCGCCACCTCCTCTTATGGAGTCAGAAGCATCTGAGGTCCCTTCATGCTATTTACATTCCCGGAGCCCTGAACTGTGCAGCCGACGAGCTCTCACGGTTTCAGCCCCTCCCTGGCGAATGGCGACTCCATCCCCAGACGGTTCAGCTGATTTGGGACCAGTTCGGCGACGCACAGATAGATCTGTTTGCCTCCCACGACTCGACCCACTGCGCCCTGTATTATTCCCTGACCGAGGTCGGCACGGATGCACTGGCGCACAGCTGGCCGCGGGGCCGCAAGTATGCGTTTCCCCCAGTGAGCCTTCTTGCGCATCTCCTGCGCAAGGTCAAGGAGGACGAGGAGCAGGTCCTTCTGGTTGCGCCCTACTGGCCCACCAGGACCTGGTTCTCCGAACTCTTACTCCTCGCGACAGCACCTCCTTGGCCCATACCTCTGAGGAAGGACCTTCTTTCTCAGGGACGGGGCACCCTGTGGCACCCTCGTCCCGATCTTTGGAGCCTCCATGTTTGGCTCCTGGACGGGACCAGGTAGGTTTGAGTACCCTACCACCTCCGGTGGTGGCTACCATCACTTCCGCTAGAGCGTCGTCCACGAGACACCTCTATGCGTTGAAGTGGAACCTCTTCGTCAGCTGGTGCTCTTCTCACCGAGAAGACCCCCGGAAATGCCCGATCAGCGTCGTGCTTTCCTTCCTTCAAGGTGGGTTGGAGCGAAGGCTGTCTCCCTCCACCCTGAAAGTCTATGTTGCCGCTATCGCCGCACACCAAGAGTTCATAGAAGGTAAGTCTGTGGGAAAGCATGACCTGGTCTTCAGGTTCCTGAGAGGAGCCAGGAGATTACTCCTCCTCGCCGCCCTCTCGTTCCCTCCTGGGACCTCGCAGTGGTCTTAACTGCCCTGCAGCATGCTCCCTTGAGCCTTTGCAAACAGTGGAGCTCAAGCTCCTGTCAATGAAGACAGTGCTCCTGGTTGCATTGGCCTCTATTAAGAGGGTTGGAGACCTGCACGCATTCTCCGTTGACGAAGCGTGCCTGGAATCCGGGCCGGCTTACTCTCACGTGATCCTGAGACCCCGGCCTGGGTCCAACGTGCCCAAGGTTCCCACCACTCCCTTTCGGGACCAGGTGGTGAACCTGCAAGCGCTGCCCCCGGAGGAGGCAGACCCAGCCTTGGCACTGCTCTGTCCAGTACGTGCTCTCCGCACCTATGTAGACAGGACGCAGTGTTTCAGGACCTCAGACCAGCTCTTTGTCTGTTATGGTGGGAAGCTGAAGGGAAGAGCTCTCTCCAAGCAGAGGTTGTCTCACTGGATAGTGGACACCATTGCTTTGGCATACCAGCAGCAAGGCCGACCGTGCCCCCTCGGTGTGACGGCCCACTCCACCCAGAGTGTGGCATCCTCTTGGGCGTTAGCGCATGGCGCCTCGCTAACAGACATCTGCAGAGCTGCAGGCTGGGCGACACCCAACACATTCGCCAGATTCTATAATCTCCGAGTGGAGCCTGTGTCCTCTCGTGTGCTCGCTTCAACCAGCCGGCATTAGGACCCGCTCAGGTGTCTTCGCTTGCTCGCCATTCCACTCCACGGACTGGATACGTGCGATATTTCCTCAGGTGAGCTTCTCCGAAAGCCCTGAGTTCCTCCTGCACTCCTGACGTCGTCCCAGTGTCTTTGTACCTGTGCGTCGGCTAGGTGCCTCCCGTGTGCATGGTCCCTCTACGGAGCTACCCCCACATGTGTATTCCCACTGTAAGCCTCTCTGAGCATGTGTCTTCCCTTGGCAAGCCACCTTGCCACTCCCTGGGGTTTAAAACTTTCCACCTGCGGCTGGATACCCCAGTGTATCCCGCATATGCTTCCTTGGGTCATATGTGTATTCTAAATTCCCCCCCCGTTGGGCTGGGTATATCCTGCATACTCCTCTATATCTTGGGATATGCTCCCCAGTGTACCTTGGTTTTCCTGTGTTAAATAGGAGTCCCACTTGTCCAGTATGACAGGGATCTCAGATTTACGCAGGGCACTGGAAGACAGCTGTGAAGGTGGCGTGATTAGACTGGTAACCCCATTCGTCGTCCTCCGACGGAACTCGGAGTGACGAACGAAAGGGAACGTCTCGGTTACGTATGTAACCCTCGTTCCCTGAGTGAGGGAACGGAGACGTTCCGTCTTCTTGCCACTTCCGCTGTATACCGCGGGGATCGCCTGAGCTCAGTCTTGGCTCCTCAGCGAAGAAACATATCTGCTAGCTGCAGGACTTCCTCCTTATATACCCACGAGGTGGGGCGGAGTTACGTCATGCAAATTCCGCAGACCCATGGCATTTCTTTGCCATTGGCTCGTTTTGTATACTCGAAGTTGATAGGCTTTCTATGCGAAACCCCATTCGTCGTCCTCCGACGGAACGTCTCCGTTCCCTCACTCAGGGAACGAGGGTTACATACGTAACCGAGACGATTTTTTTTCCCTCCCACCTTAATTTTCTTTTTTAAATCACCAAATTTGCGAGAAAATAAATTTCTAGGGGAATGCAATTAGATCCTTGAAATATAAATTTTCACCAATTTTTTTTTATTTATCATTATGTCCGTTTTAAACACACTGACACATTATACATCAAGTTCACTTCAATTCAGAAATCCATCAACTACAGAAAGGGTTCTTCAAAGTTCAATATAAAGATTTTTTTGAAGTCCTAAAACCTGAAAGAGAATTAACATTTTTGAGCCATGAATTTCTAAAGTTGTATTTTATTATAGTGAGTTGATGAGTTCAATAATGTCTGTGGCTAACATTACATGAGCAGACGCTTTGTTCAACAGCATGATACATTACAGTCATACCGTAATCAAATAGAATATACTGTAAAACTGACACATGCTATGACCAAATTCCTCAATTCCATGTGGATTTGCAGTTTGTGTTATTGGAAAAGTTTTATGAACCAACAGAAATACGGTAACACACTGAGTTAATGCTATAACTGAATCAGTTAGTCTTTTAAATTTGGTTTTACACTCACCTGGGACCTTCTTGGCCCAGCTGATCATGTGAACGAGCTCTTTGTCAGCCAGGTTGGTCAGTGACATCATGACGTTGGCCTCAGTAAATGGCTTCTTCATGTCTTTCATGAGGTAAATCTCAGGTGGCTCTGCATCCATGATACGAGTGATTAGTTCCTCGGGGCTCAACGTCATGTTAACCACCTCATTTCCACTGAGGGGACACGGGACACTTTTTATCTCTTGAGATCTCGGGCCACTGGTTCTCATCCTGCCAGAGAATCGTGCCAGCCGCTTCTGCTGGGCTCCTCTTTGTTGGTAGCTGCCACGATCTCGCCGTAACCCTGTGAAAAACACAACGTAATTGCACCACTCACTTGCGCATCGTCTATGCTGGTATTATACTGGACAACTGAGTAAATATACAAGTAATTATCCATATGATAATAAAGGGAAGTGTGTAATTGTTTTTATATGAAATAGTTTCAAGTACAATCTACTATGTAGAGTGTTTCATTCATAGGTTGATTTCCCCAAAGTGTAAACACTGTGACAAAACATTGTTAGATAATCCTGACCAGTACAGAAACACTGCCGCAACCAATGGTGTGAATGTGGGCGGGACTGTGTGTTTGACCGACCAAAGGTAGACAGAGGGAGTGTTCAGGAACATTCATTGCCTTTGCAGTTATGTTTGGTGTCACTAGCAGTGCAGAAATAATACACTTTCAATTTGGCTTAAACCAGAGGATCTCAACCAGGGGGCTGCACGATTACTTAAAAGTATTTAAATTAAAACATTATTTTTAATATATTAAAAATATCAAAATTAAAATGCTATTTCTTTTTTATTTTCCCTCAGTAACTATTGTTTTATTGTTTAATTTAATATACTAATATTCTCAGTTGCTGTTAAAAAAAGTTTGAAAACAAGCAGAATTACAGCAGAAAAACTGGTAATATTTTGAGGGGGCCTTCAAAAATTTTGTTGGAAAATGGGGGGCAACAAAAATGAAACAGTTGAGACCAAAAATATGGGTGAGCAGAAGGCAAAGCCAGAAAGCTGCAAAAACAAATTACAAAACTGTGCATTTGATCTATGATGAAGTCTTAAGAGCTCAAACCAAAGAGAGATAAGATTACATCACTTTCTCTTCGGACCTTGAAGCGAAGCTGTTAAAGTAGACTGTAAACACCAATTACAAGAGTGGATGAGGCTAGACAGTAACAGTCTCCACAGCAACACAAGACTTAATTCAGCTAGCACTGTTCTTTGGAGCAAAAGCCCGCCGAGATACTCACCCAACTCACAAACAGCGCAAAAGACAAAATGCAAGACCTAAGAAGTTTTATCTTGATCTACCAGACCCTTTTACTGGTTCAAAATTGTGTGAAGTCATATTATTTGAAATCTTAAAACAAAGAATTATGTATGATGAGATTAATTTTGAGTATTGTATCTGGGTTGTTTTGGTGCAACATTTGACATTTTTATCACATTATCATTAAAATGCTGATCCATATCACAACTTCACGGCACGATAGCTGCTTAATATTGGAAAATAAAGTCAATGACTATGGACTAACTTATATGAACTATTTGTTAACTGTGGGTGTAAAAAGGTTATTGTTAGAACAAAGGAGACAGCGTCCCACCACATTTCATCATTCCAACTTCATAACACTTCCGGAGTCGGCAGGCCTGGCAGCTTTTGCGGCGGTTCTTGTCGATGGTGCACTGGTTGGTAGCAGGGCAGATGTAGTCATTGTGTCCTGAGAAAATGAATCAGATGTTCTCTATTAGGCACTGAACAGATGCGTGTTCTGACAAGTCTGACAATAAAAAAACTGCTACTATGTTTAAAGGACCCCAAAGTAAAGCAGAGTGGTCTTCTAGAGACATGAAGATAGCACAGCTGTGTACACGATTGGTTGTCTGGGACCATGGAAAAATAATACATTTAAGAAGTCATTATATAAAAATATTTGACCACAGAAGGTTATGTTTGACAAATTAGAAGTCATTATTCCAGAGTCATGTAATAAGATTGGCTAAATTAGCATTTCTGAAGGAGAAGATGGCTGTGAAAGCATCTTTATGCACTGTGAAGATGACTATGTATGGTTAAATATATGCAAGTAAGACAAGACCACTCACAATTAACCATGCAAATAGATGAATAAACCTCAAGGTCAAAACATAAATCAGAATGCAAATTAACGATGACGCTATGCTATCAATCATCATTTTGAATGCTGAACATTCTATAAATGTATGTGGGAGATTTTCAAACGTTAATCTTCATAGAAGGGATGGGAGTATTTTTTTTTTATTTACCATACCAGAATATATATATTTACACTTGGATTACACATCATCGCTCACTTAGTCTTTTAAAAACATTAATTTAATAACGCTGTTAACTATAATCTTTAGCAAATCTCAAAATCAATACCCATTTTTTAAAATGGTAGATTATAATTTTGGATTGCCTGAATTAGCCTTTTTGCATTTTTACACACAAATTTGCATTTAAAACATTTTTAGCTTAGTTTTTAAGTGTATGATTTTTAATTCATTTTGACTAATTGAATTTTACTATTAGCCATTTATCTATTATTGACCATAACATGAAAATGATTGATGTTAGTTTTTAGTGTTTTATTTTTAATTAATTTAGATAAATTAATGATGCTAACACTATCTTCTTCTATTCTTCTAAATCTGCTGCTGTACAGCCAAAACAAACTTTGTTGCATTATTTTCCTGTTATCACTGTAAAGCTGCTTGAAACAATCTTTATTGTAAAAAACCTATATAAATAAAGGTGACTTGACTTGACCAGGCATTTACTAGATATTGTCAATAATGTGAAAATGATCATCAGATTACTAGTATGTATGTATCGGACAAAATTTGAATATCAGTGCAATGTACTTTTGAGAGAGTGATACCTTGTATACTCCTCTTGAAGAAGGCTTTGCATCCTTCGCACGACCACACGCCATAATGATACCCAGAGGCGTAATCGCTACAGACGGCACAGTAGTGCATATCAGCTTTACTTCTCAAAGAGGTAGAAGTCTCCTCTGCATCTGCTACCCTCTTCAACAGCGGTTTTCTATAAAGGGGAGCGGACACATGCATCTGAGCAGCTTTAAACCTAGTAAACCAGTTTTATGTCTGAAATAAAAAAAAAGATTTGTGCTTACGCATACCTATATTCCTCTTCGCTGTGATCATGTGGTGTAAGTTCCGTCCAAGTCCCACCAGTTGGATGGTTTTGTTGTAATCGAGTCTGTTGTTGATGCAATGCAAGTGACGAAACTTGGCTATGAGGTGGCCAAAAGAGGGTGGGGCTTAGGGACTGCCTCACTGATGAGCACTCGGACAGGGGCGACGTGCCGTAACCCAGCAGAGCGGGACTGTAGAAGGGCAGAGTGGTGAAGTCATGGCCGAGGTCTGTGTAAGGTGATGGGATGCAGACGGGATGGCTCTCCACCGGCAGGGATGGAGAGGAGGAGTTAAAGATAGGAGAGAGGATGTGACCTCCCACCCTGCTGGAGTCCACTTCCTGCAGCTGAAGCAGGCTTTCTCCCTCGGGATACTCGGACATGGTGAAGGTAGATGAATTCAGTGCTGTCGCATCATCGACAGGGAACTGTTGATGCGTCTCATCATGTTGAACTCCTTAGTCATCAATACTGAAATGCGACACAGGCTACTGCGTAATCGACAAGAACATTTCAGTTTAAGTTGAGAAATGAATTGGAAAAAAAATGCACATATTATTCATTCTAAATTTGTTCTGGCGAGTGGTTCTTTGCAGCTTTGCAGAAGCAGCCATACCAAAAACTTTTAAAGTATCACTGTTTTCACACACAGTGTAAATGAGTTTATATACAATTAAATACAGTCTATTTGGGGAAAGGGTCCCTTGTTATAAGAGGCCTTTGCATCAAAAAGCGTCCACATTAGAAGATATAGGTTCATTATTGTTGCCATAGCTAAGATATATACAGTACTGAATAGTTAGGTAAACGTGTTGCATTTCATAGCCATTAATTTATTGAGTGTTTTAGCAAAGCAGGAATGCAGTATTCACCAATCAGCAACCAGGGCTGAAACTATGCCTTTTCAACACTACCGTTGATTTTTTATGTATTTTTGAAAGTCTCTTATGTTCAACAAACAGCACTGATTTAAAAATACAGTAAAACAGTAATATTGTGAAATGTTACAAAAATTCAAAATAACTGTTTTCTATTTTAATTCATTAAAATTTGTATTTATTCCTTTGATGACAAAGCTGAATTTTCAGCATCATTACTCCAGTCTTCAGTGCCACCTGATTCTCAGGAAATCATTCTAATATGCTAATTTGGTGCTCAATAAATATTTCTTATTATTATAAATGTGTTGCTCACATTTTCTACAAGATTCCTTGATGAACAGAATAGCATTTATTTGAAATAGTTTTTTATAACAATGAAAAACAGTGTACACGTCTTTACTGTCACTTTTTATTAATTTAATAATCCTTGCTAAATAAAAGTGTTAAATACTTTCCAAAAAAAATCGTACCCTCCCCAAACGTTTGAACTAGGTGTGTCACAATGTCGCAATGGAAAAATGCAACAATATATGTATCATGGATAGTGACAATATGTATTGTGTATAGTTCAACTGTGTGAGAAAAAAATTCAAGTTTTAGTGTCAGTACTACATAAAACTACTATAATGTTGAATATAATGTATGATAATGCCAAATGTCTACCAGTAAAAAGTGGCCAACATTATTTAAAATATATCTAGCCAGTGACAGAGTCCAAGCATATTCGTCTAAAGTAATTCTGTTTTCAGCGTTAGAATCATGAATATTTAATATTACTAACCCTCCTGTGCATTGGGTTACCAGCACCAAGTCCAAGCCTATTTATTTCCACCCCCAATGTAATACCACATTTAGCATTTGAATTAACAGTAAAAAAAAAAATATTGTTAACCTTTTACTATACGTCTTAGAGTATCACAATAATATCATGTTGTGAGTTCAGTATCGTGATATGTATTGAATTGTGACATGAGGGTATCGTTACACCCCTAGTTTGAACAGTAATATATTTATTTTCATTAAGTTTCAACCAGAAATAAAGGAGTTGTTGCACAGTGGAGGGCCAAGACAGGATGCATCCTTAAGTTAATGATTACTGGCAAGTCATTCATAGTGCAGAATGAGTGACAAGACTAGATTGAGGAGGATTAGACTATTACACACTGTGTTCCACCAAAAAATTTAATTCCACTTTATAAAATATTTTTTACTCTCATAACAAATGTAAAATGTGACCTGTCTACACATTCACATTCAAATGTAGTTGGCAGATGCTTCTATCCAAGGTGAATTATATTGCAATTAAGATATACATTTTATCTGTTCATGCATTCCCTGGATTGACCTCGGCATTGCTAGCACAACGCTCTTCCGGAAAGCTGGTCTCACTACAATTTAATAGCAGATGTTTGTTTTAAACTTTCAGCTTGTGAACACTAAAAAAGCAGCTGTGTGTCTTGCATATCTGCCTATTTTAGGCCAGTTCATTAAACTTAATTCAGCCTGTTGCATACAGCTCAGTGATGGTATGAATAGAGGCCTAAAAATCTGCCTCAGGAACGTACATTTCTCTTACACATTATATGCATTCAAATGAATCAAGGCATAATAAAGATACATTTCTATTTCTCTCAGCTCTTTGCAGTGCTGTCTTTCTAATGGCACATGTTAGTTCTTAATTTTAACACAGAAGTCTGTTAAAGTGCCTCTTACCTACACAGTATTGTAGACTGTACTTGCGAGACAAGCAGTTAGCCACAGACTGCCAATGTGAGTCAGCCGAGGACTTTTGAACCCTTGTTTCAGTGCTGACAGGCAACTGGCCAAAACATACCCTGCACAGAGCACAACTACCTGCAAAATGACAGAAAGGAAATTATGTGATGATATACAAAGCAACCATTTTGTGAACAGCAATTTTTTTTTACTATCTTTATAAATAATTAAAACTATATTTTATCTATCCCTCTCATTTTTATTATTAGTATTACAATTACTAATAAATAAATAATAATTATTATAGTATGTTTTAAAATTAAATAACTAATCCAAAACTAAAGGCACTCATTACCTCTTAAAGTCATAAAGATGTCAACTTTATTCAGATCACACACTGTACTTTTTTTGTGTAATTTTACAGAAAAAGACTAGCCTCTAAAATGCTCCAGTAAAACCCTTATTGGTAAAAAGTTACCTTATTGTACACAGAGAAAAATTGTTTAACATTACATTGTATGTAATTTTACTGTAAAATATTGTCAAATATATATTTTTGGAAGTAAAAAAAACTATGAATTACATAAATATTCTAACATGTAAAAAGTGTGACATCTCATATGATTGTATTTTGTTTAAATCGTTGTGTTTGTTTTATATTTAGTTATCTATAATGTACATTTGATTTTTTTTTTGTAATAAACACAGTAAAACAGTAAAAAACATTCATTCCCACCATTATGATAATGGTGAAACTATTCTTCCCATTAAAACCCAGTAACCTTCAACTCCTATAATTCTTCTGATAGTAGGCTAAGAAAGACTAAGATAGAATGAAAGACAGAGAGAAGGTGGAGACTTGGAAAGCACAGACTAAATCTGCCATCATCGACTCTCTACTGACAACCGGTCTGGCATGATGCGTGCTCTTGAGGCAAAAGAGCGCCCGGCCACCGGCCAGCAGTGCATACCAAAAACAAAAGCCCAAGGCCGCGGTGTGATCTCCTTTCTCCAGCTTGCCTCACTCCCTTCTCTGGCGGAAAACGGATAAGGGAAAGAAGGAGCGACGGAAACCATGCCCTGTGCAGGAGTGGTGGGAACCAGGGGGAAGACCACCATTGAGCCTAATGCAAACCCTTAAGACTATCAACCTTTTCTAATAATATAGTGCACGTAAAAATGGAGCACTATAATATATTTTATAAAACGGATAGCTCCGGTTCTTGATTCTGATTGGTTGAGCCAAGTTTGAAGCCGTTGTAAATTACTCTACAATGATACACCTGTGACCTCATTAAAATAAATATTTTTATGGTCAAGCTGTTTTATAGAAGCAATACTGTAAAGCTGTGGTTTAGAGTGAATTTAGAGACGCTCCACGTCGTGCCTAACATCGCCTCTTAGCTGTTCTAAATTCTCTGTAAAAACTTCACAGGGCTTATTGCTTTAATAAGTGTTCCTGTAGTTTAAGCAGTAAAATATGATGTTAGCAACAGCAGGTTATAGGTTCAATTCCCAGGGAAAGCAAGATCTGATATAACTAATCAGTTGAATGCAAAGGTGCTTTGGATAAAAGCATTTGCCAAATACATAAATCGAAAACATACTATGCCATGTTTATATTTAAGAATATTTTATGCAGACGTTTTGTGCATTTCATTTCACATAGATGTCCATAAGGTAAATCTGCTTTGACTAGACCATTATCACTGTGCAAAATGATGCAGCTGCAGGTCATTTTTATGTATTCCATATTTCTTCAGTAAATGCTACAAACTATTATCGTAATTACTGGAAATCTCAGCAGAGAGGCAACAGCCCCATCTACATATCTATTTTTCTCTGTACCAATTTACAGTATATTGTTCAGTATCCGGATTTTGTACATCTGTAAGATAATTGTTGATATACAGTAATGGCAACACAGAAGAATGTAGCCTATATTTTTATTTATATCATGTATTTGATAAATTTATGTCACGTATTTAATTTATTAATCATAAAAAACTACAAAAATAGATTTCATCATTTTTAATTTTAGTCATTTTACTTCTTTTCCCTACTGCAGGAGTTCACTTCACATGAAAAATGTTGTCCAGTTTAAAGTGAAAGCTGAAATGGCCTATTTAATTGAGAGCGGATAAAAGGAAACTGCAAAGAGCCTATTTGGCACAATCTGGCGGTTATTAAACAATCCTACTAACAGTCTTCAGCCTTTCTAGTCAAGTTTGAATAGTTAAAATCACATACTGTATAAAAGTAGATGTATTACTGTCCCTGATGGATAGACCCGTGTCTTTGCCACAAACTAAAAACTAAAGCTGACTAAAGTTGTATTACTGTACAACAAAAGTTTTAATCAGAATTTTGCATATTAAACGTCACCGCTTGCCGAGGTCACAGCTAACTGACATCATTGCTGACTTTTAGTTTTACAAGTAATTTATAAGTAGTCTATTTGACCAGTGATTTATCAACTTATAGCTATCAACTATACATACTGTACATTAGTGTAAATTTTAACCACAGAATTTTAAGTGTAGCAAAAATGCAGCAGGTCATCATTAATGTTTTAAACAGTTTTCTGTACTGTTCTGTCATTTTTGCCTCATTCATTAAAAACAAAACAAAAAAACAACAACATAATTTTAAGTAATGGTATTAAATATACTACATTATATACACTTACAATCACTGGAGGGTATTTTTTTTATTATGTTGATGAATTAACTATTCATGTTTTAAGATGTAGCCTACTGACAGATAATTCAAATGAATGACTATAGGTCACCTTTATTGTGTCAAAGTTTTTTATGATTATTTATCAAAGTTAAGTTTAAAACCGCCTTCATTAATCTAGACAAATTTAAAAACAATCGTTTCTTTACTGTTCATACATTTAGTATGTCATACAGACAGTGTGTGCATGTAATATCGCCTACTTTAATGTTTTGTTAACCACTATCTGTAGCCTAATAACAGTGAAATATAGCCTAATGATAACAAAATATACATCATTGTTTTAACACGAGTGGTTACCTAAAAGAAAGTGGAGATCAATATCAAGGCTGGGGTGTCTGACCGTTAAACCTTTCATCCTCATGCCGAGTTAAAGTAGCCTAAATGAATTTGACGTTATGCATAATTCCATTCATTAACTTGTTTACGTCATTTTAGTCTGAAAAGTGCACACGTAAACAAATGTAGCCAACTCTAATCGAGCACACGCGCTGAATGAAATGAAACACTGCAATGATGTTGGACGAAAGTTTACCCACAATGCTACAAAAGGGCGCTGACAGTGAGCCTACCTGTTGCAATCGATGTCAGCAGATGGTCCACTGTAAGGTTTGAACTCGACAATTATCCCAAACGAGAAAAATATTGCTTGATTTGATCGCTGGTAAAAGCCCGTGGAAGGGGAAACGGCCAGTCTTTTGATGAGCTGTCAGGATACATAATAAAGTGTGCTCTGCTCAGTCTGTCACTGAACGCTCGTACTTATGAGTCTGTACGTCATTGACCACACCCGCCTGAATCACCTCCTCCTGCTGAACATCTGCTTTTCAAGCGCTCATTATATGTAGGCTACTCTGTATGAACCTGATGAAAATTATCATTGTTCAGTTGTTTACTACACTTAACAGCTGGATCATTCCTGTTATGCAATATATTTTGATATATATATAGCCTCTATATATATATATGTGAAACAAACAAATACCACAAAACGTTAAATTTGATCAAATCCTGTCAAAAGTTTGGAAACATTAGCGTTTTTTTAAGTCTCTTATACTCACACTCGCTTCATTTATTTAATCAAAAATAGGCTACAGTAAAAACAGTAATGTTATGAAATATTATTACAAATTAAAGTGTTTGTTTTCTACTTTAATAAATGTAAATGTAGTTTGTGATGTCAAAATAATTTCTTCAGTCTTCAGTGTCACATGATCAGAAATCATTCTAATGTGCGGATTTGCTACTCAATAAACATGTGTTTTTATTATCATCAATGTTGATAACAGTTTTTGCTTAGCATTTTTGTGGAAATTTGTGGTAAGATTATAGAAGAGAGAAATTAATACTTTTATTCATGGAGGATGCATTAAATGGATCGAAAGTGACAGCGAAGACATTTATAATGTAACAAAATATTTCTATCTAATAAATGGTTTCATAAATGTAATAAATCAATTTAATGAATGTAAATACATGCTGTTTATTTGACTTTCTATTCATCAAAGAATCCTCAAAACATATTAAGCAGCACAACTGTTTTCATTTTCAACATTGATAATAATAATAATAAATGTTTCTTGAGCAGCAAATCAGAAGCATAAAAAATGTTAAGTTTAATATTTTGTTAAGTAGCCTATTAAAACAGGGTCATAAATGATGGCTACATGAACATGAACAGCAGACGCACTACTGACTTGTCATAGATTTATAATTCAAGCACAACACCACAGATTATACAGAAAATAATTTTTCATGTTTTGGCAATTTGACAAGGAAATGTGTACTCTTAAAATTACTTGGGTAACACTTTATTTTACAGTGTCCATGTTACACTATACTAATAACAGTAAATGATGCATAATTACATGCAACTAACTCTAACCTCACTGCTAACCTTAATGTTGTTAATTAATATTAGCTACTTAAACGTACACTCTAACCACCTTAAAATACTGTGTAACCATTACACTGTAAAAAGTCGTTCAGTGCTATTGTCCATATGACTTAATTTTAAAAACTATATTTATTCCAATAAATTAATTTATTTTTCTTTCTTTGTTTTTTGAGTTGTCAAAAAGTAAAAAGTGTGACTATTTTCGTTACTTAATATTTTCTATAATAAAATTAATTTTATCGGACTTCACCATAAATTGATTTTACAAAACTTATTTTAAAAGTTTATATCAGACGTATATACGTAAGAAGACACACGACCCGCCCACCTGCATCCACGGAAGAACAAGCCCGGGCAAATTCTTTACTGTCGTCTCGTCTGTTCCAGAAGTTTATTCGAACGGGGTTTTCTACGGAGCCGGATAATTTATACTTCACGTACCTCATCTCATGTAAGTAACTCTTTGTGTTGTTAAAAGTTATGTTTACCCTAATTAACGTGTTTGTGTTGCGCAATCGCTCTGTCGAAGAGCGCCAATTTCGAATGTGCTCTAACGTTACTTCAAACAGTTTGTCAACTTGAGCCACATACTGTATTAATCTACATGTGTGTGCGTTGTAAGGTATGAGTAATGTTGTCTTTGTGTGATAGTTTAATGTTTCAGAGGTGTTTGTAACTTATTCAAAAACATTGTTGTGGCTTCGACAGTTTGGCAGTGGACTCAGACGCACACGACGCCACAGCTAACTTTAGCTGCTAGCTAAGTGATTAGCTATCGTCGATTGGAGATAAACGTTAATGTGCCAGAGCAGCAGTTAATTTGTCGATTACACAATCCACACAATCTAACCTAAACCACATTGACGAGGGAGCAAACATTTGCCAGTATGAGTGTGGGCACTGTTAGCTTGTGTGGATCAGCACATGGCATAGGTCCTCTTTCACAAGTGTTATTTACTAAAATAAGTTTTGCGATAAACGAAAGTTAATCATTCTTGTCTTGTTCAGCAGGATACTCTTCACATGTATTTTTAAAATGTCTTTTATCAGGCTTGTATTCAAAAGGCTAGTAGAGGTAACTAACTCTTTTTTTTTTTCTCCCCATTGACAGACGGGATGGCCCTGTAAAGTGTGCAGCACTGTGGTACCAGGAAAGAGTGACATTTTAAAGCATTATAGACTTCATCATGGGACTTTTGGACACAGCCATGCCTTGTATTCATATAGATTGCCCATGCTCTTTTAAATCTCGGAGTTCCTTCCGCTCTCACCTCTCAAGATACCACCCAGAACTGTCACTGCGCTTTTGAACAGTTGTTTTCTTTGTCTGTTCAACATCATTATACTTTGGACATAACGTTGAATTTTCAGGATGTTGTAATGGTTTATCCTTATCATGTTTTATACTATGCTGGAGGTCATACTTTCTGGTGTTAAAAAGTTTATATTTTATACACACAAAATAGACCTGGTGTGAAGCTGCACTTTAAAAAGTGGTCGGTAAGTGAGATCAGTGAGATGTTTGAGTAAAGCTGTTCAAAATATTCACATGCTGTGAAGGTATTATGCTATTGTATTATGCTAAGTTGAGGTCAGAAGCTCATGCTTGTGACCTGTAATGTTAGTGTTAAAATGTTTAAATATGTTCACACTGTACTGTTAAAGGGATAGTTTGTATTAAAATGAAAATTGTCATTTACTCACCCTCAAGTTGTTTAAAACCTGTATGAATTTCTTTCTTCTGCAGAACACAAAGGAAAATATTTTGAAGAATGTCAGTAACCAAACAGTTAACTGGACCTATTGACTTCAATAGTAAGAAAAAAAAGACTATGGACGTCAATAGGTCCAGTTAACTGTTTGGTTACTGACATTCTTCAAAATATTTTCCTTTGTGTTCAGCAGAAGAAAGAAATTCATACAGGTTTTAAACAACTTGAGGGTGAGTAAATGACAATTTTCATTTTAAAACAAACTATCCCTTTAACAGTACAGTGTGAACAACATTTTAACACTGTAAAATGTTTTAATATTATGTATGTACACAGTAAAATATACTGTGAAGGTGTTCTACAAACCTGCACTTTATAAGCTGAGATCATGCTTTTTTTAATGCATGAATAGATGTTATGTAAGGGATAATGTATAGCGAGGCGGTTGTTATAGCGAATACCACCCCGACAGGCTGACTAGGTGCCCGACCTGAAGCGGAGCCTGAAGGGTTTGTATTCGCTATAACAACCACCTCGCTATACATTATCCCGCTTATTACATGGCTACCTACCAAATAAATCAATAATTTGACTCAAAATATTGATTTAAAAAGGAGTTTATTGATTTAAAAACGATTGTATTGCTTCCGCTAAAGAAAATAGTCTGTTCCGTCTCTGAACTGCGTCCTTGGTAACGCTCTGTTTTTCATGGCAACGGTCAGTTATACTAAGCAGCGTCTGTTATCAAGAAATAACACACCGCATTCTACATTGGAATTCTACCAAGCCATGTAATAATGATTGTTAACTGTCCAGCTCATTTTGAATATAGCTTGTGAACTGTTACAAAAGTGCCTGTTGACTTAAAATGTTGTAACATTATGTACACAGTAAAAAACTGTACTGTGAAGGTATTACACTAACCTGCACTTTATTTGCTGAGGGCATACTTGCTTTAATGCCTGAATACCAATGTTTATACTGTACATTTCTACGGTTTTGTATATGGCAATGATTAAAATAAATGTTGGAAATTGACATAATAGCAACTAATTATTTGAAGCCGTTTACACTTCCAAAACAAAGAAAGGGCAAATTGGTCCAAATTAATAAATCAAGACATTAACTACTATTTTTTTCATTTAAAAGTAACCTATTTTATTTAAGTCTAATGTGTATAATATGCTGATATTTTTTACATTGATTGTACTCAATTTTTTTGCTTTTTCTGAAAATGCTACTTAATCTTTTCGCATTCATTGAATGTCACATTATTAAGTTGTCCTTACTCAAAATATCAGTTAGTTCACTAAACTTAAAAAAAGTAGTTGGAAAATGTTGTCTTAATTTTATTGAGTTAGATCCAAGTAACACTTTTAACAGTGTACCATTAAAATCTGATCTCACAGCTGATCAATTAGTTATTAAAAAGCAAACTATGCAAGTGCATGCTGACAATAATGGCTGAAAACACATTAATTTAATTATTAAGATAAAATTGCAGATTACGTGCACCCTCGCTTTATCTACATTCACTGGATATAATAATAATAATAATAACAATAATAAAATATTATATAATAACAATACCAATAAGCAGGTTATATATCTCACAAGAAAACAAAGACAAGGAACATTTATCATATTTGACTTATAATACCATGTTTTAACTCAAATACACAAGCAATCCAGTGTGACTTAGGCTGCGGTGAGGCAAAGCTTGCCACAAACTACTAGAATTACTTTGACCAAGTAACAACTCCCAAAACCAATGCACGGATGATATGAAGAATCTGCAATTTCAGCACAATTTACAAAGGTTTCAATCCAATAATACCCAGGCCTCTCATTTTATTTATGTAACTGAAGATAATGCAGTTTTTTTTTGAAAACTTGTCCAAAATGTTTAACCTAAAGCCAAAGACAATGAAAAAAGAATAAAAGCACATTTGCAGCACAAATGGAAGACAAACAAATAATTTAAATGGAGAAGCAGGTCTAATGGTGTTGGCCTATTTACAGTCATAGTTTTTGGACCTCATAGAATAGAAGTGAATGGTGGTAAATTGTGCCCTTTAACAAGGTCTCATAATGCACTGTAATGGCTCAGTAAATGTAGAAAGGTAGAGGCATCACCACAGGAGACCAAGGCTTTAAGCAGAAGCTCAGACGAAATGCTTTTCTCCCATTTTCCTTGTGCACCTGCATTCAGTATGTCAGATAACAGCCATGTAACCTGCTGAGATGATTGCCCCTGTTACCCGCCTCTCAAGCCCCAGCTCTCAGAGTTCTGCTAGTACATGTATGGTGATTACAGCTACCTTGCCTACAGTGAGCCTGAGAACATATTTGTTGTGTCCCAAATTATTAATAATCACGTCACAGTAAACTATAGCAAATAAACGTATATAGAGGTAAAGGTGAAGCCATTGCAAATAAAAAAAATTGCATTTACCATTCGTTTAAAAAAAAAAAATCATATATGGACCCTTTTCTCAGACTGTGAAAGTGCATTTTTTCGCACATAGGCTAATAGACTAAGATTCCTCAGAAACGCTGCCAGAAGCTGTGTCAGGTTATACATATCATTTGCAACAGGTCAGAACAGCAAAAGGGTGTTTGATTAAGTACTAAAGATGCTTGCCATGAAGGGGTTGAATTATTTTGAGACTGTAGAAGTCATTAAAAGTTGCATTTTCAGTTGAATTTAGGGAAACCACTTGGGGCATTTGTTGTGTTGATTTGTTCATTGCAAACAACTGAAAGTCTGTAAATTTTTGCCAACAAATGCAATGGGGGTTGAATAAGTTTGATTGCAACTGTATGTATGTATGTATATATATTATATATATATATATATATATATATATATATATATATATATTATATATATATATATATATTATATATATATATATATATATATATATATATATATATTATATATATATATAATATATATATATACATTTATGACACTACACTTTGTTTTATTACCATGGCAAAACATTACAGAAAACTAGATAACGCTGTCGCATGAGTGCCTGGGGAAAGTTACTTTTAAAAGTAATGTATTACTATACTAAAAAGGAGCAAAATGTGTCACTTTAGTTACTTTTTATGGAATTTTGCGTTACTTTTGCATTGCTTCTGGGTTTCCTTGTTTGTTTTTTGTTATTATATTTTTGAAAAATGAAAAAGGTCCTTTCACACCAAGTTTAATTTCTAAATGCTAATTCACACCTGTACAGTAGAGGGCGCAGCTCAAACTAAACTTTCAAATAAATGCAGGAGAAGAAAGTTCAACAATCTGACAAAAACAAAAAAATGAAACAAATGTGGTTTAAACAGTCATTTTTGCTTACTCGTATGGTTAAATTGGATCATCGAAAGACAACAGCAAAGACATTAGTTCCTCACAGCCAACTAAAACAAAAACACAACATAAACAGGCATGGTCCTTGGCCTGGTCGTCACTCATCCTTTTATCCTCCTGGAGCTCTTCTGTGAGATTCGGGAAACACTTGCACTACCAGAGCTGTCAGTTAATAAATGTGTAAAGTAATTTGCTTTACTAATTTGAAGAAGTTACTCAGATTTGTTGTTGTAAATTTAAACGTAGTGAGTTACTTTAGAAGTTACTTGAAAAAAGTAATCTGATTACATAACATCACTTGTAATGCGTTACTCATACACGACAATCTTTATCTCTTCTGACCAATGTAATCAAGCTCTTGATATTTTTTTCCTCTATTGCTATTGGGGCAAGTGGGAACGCATCAATTATATTTGTTGTAGATTCCATTCAACACTATAGAAGTTTACCCAACTATGATGACTTCTGAGAATCCGGGAAATGTGCAAAGGATCCATTGCGTTTCCATGACTTCCCACAGAGCGAAAGGAGTCACATTTGCTGTCACTATTTCAGTAGATTATTAGAAACCCCACTGCAACAGTGACAGCACTTATTAATAAATAGATAACGTAAACAGTAAATAAATAAAAAGCTTGGCTAGATTTACAATATGGAACGTGCAATCAATTATGTTTAATGGTGAGAAGATTGGGTCATTTTCCTGATTCAATCATTTATACTCCAGAAAAAAACATCTAAAGTCATTTGAGCAGAGTTAAATATTATGATTTTTTTTTGTTCATCACTATGGTCAGTGATTTTCAAACCTGTCCCGGAACGGGAACGGAAGTAATGAATTATGTCTCCCTCATCTAACACACCTGATTCAACTCAGTTCATTAGTACAGACTGCAAGACTTGAATCGGTGATGAGGAAGACATCCAAAATGTGCAATGGTGGGGGGTTTCAAGGACAGGTTTGAGAAGCACTGCTATAGCATACACCGGGCCAAACAGTGTTAAATGGTACATACTTGTGGTGTTAAAAATGATTGCCATAACATTTAGCTTATTCAAACACTAAACAGCAATGCAAGCATAGATAAACCAAAGGTTAGCCACACCTGAGCTCGTGCTCCATGTGCCGTCCTCAGCGGACTATGCTTTAGTAATCTGGAGGAAGAGATTCTGCACCTCCGGAGCGCTGTTCTCTCCTCTTCAGATCTCATTATTACTGCAAGAAATGGGCCCTGCTGATGAAATGAGATGGAAGAATAAGGAAAAGATATAGGGCCAGCTTGAATAGCAGAGATGTACCTAACCGAGACAGGTCTGCCTTAGTAATAATCATCATTCAGTGATGGAGACCTCTTCCCTGCATGAAGACTACTTCAATAATCACTATCATGAACTCTGAAGCAAGGTGGGAAAACGGAGGGAAAAGGCGGAATTAGCTCTATAATAAGGAGAACAGCCCAGTATTCAATTTGCCTGCCTATACCAAAAACTATATGACTGGCAGCGATGGAAACTATGGTGTCTCAAAAGCAATTTTTACACTGAAGACACGAATACAGGTGTGACACATATTAGTGGTGTGAATGAATCAGTTTGTTTGAACAAATCAGTTCAAAAGTTATTGAGTAATGCAGTTCCAGTTACTTCATTTACTTTTGTTCCACCAAAAGTTACAAACAAATCCACAGCAGCCGGACATCTCTGAGCAACACACATTAGTGGCGTTCCTGCATGAATCAGTTTGTTTGAACGAATCAGTTAAATGAATCATCATCAGTAAATTGCAGACTGGCTGTCTGGAAGGTGTTAACACAGACAAGCGAAGTGATAGGCTACAGTAAAAAGCCCCTGTGCTAAACGCCATTGGACCAAATAAATTTGAGGACCAAAACTAGCTCTTGCATAAATTTTACTTGGATATTATTATTTCAAAAATAACGCAAAACACAATATCTGCCAGCCAATTATCAGCATTTATTCAAGGGGTATGGGTAGGCTACTTTTATGTGGCAATACAAATTATATAATTCATTTTCCTGTTAGCATAAGAGCCAAAACATAAATCGCAGAGTCAGAGGGAGAAAATGCCAGTGGGCAGAAAAATGCCTTCCTTAAATAAACGTGCAGAAAATGTGCCACAACATCAACAACTTCCTCTCTCACTTCTACAAAGCTTCATGTTGACCTCTGATGCCCTTGTGGGTCATCTTGAACCCCTGGCATTGGCATGACCCTGGCAGCACAAGTCAGGAGGTTTTAATTCCTTGTTCAAGAGGCCCTGTGTCACTGAACCAATGTTCTTCACGGTTGTTTGTGCCAGCGGGTCTGGGATCTTCCTCTTCTTTACAAATCAATCATTCTCTGGAATGGATACTTCTTCTTTTCTTGTCAGCTGTTTTCCGGCTCCGGGGCTCTTGTGACCTGTGCAGCAGATGGTAAAGATGAAATGATGGTGGGATACGGATTTGTTGAGTGCATGCATGATAAGATACGCACTTAAGTAGGCTACTATTTTTCAGTCTAACCGTATGGTTGTTGATCAAACTATCAAATGCCAAACTCTCTTAATGTCAGTATTCCACCATCTCGTATCTACTGAGCTACAGATCTCTTTAAACACAAAATATGTTGTACACAAAGCTGCTCTGATTTCTACACCCAACACTTTTCTAGCAAAATTCAAAAATAAATATCTAGCACAATATCTTGAAAATAATAATAATACAATATTCTATATGGATGTCAATAGAACAAATGTTTTAGTGTCAGGAATAAATATTCAAATGAAAGAATAAACAAATTATTCTCCTTACTGTAATAATGTGGCTGCACTCTAAATATTAAATCATAAAATACTATAATTTTATATCAGTATGTTTTGATTTGCACATTGTTCTTACAAACCTTAAAAACGGGGGAAAAAATGTGAGGACGACTGAAAATTAGACCAATTGAATATCAAAATGACAAGCAGTGACACTCAACAACCCAATCACATTACAACAATGTGGTGTGATTTTTATATGTTTCTATAAGGGATCAGTCATCAGTCCAGGATTTATTAGAATCGGTCCAATTTATCTTCTTTAATTCATTTTAGATAGACTTAATTTCAACATTTTCAGGAAAGTTCTATGCCCATATGCTGCTGAAATAATAAAATAAATAACAAAGATAAAGAAAATGGGCACACACGGCCATGTCAAGCATGTCAAAACATTTGCATGCATGAAACAATACTTCAATACTGTCTGAGTGAGCCTTATGACATTTTGTTTTTATTGTATTTTATTACATTTAATTTTCATTTGTATGACAGGAACTGAAATCTGTCAGAGTTGTGAATTCAGTAATGCAATAAAATTCTGTTCTTCGGTGAAAAGAGGACTGCAGAGTCTGAAGAGCCAATTTACAGGCCTCAGACATAATGAATTATTTAAATCTTGTATAAAAGATAGCAGTCAGTGTATCAAATTTCACTGCTGCTGAAAACACGTTAGTTGATATTCTGACTGTGACTTCTGACCATATTTTCACAGCTTGAATAGATAAGATTTCTCTGGTTAAATAAATGATTTCTGGGAAGCTGATGGAGTTGCAAAGTACATAGAATTATAACTCCATGATTAACCACAGAATCTACCCAAACACTCTATATTATTATATATCAAACTAGAAATTAGGAATGTGTTTAATGTGAAACAGCTTACAAATAGTGACAAAAGTAAAATGGAAAACATTGTAAATCCTTCATGATAAATTGAGGCAGAGAGAACAGGGAAAAGAACCGAAAAAGAGAATGAAGGCATTTCAGAGGGCCACAGTCCAGGCTACACAATCCCTGGAGATTTATCGAGATTTTTGCTGGCCTCTTTCAACAGACAGTCTTACCAGATATAGTTACGGACCAAAACCACTCAAACATGAAGTAAACATCAGCATCTGAATACACTCATGCAGCAGCAGTTTTTTTTTCAGTAGCATTGCACTTTTGTAGATAGATTAACCAGATGCAGAAAGCTGGGAATTTAAAATTTTTAACATAAAACATATAGGCCTGGTTCCACAGACAGGGCTTAGATTAGCCAGCATTAAGCCTTGTTCAATTAGGACATCGAAGTAGCTTTTATAAACCTGCCTTATTAGGGGGGAAAAATACATTGCTAGTGTGCATCTTGAGACAAAACAATGGCACTGACATATTTTAAGATTTATCAGTGCAAGTTGCTTTCAGTTAATAAACATTTATTTTAGTCCAGGACTGGGCTTAAGCCTAGCCTATGAAACCGGCCCCCAGGGGTTAGTAGACTTTTTCTATATTCTCACTCAGCCAACAAGACAAAGTAGGTAAGACTACTGGGAGTATTTTCTTTCATTGAGAGATTTTAATTAGAAACATTGTATGCCATTACTATAAGGTGATATATAGACAACTAGGAGTATACCAACATCATAATGTTAACCATACCCAAATAGCTATTTAGGTATTGCTGTTTAAGTTATTGTAACAATATGTTTAAAACAATTATAGTTTTAGAATTTAGTTCGAATTAATATTATTACAACATCAAATGGCAAATAACAATAGATTTGATAAAATAATCCACCATTATAGTATACTTTAAAATGCTCTTGGGTGAAATTGACCTTTTGCTTCCACGACCCAATCAAAAAAGAATCCTAAAAATGAGTGTGTGTTTCAATAGGCCAATAGTGCTTCACAATCAACTGCATTCAGATCTGGCATGTAACACCACTATCCACACTGATCCCAATTGATAAAATCAAGTCCTTCCTAAATATTTTATTCCCTCATTAATAAAACGCGTGGCATTACAGAAGTAAAATGAGTTGTGAATGCGATTTCATTCTTACTGTAATTGTAATGAAGCGGAAAGAATGGAGCAGAGAGCGAATCCAAGTGCAAGCACATTTAATGGTGAAACAAACAAAAGACAATCAGGCCAGGAACATCACGACAGCAACCATTACACCATAACAACATTAAGAACTGAACTTAAACACAGGGCTTAAATACAAGGGAAGACAAGCTAAACAAGATAACAAGGGGGCGTGGTAAACCTGGAACACCTGGGAAGACTAATCAACATAACAGGGAACAGCTGAACATGGGACAAAACACATGGCAGGAACACATGACAAACAGGTAAGACCCTCGGGCGGCCACGGCGGTGAAGACCCCTCGGGCGGCCACGGCGGTGACCTACTGCCCCCCCCCCCCCCAAAATTTTCCTGGGGGTAGCTATGGGGTCATCAGCTGGAGCCGGCTCAGTTAGAGAGACTGGCTCGGCGGCGGCCATATTGTCCGGGGACACCGGCTCGGTGAACGTGACGTGCTGCGTCTCTGGCTGGACGGTCTCTGGCTGGACGGTCTCTGGCTGGACGGTCTCTGGCTGGACGGTCTCTGGCTGGACTGTCTCTGGCTGGACGGTCTCTGGCTGGACGGTCTCTGGCTGGACGGTCTCTGGCTGGACGGTCTCTGGCTGGATGGTCTCTGGCTGGACGTGAAGCTCTGGCTGGACGTGAAGCTCTGGCTGGACGTGAAGCTCTGGCTGGACGTGAAGCTCGGGCTTGGAGGGTACTGTGGGGTCGCAGGGCTCCGTATCTGCCAACCCCACCGTAAAGGTTGAGTCATAAAATAACAAGGCCAACTCCATGTAAAACTCTATGGTCCATTGCGGATCATGCAATGGCATGATTGACCCTAATGGCTCATATAGCCCACCACTGAAGAAGATCATCAGGCACACCGAGTCCATTGAAGTTTCATTGTACAGTTCAATAAAGTCTCTCACGTAATCCTCAATGGGCCGGTCTCCCTGACGGAGGCGCATGATCTGTGCTGCTGGATTCATCGTTGTGGTGAGTTCTTCTGTAATGAAGCGGAAAGAATGGAGCAGAGAGCAAATCCAAGTGCAAGCACTAGTGATGTGACATTTGAACCGAGGCATCGGAGCTTGTGTCGAGAAAAAATGGGCGTGCCAGATGAAGCCGCGATTCGAGGCTTGTGTTGTTAACGTGAAAATCACGTGACTGATGACAAACGAGGCCTCGGTTTGTGTGAAAACGTCATCGGTTCGGTCTGAGTGTCGCTTCTGGTTAAAGGGGTTCGAAACTCGCGCCACCTTGTGGGTGTTGTCAGGAGTAGTAGAAGCAGTTGTAGTGTCAGAGTCAGAGAGTTAGAGAACTCTCATTGTCGTTATTGAGTCATATGTTAGGGCTGTACATTATTACATTAGATCAGGTTAGAATAGTTATTAATAATAATTAATAATTGTTATTATTAATTATAGTAGCTATATTATAGTCTTGTTATATTAATTAAATAAGATTATTTTGATTGCTTTGGATTTTTGGTTGCTTAGATTTTTGGATCTGGACTGGACTGCTTTTTAATTTGGATTGCCCTTTTGGATTTGTTTGCTTTTTATGACATCTTCCTTTTTCCTGGTAATGGAGCCAGCAAGACAGAGGAGATCCTCCCCTGTCTGGGCTCAACAGAAGCATCAGTATCTTCATTTATACCCGCTGGCACTGACATTTTATGCTCCCCTGCATCCTCTGTTCCTTGTGAAAGGATATTTTTCCAAGGCTGGAGAGATTTTGTCCAAGAAGAGGAGTTGTCTAAGCCCCAACACACTTCAAAAAATTAATTTTCTCAATAAAAATCTATTGCAATCCTTCCTTCATTCACCCCAAACTGCAGTGTTTACTGCAGTTTACTTTATTACACTCCCTCGAGTACCTCCACCATAAGCACTGCACTCAACACAGTCACTTTTGTTGTTCATACTGTCCCTATCCAATTTTCTTTTTTAATAAATTAACTGGGTTTGGCAGTTGTCTCTGTACAAGTAAATGCAGAAAGATACACGTTTTATTTCATACACAGGCAATGGACAAATGTCTGCACAGATCTCTTTATTATTGCAAATGAAAGGTTACAGAGACATTAACAGTGAGAAGAAGATAAATAAATAAAACAGAGCGGGAGGGGGGCGGGTCATTGGTTCAGAATGAATTAATTTGGCTGCTATTTCTTTGCACAGTAGCTAGGTGTCACTAGTGAGCAATGCTGAATGAAGCTTCGAGTAATGAACCTTTGGTTGAAGCAATGGGCTGCGAGGTCTCAGTGGTTCAGGAAGCCTCATCTTGCCATCACTAGCAAGTACATTTAATGGTGAAACAAACAAAAGACAATCAGGCCAGGAACATCACGACAGCAACCATTACACCATAACAACATTAAGAACTCACAAAGACTGAACTTAAACACAGGGCTTAAATACAAGGGAAGACAAGCTAAACAAGATAACAAGGGGGCGTGGTAAACCTGGAACACCTGGGAAGACTAATCAACATAACAGGGAACAGCTGAACATGGGACAAGACACATGGCAGGAACACATGACAAACAGGGAATCACATGACAGACGAAAACAAGGAACAAGACACAAAACCCACACCGTGACAGTAATGCATTTAGCTCATTTTACACTGAGAAACAGTGCTCTTTCATGCACAATATGATCTGATATGTTTGGCTCTCACATGCATGGAAAGAGTGTGACAGTTGCATTTTTTCATGACTACAATCAGAAAAGCTCCGTCAAAGAAGGGATGTTGACAGAGAGAAAAACATGAAGCAATATTGTGAACAAGGCTTGAGTTGCTCTGTGGGCCTGATTTCTTGCAGTGAGACAGCTGGATTTACTGCCAAGCCATGCTTCACATTCTCTGCGGGTACATGCTGTGACGTGGGAGTAGGTTTTTGATTCTGGAAAACCATTAAAGCCACAAAACACAGATAAATAAATACAATGAAAGCCATAATTGCTTTGTGGTCTCAGATTATGATTTATCATTTTCTTTAGAAAGAACTAAAGGCAGTAAAATCTCTCTTGGTTCCACATGAGTGTGGAAGAACACGGTGAAGGTCAATTAAGGATGATGCAGCAAGAGACAGTATTTGATGGCTTTGGGGTATTGGGTATCCTCATAACACCCTCATATTGGACATCCTCATTCTCTGGGCTGACAGACACCTCTCTTTTCAGTTGGGCTGGACTATATAACTATAATGCATCAATAATCTCAGTTATCTGATAAGATGCCACTGGCTTTGTCATTTCATGCAAACCGTTGATGCTATAATCCAAAGACTTTTTTAAAGAGAAATGTCATGTTTCTCATTAGATTGTAGGTGACAGCTTATATCACATCTTCAATCAATATTTGTACATGGTCTGTTGATAGCAATCAAATATTTATTGCTAACATTTGTCCATTTCAGTACACCCTCTCGTTATTTTTTTCTTTTAAAAACTTCAGCCACATGGGGGTTGGTAACTTCAGCTGTTGACTCTGTTTTAAGCAGTTTCGCAATGTGGGGTGGAAAAAAAAATACACTGTTTCTGAAAAGATATAGGAAAACATGATTCCTCATAATTACTGGGGAACAATATATGGCAATCAATATAATACTGGCAGTATGTTTTTTAAGATTCATGTTTTTATATTTCATTTTATTGTTTGTTTTATCTGTTTGTAGAGGGGCTTGATTAAAAAGGATAGTACATAATAAATGCAGTACATATCTCAATCTTTTGATTTATTACTGCTTGACAGATTAAGTGCTTGTAAAATGAGCAGTATGTTAGCAAGGGGTTTAAAAATGCTCTAAGTGCAGTTCCATCTGATGTTACACTCAACGTGGACCCATAAAGGGATCCTTCAGCGCATCTGTATTTTATGTTTTGTTTTCATTGCATTTCCATTTTACAAATTCAATTGCAGTATACTAGAATAGTATAGTGCGGGCTGCAATGATAGGTGGAGTTGTGAATATCTGTGAAAGGAGACGCCAGGAGACTATAACCAGGCCTAGACATGTTGTTTCAGAGTTATGCTCATGAAATTATCAAAGGTTATTACTTTAGGATGCATTCTGGCCACAAATACGCACAATTTCTACTTGTGTTTTTTGGTTATCTTTACAACATTTAGCTGAGACTACTAGTCCAACATTTGAATAAGATACAACAACATTGGTTTGATATTGCTATATCATCAAATTATCATTAAAAATAGGTATAAACATTATTTCCTTTACAACCTACTTGAAGCACATGAATAGAGCAGTGTTTGAGAGGAACAATAGCGCCCTCTTCTGACACCATTACATTTCCACTGAATTACCTGCTTTAGCCTTTTATTTGATTGTGACTGACTCAGTTAAGTTACTGATCTGCTTGATGGCAGGTAATGACTGTGGACATGCCAGATAAATATAAACATTGGGCTAAATAAAATTAGCCTACTTTCCTTAATTATTTTCTTTTGCAATAAGCAAAATTTCTTTAAAGAACAGAAATAAAATTTATAGTAAAATGTGATGCAGCCTGGAATCATAACCACAGCATATTCGTTCGTTTAGCCAGAGGAGAACTGTCTCTCCGACTTCTCCCAAGGTTTTTTTTTTCCTGTCGTCTTTTGCCTTTTATCTGCTTAATTTTCTACAATATTATTGACTTGAATGCACTGAAACTATTGGATGAGAACTAAACTGAGCTGGATGACGACATCACGGTTTTCTCCAGAGCTGCTTTAAAGATGAATTGAACTCATTCCATAATTGAACTTTAACACTTCAACACAATTAACGCTTAACTGATTTCAACTGAATAATAACTTTTTATTATATGGTCTTTTTTAGAGCTGCTTTAACAGCAGAATCTAATTCTTTTTGCATAATTGAATAATTCTCCTTTTTATCACTGTAAAGCTGCTTTGAAACAATCTGTAAGCACTATATAACTAAAGGTGACTTGACTTTATTATTGCATAACAAAAGTATATTATGCAAATAGTAGATACTAACATTATTCGTTTAACAGTAGAATGAGCAATGACACAAGATTGTATGCATGCACCAAATCAGCATATTAGAATAATTTCTGATCTTTTGATAAATAGTGGCTGAAAGTACTTTTAAAGTTTAAACCATTCATTATAGATAGCTAGAGATGAACATGCATGGCTCGCACATGGTGTTTAACTGCAATCTCCAAATGAACTGAAGAGGGCATAAGGACACAACAAACAGCTACATTCACAAGCAGTCGTTTTGTAGTGTCTGTCTTTTAACCAATTTCAAATCTGGGACATGCTTCCTTGGGGAGGAACTTCACAAAGAGCTCTAAGCAAATGAGTTTAATGAGGAACCAGTCATTTTAACAGCCCCACCCCTTCACTTAACAGCAGTAAATGATTATGCTAATTACACAAGTTCATATGATACACACCCTTGTTCCCTCTGTCTCTGAATACCACCACAAGGCAGAAGGTTATCAGTTAAGCAGGGACAAGCTATGGGAAATAAGCTGTCGTCCACCTGAGGGGAGACAGGACTGCGCTGTAATCTGAGTGAAGGTTGTTTGAGTTCAGCCGTAGGGTGCTATCCTGCTCCTGTAGAGACAGGCCGAGCTGACGTGCGAGAGAGGGTGTGCCAGCACAATGCCTACACACCCTGCACAGGGCCGGCACGCGTCCTCCTCGACCGCAGCCGCTGCACCCACACTTGCCGTCATATACAAAACCACAGCCCTTGGGGCTCAGGCTTGATCTGAACAGTTTACACTGTCTACTATACCTTAAACATGACTAACAATACTAGCAAAAAGCACAAATTGGCTTTTTTTGATTGAGTGGCCCCACATTTTCTGAGGCTTAATAAAAAGCACATGGGACCAATGTGGTAAATCTGGAAAGAAACTGAAAATGTAGTGCTTTTACTGTGGTTTGATTATCTATAGTAGTATAGCAGCCATTGGCACTGTAGCCTGGCTCCATCAACACTATAAAACCTTCATGAAACACTTTAAAGGGATATAGTTCACCCAAAATTTTTTAATCATTTACTCACCCTCATGTCATTCCAAACGTGCATGTCTTGCTTTCTTCTGCGCAAGACAAAAAAAGATTTTCTCAAGAATGTTAATACTGTTTTTAGTTCAAGTCCGTGTCCAAAACTTTCAAACTCTAATAAGAACATAAAGGTTTTTGGGTCCCATTGACTTTCATAATATGGGCAAAAACAGCTGAAACATTCTTCAAAATATCTTCACTTTTGTGCTCCACAGAAGGTTTGGAACAACAAACGAGGGTGAGCAAATGATGACAGAATTTTCATTTTAGGGTGAACTGTCCCGTTAAAGGCAGTGTTTTAAAAGCAAACAGTAAAAGTTTTGAACAAACCTTGTCCTACTTGAAGAGAGCTCTTGATGGATGAGTGATTTGAACATTGGCTATAGGTAAACAGGATTGATGACTCATCATTAGTAATGTGTTAAGCTTAGGTGCAGAGGCCTTATCTGCTTTAAAATCGAATGATAAGAGCGGGTCTGGTAAAAGAATCAGCGAATGCTAATGCTACTCTCTTTCCTAATCATTGCTCATATGCTGGCATTAGAGTCTTTACAGGCAGGCATGCCGTTGCATGATTTCACCATCAGCATTTCTACAATACTCCACCCGAGAGGAATTATATTGCCTCTGAGGGATAAAAATCAAACTTCAGTTGTTGCATAAGCTCTGTGTTTTGGCATCCAATGGGTCACGATACAGCAGAATCTAGGGCATAAATAATTTACTTTCTCTCTATGGGAGTGATGGCTATGGTCCTAGATGGTGTCCAAAGTAGAGGTGACCCTGTAACTAGAGAGTTGAGATCCTGATCCTCTGTTACAAATGTGCCCTTAAGCAAAGAGCTCTTGAGGTACTGTTCCTGCAATCTGCAAACTGTAAGTTGCTTTGGATGAAAGCATCTGTTAAATGGTTGTGGAAACTTGCAATGGGAGGAATAAATGATTTAGTAGTTTCATGCCCCAGTAGCCCTCACCAGCAGTTATATTGTATGTCCATAAGTCCTGAAGTTCTGAAGAAGGAAATGTATAGAAAATGTGGGTGAAGATTTTAAAATAACTGGTGTATAAAGTGATTTCATATATAGATTTAATGACATGATGCCAATTTTGCATAAGTAGTTTGTTATAATTTTAGATTATATAAAAATATATATCATTGCATATATTTTGCCACTTATTTCTACACTTGACATTTTTGAGTAATTAAATCAAATATTTGCACATGCATTTTAAACTAGATCCTCTATGATTTTATCATCCTGGACATCCTTATTTATAAAATGACATGAGTACACATGAAAACACATGCCTAGACGGTTCATCTTTGTAGAAAAGCCATCCCACACTCCCTTAAAAATTCCTTCATGAATCTCAAACAACATAGAAAACAGGCAATCATACTTTTGTTTGATTTAGAAGATATATTACCAGATGAAAGCTGTATAAATGATGTGCTTATGAACAGTGATTCAGTCAAATAGAGACTTTCACCCTACCTGGAAGTGTTTCTGAGTGCCAAGGTGTTGCCCTATAAACACTCAAGGAGTCCTCTTACCTCACATTGATAGTGTCAGGGTTCTGTCACTTCTGTCTAGTTCATGTCTTGGTTTTGTGACAGAACTCTGACATTCCTGTTTTTGTCTTGTCTTCGTCTGAGAACGCGGTTTCGACCATGTGCGGGGCGTGGTGTTTGGATCCCAGCACTTCGGTCTAGTTTGGCTTCAGTTCGGACATTCATGTTCCGCGTGTTTTGTCGTGTGAGTGTGCGGTTTCGAGTTCGCTCGGGCCATACGCTCTTCTGTATGTTTGTAGCTGTTCAGCTAGTGTTTTACGTGTGAACACGTGGCTTATGATGAGTGTTCTCATTAGTAAAGTAAAGTCAAGTCTGTCTTGTTTTCCCCTCTGGGTAGTTTTTATTGTTTGTTTTATTTTATTAATAAAGAAGCCCTTGTTTTCCTGCACTTGAGTCCTCGCCTCATCTCCTCAACCCCAGAACCTGACAGATTAGATGACCTTATTTTACCGATCTAAATGCCTGGTCTAAAGCGCAGGGCGCAAGTGCACTTAGGGCGTGTCCGAATCCACTTTTGCTAGTTTAACAATGGGAAAAATGGTGTGCGCGTGATGCATGGTCTAAAAGGGTTGTCCCTATTCTCTGAGTAATGGGTGTGTTTTGGGTATAACGTGAAATAAACCAAGCAGAGTCTCATCTCCCATTTCTTTTAAAAGCAGTTGTGGATTGCGCCATGGTGGATTGCTATTTAAAAGACGGAATTTTCAAGTGGAAAAACTGAACGCTTCTCCAGAGAGGAAACGGATCTGCTCGTGCACAAGGTTAAAGCTGTGTGTGTGTGAGAGGTTAAAGCGTGCAAACAGACCATCTACGGGACAAGACATATCTTTATGTAGTACACAATATTAATCTTTTACATTGTATTCCTTTTATTTTAAATATTTGGCTAGTTTGTGTGCTGCTGCTGCCACCCTGTGTGTGTAACAAACAGCAGAGTGTGTGTGTGTGTGTAATAAGCAGAGTGTATGTGCGTTGTGGACCCGCCTATAGCACATACTAACGCGCTCTTAAAATTACCAACAAAATATCGCGTCATTGACTTTAGACCAGGTTTCAGTAGACAGTAGTGCAGTCTATTTTAGTTGCCTGCAACAACCTCATTTTCAGACATTTTCATGGGTGTGAAAATGATAACTGCGTCGGACTGAAACTAGCAAAAAACAATCGCATCGCGCTTGGCGCTGCATTGTGGCGGGTGTTAGGGCCCTAAAAGTGAAAGCTTAGTTCCTATGATTTCTATCATACTTGTGGGAGTTTTATAAGCACTTACATAAGAGCCTACAGTATAGACCTTATGAAGCCCCGCCCATTTTCAGTGCTGCACTTGTTTTTTTCTTTTTTTCTGGTTTGTATTTTCACAGCATGAAGGTAAGATCTTAAGGATTTAGGAATTTTTTCATAATGGGAAAAATCTTCCAACACTGACATTTGTTATAACATCCGCTTCAAACATTACATTGCTCATAACTTTCGTTAACTCTACAATAAGTAAATCCTCTTTACCAGCTAATTACTCTTTGATAGCGATGCCTTAGAAATATACAGAACTACCGCAAAAACGGTAGCCTGGTAATACCAGACTCTGCTACTTCACTTTGCTTCGTAGACAGAGTCTGGCATAGCATAATAGAGATGTTATAAAATGTTAGAATAGTAGGAATAATAGAATAGAATTATATAAATATATGTTTATTAATAATAACTAATAGATTAGAATTATAATAACATATAAATGTTTTCTCTCTCGCTAGGCGGCGATTTCTGAAGTTCAAAATCATTGGTTACCGTAAGCCAAAAGATTAAGTTATTTATGACGTATGTTCCACTGACACACCGCATCGAACACAACATCATGCATCGAACTCAAATCTATGATCGAACTTCAATGTAACCTGCTGTAAACACTTGATGATGCGAGCGAAATATGGTATGAACATGGCTGCAAACGACTTTTTGACGGTGAGTGATGTATGAATATTGCTGCGCTTGACAGGCGAAACTGAGAGAGAGAGAGAGAGAGAGAGAGAAGAGAGAGAGAGAAGAGAGAGAGAGAGAGAGAGAGAGAGAGAGAGAGAGGAGAGAGAGAGAGCGCGCCACTCTCAGGTCTTCAAACAACACGAGCACTATCTTGCTCTCTCTCCCTCGCAAATATTAATCAAAATCAATCGACAAGATAGTAAAAGATCGGAAGACCGCAGTTTCACGTGGAGCATTTGGAGATTTTTAGAGATTAGAGACTCTAGGAACAACATCTCAATGAACAACATCTCAACATTATAAAGGCCTGTCTCATATAGACGCCTGTCTCAAATACAAGCCGGTGCAGTTAGACGATTTGGGCAAATAAAATCCTGGGCTATTATTTGAAGTTTTACGGTATTTAAGACTTGGAAAAGAAAGGAGACACTGACCTGTCAAAAGGCTCCCCAGTTTCTCGCTGACGATCGGCAATAGTTAATAAATTAAACTTTTCCCAAAGGGAGTAGGCCACAACATCACCTCCATTCAACATGTTTAATACACACTCTTCTTGTTCGGGCTTCAGTTTGCTAATGCCGGGAATATTCTCCACAACAGAGCGAATTGCATCCGCGTCTCCCTATCCGCGGTCGTTTTCGATTTCTCTGACCTAACTCTTAAACTTGGCGCTTAGCGACTACGTCACGGCTTCAGCCCGCCTTCTGTTCGTTGATTGGCCCGGCTGTTTTCAGGCCGGTGGAAAACTGAAAGATAGGCTGCTATCTCAGACTGAGTACAGGAGCGAAATGAAATTAGCGGAAGTAGGAAGTCTGACGTAGTCAGGCTACAAAAACGGAGGTTCAAATGCAAAATCCTAAAGATGGCAGCGTGCTTGTTTATCTGGGGCATGAGGTCTATAGATCTCCATTTGTCACTTTACCAGCCAGTAATCACCAAGCCAACTGAACCTCGACTAATATACTAGGAGGATATAATAATGGTTGCAAGGTTTCATTGAGGCGTTTGCGATCCAATTCACATAAACGAGTGAACTCAACCCTGAATTATCTAAATGATACATGACACTCAACCCTCAAAGGATGTCTGTTTAACTTTCACTTCAATTTCTTTGAATGTGCTCTTAAAAGAGTTGTCATGGAAATCAACAAATATTATGCCAGCGCTTGTCTGACATTTGTAGGTGAAAATCATTTCCTTGCAACCTTGTCTACTTGAGATCGGCAGTTGAAAGTTTACAATCCCTTCAGTATCAAAAGCAATTATAAAACTATGCATGCAATGTTTTTTAGTCTCCTTTGCCAATTCAAAACCTCAGTGTTTTTGAGGATGCCTGGTTAAATCTCCTGAGGCTCTCTGAGTGAGTCTGCATAATCAAGTATCCCACACACATTTCCAATATAATCTAAGTAAGACCATCTACACGAGAATAGTGTTTCCTGGAACTTAAAGGGACAATTCACCCAAAAATTAAGATTCTGTCCACATTTACTCACCCTCATTTTGTTCCAGATTTGCATTTAACTTCCAAACCTGACTTACTTTCTTCTGTAAAACACAAAAGAAGATCCTTTGAAGAATTTCAATTGCTTTTGTCCATTACATGAAAGTCAGTGGATTCCGAAAATACACCAACTTTCACTGCATACATGGAAAAAAACGTAATGTTTAGTTGAACTATCCCTTTAAAAGAATGAAATAAGAGTGTCTCCATCCTTACTCAGCCCTTCAAACTCTTAACCTCAACACACGCCGACGCCACTGTTGAGAGCTTTGGCTTCACACTCAAGTTGTCATAAAACTCAATGACATCAGCAGAGAGTTCCCACATTACACTGTAAAAATATTTTAGCAATTTAGTTATTTCAACTTATTTTTTTAACTAGATTGTCGAGACAACAAGAAATTTTAAGTTTTCTTGTCCTCAACTTATCGAAATAAGTTAGTTAAACTAAAAAAAACCCATGCAAAAAGATAACTCAAAATAATGAGTTAACTTTTTTTACAGTGTACAGTATGAGAGTGATTTCATATGGTCTCATGGTCTATATGAGTCCATTGTGTCTAATGCCTCACCAAGATTTTTGTTTCTTTTTGCCTATAATGCAGTAAAAATAGAATTATTTAGATAATTAGAAACACCGCTCTGAATGGAGCTTTAATATTGCTAATGCAAACAAGAAGCTCTCAGTAAGCCAATGGCAGACCGTGAAACTGCTTGGATGTGCAAAATGATACGTATTACACTTCAGATTCTGTCACACACACAGTATGCTGCTGTCTAAACAACATCACCAGCGCTACACACCAATTTTATCTGTTCCAGCTATATAGAACAATCATTGCGGCTTGTGTCCTTATTACATTGACACTTGGCATGCTGTTCTGAAGTGTTATTGAATCAAAATAAGACTCGTCCACAAATCAAGACCAATATAATCTTATAAGCAACAAAAATACAAGGTTTGTATCCTTTGTACCCTTATGACGGATTGAATGGCAAATGGCCGGTGTTGGGCTTGTCAGTAGGAGGCATGTAAAATTAGTTTAGAGTCCTGCACAAGCTCTGTATTTCACAGCAGTAACGCTATTAGATCTCTGTGCTGGCAAGTCTGTGCAGACATAGCCATTTATCAAGAAGGTGCGAACATCTTCCTGTCCATCACAGCCCACACTTGGTGGAACACACCCGTCAAAGAGTGGAGTCCTTGAATTTGATATGAATTATAAATGTCCATTATATATTGAGCCATGTACATATGGCAATATCAAATCTGGTTGGTCGACTCCAACAGCCAGGGGCGCAACTACCTATTGTCAGAGGGGTATGCAGCTACAATTTTGGCGCCTCACAACTTACTACTCGTACCTGCTCGCTCAACGCTCACGGCGACCCCGCCCACTCGCGATATTACCCCACTCCCCCTCTTCTATGTCAAAATTATATGATGTAATCTTATAAGGACGCCTACTCTAGCCTGTTAGTCCTCTAAAATGTTATATAACATTGAGGAAATGCAGAAATGATTTAGAAACACAAAACAGCAGCTACAGATATACATATATATTATTGTTTTTATTTTTTTACCATCACATATAGCGCATACCCACTTTTTGCACCACTGCCAACAGCACAGAAACTTTTCACTGTTTGTATCACTCCACTTTTCCAGGTTTGTGTTTTCCAGACAGTCTATGCATTAGTGGTGGGCATTTTGCAATGACCATATCTGCAGGTTACATTGTCAACTGTAGATTGACTGTCTTTATGAGTGAGTGTTTGCGATTCATTCAAAAACACTGATTAATTCAAAATGAAACAAGTGGTTGCATCTGAAATCACTTTCCGTGTAAGTACTTGCTTAGCAGCTGTTACAAAAGTGTGTTAAGTAGTATGCATGTGTGAATGTATGTAATCCAGATGTACTACATCATGTTATAATTATCATGTGACCTAGTTCACTAACATTCACAAATCCTCTCCCATCGCCTCATGGGATAGTAAGGTATCCATCGGACGCACACTTTGGAAGTAAAAGGCAATATGGGACTATTCAAACTGTTTTTTGAATACAATGATTTACGACATACTACTCTTTTCATGAACTTATTTATGCCTAGTATACAGTGAGGAAGTAGGCATATTTAGATGTAGCCATGGTTGATTGAGCCATTGAATCATTTACTCAACCAATTCATTCAAAAGCAAGGATTATTTCAAGAAGGAACATCCCCTACACTCTTAAAAAATAAAGTTTGGTTATTTTTTTTTTCACTTTTTTAGTGGCATTGATGGTTCCACGAAGAACCTTTAAGCTCCATGGAACCTTTTCATTGCACAAAAGGTTCTCCATAGTAGGGAAAATTGTATTTATATTATTAAAATGTTCCTCACACTAAGAAAAAAAAGATGTCACTACGAAACCACCCTTTCAGAACTTTAATTTCTATAAGTGTACTGTGTGTTACTTGAAGATGAGCAACAGCTTTGGATTCATTTCAAACTATTTTTGTTGGTGGAGGAAAAATAGACAAAGTAACTGGAAATATTGCATCTAAAACATAAACTGCTATATAAAGGTCACGTGTTAAGACTCTGACACTCATCCTTTCTGATGTGAACATTCTCAATTTTTAACCAAAAGTCGAAAATTATTCACTGCTCAAGCCGCATATGATTATGGCATGAAACAGGCATTATATCTAAAAGTTACTTGATTGGTTAGTTTTTTTTTTAAAGTAAAAGCAATTTGTAAAAGTGGAAATTGAGCTGAGTAGGGGTCACTGTTAAAGAGCCACCATCAGTGATTCTACGAACAGTTAAAAGTGGATATAAATTTTACTAGCTGTTGCAGGTTAAGTACTGTGGCAAAGGTGACCCCCAGTCATCACTAACAACGGCTTTTCAGGAAAGCAGCTCTAACCATGAGCCCAGCAGAGGTCAAAGGGCAGGACATCTGTGAAAGCAGCCTCTGACCTCCATACAGAGCTCAATGGAGACAATAAGATCAGGTTTCTGACTGAGTACACCATCAGAAGGCTGCTCTGCATCTGTCTTCTCTATTCTTTACTCCATTTGTACTATTTTTGTGCAATTCCTTTTTTTGTTTCACTTTTGCATCTCATTATCAATCTAATATCTTATGTATTTAACTTTCTTTGGTAGACATAGTATGTCAAGACACATTTAGTTGTCATTAGGCTAAAGATATTTAGATATTCATTAAATGAGTAGTTTACCTAAAAACAGACTTTTTGGTCTGTTTATGTTGTATGCTCCAGTTTGGCGTCAGTAAGATAACATGATCTAGGAGTTGTAAGAACAACTTTTATGACTTTATTTAAAAAAAAAAAACACTTTTAAAGACATTGTTTTTACAGACACCTATAAATGTGTAAAGCTAAACCCATACAAAGTGCATTCAAATAACATTAATTCACTGATATCACAGAAGAGCACAAGAGGATTTCAAGAATCCGACGTCAACATTAACCGTCAGGAAAAGCATTCGGGGACCCTAAAGCATGTGTACATGGTGTTAAACACACATAAAGGATTTAAATAGACCAAGATGGACAAATACATCTCCATTTTGAAAACATTCCAACTGTCCCAGACGTAACGTGGGGATCACCATTTCGTCTCCACTATCCCAGCTGCCCATCTACATTTCACAGGGAAGTCAACAGCGTATGCATGTACCCTTTCAACTTGGTGTCATCCTGCTTGCCGTTCTCAGCTCCCGTCTTCAGTAAGAATTATAGGTCACAACTGCTTCCTCTCATAGGTTCAATCAATAGCATGACCCTGTGTTCTTGGGGGTTTTCATGAAAGCTTTATAAGGATGAACAGAATCACCCCTTCCCCCAGTTAAGAAACCTGTCCCTTGAGGCGTGGGCTTGGGTTTATTCAAGACTTCCACCCGCCTGTCAGATCTTAAGGGACGTGTCTTGCTGTGTTGAACAAACAGATGTGTTCCATGTCTATCATCAGGAGAAAAAAGACCATATGCTGTCCTGGCCTAAAACCTGACATTTTAAAACGGCTTCTTGATGTACATCGGTTCTGTTCCCGTCCCCGTCCGCTGTTTGATTGATAGCCACAGTCCCTGTGAGTTGCGTGAGCTGAATCGTCTACGACAGAGCAAAGGCTCCTAGGGAGCCAGGGATCAAAGTTCAAGCTGGGCTCTCTGCGCCGTTACACTTCAACGGTGCGTCTCAGAAGATCTGTGCAGCGGGAGAGGTCACTTGTCACCCCATGAGGTCACTGTGAGACAACGTAGGCCATACACACAAATTCCCTTCCTTTTACAAAAGTTGAGACTAGTATTAGTGGGTCTTAGACAACATGGCTCAAGGTCAATATGGACTTCTTGTCCACCTGTCCTGCTCAAAAGAACACGCAGAAATCAATCAACGTGATGTTTAGATGTTAAACACAATGCAGTTGTTTGCGTTCCATGTCACTGAGATTAAGGATGCAATTGATAGACTGATCTGATAAGATAAGTATTTTCATGATATGGCTATGTGAAATATATAACATGTAAATATATAATTCATACATTTATTTATCAAGGACGTATTAAATTGAAAATAAATACATTTATAATGTTATATCAATATTAAGCAGCACAACTGTTGTCAACATTAATAATAATAATCTTGAGCAAGATATTGCAATCAGATAATAGAATGATTTCTGAAGGATTATGTGACACTGAAGACTCGAGTAATGAGTCTCAGCTTTGCTATAACAGGACTAAATTACATTTGAACATATATTAAAAAAGAAAATAATTATTATATGTAATAGCTACAAATTTCACAATGTTACTGTTGTGTGCAGTAGTTTTATTAAAATAAATGTATCCTTAGCATAAATAAGTTCATTCTTTCAAAAATATTTAAAAATCTTACCGACCCTACATTTTTTTAATTGTAGTGTATATTTATTAGTTGTTATAAATCTTTATAATAAAGGGTCGCTCACATTTTAGATTAGGTTCCATTTCTCACTATTAACTACAGCTTTTGCCTCAATGGACTCCTAATTACTGTTATAGGTGGTTGTTAAGTTTAGGTATTGGGTAGGATTAAGGGATGTATAATATGGTCATGCAGAACAAGGCATTATTATGTGATTTAGAAGCACTAAACAGCCAATATCCTAGTAATATGCATGCTAAGCAACTAGTTCATTGAGAATTGGAACTAAACTAAATTGTTACCAAAGATTCATATTTGAAATGACTGTAGTGTTCTCGTTCAGAAACAAAGCAAATGTTTTTTTTTTTCTACAATTTTTTTTTGTCAACATGCACAAGCATGAATCCATCTGAAAATTTCACAGGTGTCTTTGTGAAGGGGCAACTGTGCGTCAGCCCTACATCCTCACGAAGGCATTATGTTGATGCCTGTCTATAAGGGTAAGTTTGAACTGATCGGAGAACAAGCCCTGGATCTCCAATGTTTTGTTTTCCCAGCGAGAGGCCCGGATGGAGGAATGGGTCTGTGTGTAGGCCATAAGCCCACAGGAAACAAATATCGGGAAAAAGATCAGCAATCCCAACATGATGCAGCGAGCTAGCGGAGAACTCCGCACCAGAGCAAATCCCACCGACAATGAGCGCGCTCTGAAAACAAGCCTTCAAAATATGACAGCAGTGACCAGCAGCATCATACTAAACATACTTTTAAGAAGAATTCACATCTTTTCCTCATCTCAAAGTAACTGCATGTCTAAAAGCCTAAAAATCAGACATTGTGCTTCAATGGTCAAAATTTGTGCCATATAATCAGTTAAGACCCATGTCACAGCAGCCCCACCCCCAGCTCTTATCAACTAATGCGATAGGTAGTTAGGCAATTTTAAGGAATAGCGTTAGGACAATGTGGATTTGAGGACAATATTGATGGGATAAAGAAGGGATGTCAGATGAATGTCAGGTATTGTGAAGGCTGATAAAGGAGTAAGCCGTGGACCATGAGGAGGTCAGTCATTAGCCATGTGGAACGCTGATCCATAGAGGTGGAGAGGGGCCATTAGGCACACATCAGTGCCATCCCTGCTCCCCAATCCCATCCTGTGCTGGTACAGACACCCAGAACGATGGAAAGGAGAGGTGTTCAGAGGGTGGAGAGGACTGACGGGGAATAAACAAGGGTTCATAGGATCACAGCTTCTCAACGTCTCATACTGCCAAATGAGTACTAGACTTCATGAAACTATTGTGAAACTTCACGAAATTAACTATTACCCGCATTAGAGAGTGTCATTCCTGTGCAAGGTAAGACAAAATAAAAAAGAACCTTGCAAGTGCTAACAAGCACAGCTGAAGATACTTCAACAACATAATATAAGAACTAAAAAATGAAAGTTGCAAGAAAGAAACAGATTTTAAAAAATAGTTTTGTTTACTGTCAGTGGTGTGACCAGTGGTGTGATTACAGCTTCATTGGAAATTAATATTTACCATTTTATTTTTGATTTCATCTTGAACTATTCACTGACAATGTTGTCTTCTTGATAAATACAACAACTTTTAAAAACAAACAAAAAAACAGTGTCCAGTGTGGTGGAAATGACACTAGGGCGGTGAGACAGTCATAAATCTTTGAAAAATTTACTTTTTATCTTCGTTTTCAACAACATAATTCCTATTTTATCGTGGATTTTCATTCATTCCATGATCTCAAAGGTCTGAAACAAGAAAAAAACACAATCTATATATAAATGTAATCAAATAAATTAAGGCATTAAACGGCAAAAAAAAAAAAAAAAAAAAAAAAAAACATTTTTATGTTAATTCTAATAAATTCAAACCCTGGGAAAGAAAAGTTTCTTAAGTTGAAGAGTTTAAGTTGCTTTTTTGGTGAGCTTACATCCAATTTAAAATCAATTTCTTTTACAGAATCAAGATCTTCTACAGTTTGCTGAATGGTCAGGAATCGTGAATCAACTTTTGGTTAGCATTACTGCACTGATAGCTTGACTTTGATGGGGGACCTGTGCTAGTCCCACAGGGCACATATAGGGCCAGGGACCACCTCCCTCTGCTGTCCACCGAGGGAGAGTCACACAGCCACATTGTCCTGCATTGTCGCTGGATGACATCACCGACTGATTTATAACACTGGCTCAGAAAAGGATTCTTTGTGTCCATACAATACGGCTCTAAATGTATGGCACCCCATTAATTGGCGTGCTCACTGAGTATTTGCATAGACGGATTGGTAATAATTAAACATACGGCCCACCTCCTGCTAAACTGATCGGTCAGGATAGACACGGATGTGCTCCTGATGCACAGTTGGTTGAGCAACAGCGGCATTTATGCGCTTAGTGTCATCGGCTGCCTGAAAAATTGCCTGTGCATGAATATGCTTCCACTATTGGCAACTTGACAAGTATTTCTGAATAACTTTGATTGCCAGCCTCAAGCTATGCATGTCCAAGCATTATTTGAAGAAACCAAATTCTACAATCAGGCTTTTTCGAGTACTTTCCCAATGCCTCACATATAATTCCACAACCACAACATGACTGTCTAGTCCTAGTCATTAATTGTTAAGACAATAAGATTCCTTTAAACTTAGGAATACAAACAAGATGTATCTGTGTCTGTTTCTCTGAACATGTGACAGAGGCCCGGCAGGGGGCAGCAGGAGGCAGTGTGGATTTGACAGTATTCAACCAGTAGCACACAACTGACACTCATGAAACTCAATACCACTGTGCGCGCGCTCTCAAACATAAGACACACACACACACACACGCTCAAACGAGCATGTTCCATACTGCCGACACACTCAAACTTGGATTCACATAATGATGCAGCTTCAGGGCAGTAAAACCTTCTGCTTCATCCACATCTACACCCTCATCTGCTGGTGTTGCCTGGACTAGCACGGCTATAACAATTACAAACAGCCTGGCTTCTCTGTTTCTTTGAAAGAAGTCCAGAATGGTTATGAAGCATTAAAAATCAGCAGTAATAGCCACTTTTCAATGTTCAAGGCTAGAAATTAAGGGCAGTTAAGGGCAAAAATGCACCTGTATTTTATAATATTCTATTAGGCCTAGGCTATGTTGCTATATTTTCAGTGACACCGCAATGACCTAGCGGTGACAGCGGTCAAATATCTGAATTTGCCCTCTCAAGTCAGTGAATGTGATGAAAAAAATAAATAAAAACAAAATAAAATAAAAAGGATTAATACTAATTTTTGAATATAGGGATTAGGGATAATGGCACATTTAATTAATAGAAATTCATATATAATCTATTATTCAGATTCTAAAAAAATGGCTTAGTAAATATCACAGTAATAATTAACTTGTTTAACTTAATACCATCTGATCATTTACTTGATTGTTTGAGTTAAACATAAAATATGTTGTACATTTTTTTTTCACTAAGAGAATTTATTTGACTAACCAATTATTTATTTGGAATAGGATACACTAAATATATTTTTGAAATAACTATCAAAATATTTGAGAGTGGAGAATTAAACTGATCTGTTTTAAGAACCAATATTATTAATATATTTAACACACTCTTAAGAAATTGAGAAGTTTACCAAAGCCCGTCTACGGAAATCCTGGGCACTTCCTATTAGCCCCGTTGTATCATCTTTGGTTGCAGTTCCATTCGAATTCCACTGGAGGTGATCGTGAGCGAGCGCAGAATGAATGGGAGTCTATGGAGCTAAACGGCTAAATGTATATCTTTCTCCTGCTTGTCGTTGAATAAACGTAGATTTTATTGTTGATTCCGCAAGTTCAATATAGATCACAGGCCAAAAGTCGAATGAATGAGTAATTATGTCCTTTCGATTTCTTACAGGTTGGGCCGTTGTTGGCCGGAACACGCTAGCATTCTGCTACTGTGTGACGTCATCACATGTTTGAATGGATTTTTAGAACAGATAAGTGAACTTAAAATTGCAATTTTCAGCAGAGTGTATTATCTTTGCCCTCCCTTTTGAATGCAACTTTCAAATTACTTGACAAAAAATTATATCCTGAGAAAAGTGGATTTCTGGGGGTGAAACCCCATAGACTCCCAGTCATTCTGCACTCGCTCGCGAGCGCCCCCGCATGGACAGAGACGTGTTACTGCAGCCAGTCCAGAAACCGGAAGTAACCAGACAGTGCCAATTGACCCTTCGCAAAGACCCGCCCTCCTTAGTTACTGTCGCTATGTTCCGACAAGCTACGCCGCTCTCACGCTCTCACCATGTTCTCACACAGTGAAAAATACATCGCGGAGCAGAGGGAGACTGACAACACGCGGACAGACAGGACAGACCAGGTTACTTTTCGGTTACTTTTGATATTAAGCATGTTAAACAAAGTCTCACCTTTCAAATATGGTCATTTTTTGAAAGAAATTTAAACAATAAATACCGTTTTGTGGCTCTTTAATGTGCCGTGACAGGTTGCTGTAGACTGAGCATCAGTTAAAGCTGCTCGTGATCCGATGATCTCTTCCTTCTAGTTCATTTATAGCATCAAATAAACATGAATTAACATAAGAAGGAATGTTGTTTTAACCGCGGAAAGGCGCCAGTATATTCAGTTTTTCAAGTTCAAATCCTCCCATGTTAATCTACTAAACTTGATCCGACAAAATGGCGGATGGCGAAGTATGATTGGTCAGAACACCTGTCAATCAAGCTCCACGCGAAGGGTCAATTCTCCCCTTATAGAGAGCCTAAGTCCCGCCCCTCCGCTTCCGGCTCATGGGACCTTATTTCGGAAAAAATATGTATGGTAGTCAATGTCGAGAGACAACTTATCTTTTTATTCCGTCTGAACTGTGCCCTGAACTACACATATGATGTTTGTCAATTTAAAAGATAATTATGAAAGTCAAGAAAGTCGCAGTTTGTCATAAAACAGAAGAGTAACATTTAGTTTTATGTGAAAATCGCTCAATGAACTACATCTCCCGGGAAGCGAAACAACGAGCAAGATCCGTTGCTCGTATGTGTGCAGTCTGGAACACAACACACAGGCATGACGGCGTAACGTTACGATTATAACGTAAGAATATAGAAAAAATGACAGACGTTGGCTTCAGTAAAGTTAGCTTCATTCATTGAGCGAAAATGTGCGCCTTATGGGTTTGTAGTCTTTGTAATTACGTATCTTCTCAGTCTACCTCAACCGTTTTACATCAAACTGCGACTTTCTTGACTTTAAAATGTATATTTTAATTGACAAACATCATATGTGCAATTCAGGGCACAATTCAAACGAGATCAAAATATTTGTTGTCTCTCGCCATTGACTACCATACAATATTTTTCCGAATTAAGGTCCCATGGTGGTCGACCGGAAGGGGAGGGACTTAGGCTCTCTATTAGACATTCTCTGAGTTTACTCAATTAAAACAATGCACCCCTCCCCCCACCCTCTGACGTGACACAACTCAATGGTCGAGTGAGTGCGGGCTGTTTAAATTCTCTCTCTCCATCTCCAGAACAGTTATCTTCTTCTCTTCTCAGCGTCAGAGAATTTGTGCATTTCCTCTGTGAAATTAAGGTGTGTATGTTTTATGACGCAATGTGAGTCACTTAAACGAGTGTCACTCTGTCTTTTCGCTGATTGAAATGCCTGATGCCTGCATAAAACAAACGGTAGGTGGAAATTGGATAACATACCAGTTCATTACACTTGAATTATTTTTTACATTTTTATTTTTTACTAATAATATTTGTGTCATATGAGTTTAAAATGGTGTATACATGTTAATTAAAACAGTATAAAATATGCTGTACTGCTGTACTCATTGTCGACAATTCCAAATATAGGTCTCTGCAGGACAGTAATAGGAGTTACCAGATCAGTGGGCAAGGCCATAAACAGAGGGGCGTTTTCGACCGCGTTACCTGATTTGCCCACGTCACAGTGTGGTAGGTTTTAGGGGTGGGGTCGGGTGAGGGGCATAATTTACACTGGATGATTTATATACACCCACCCGTTTGAAAACTCCCACAAATTTAGAAACGCCCACTTTTGTTCCGCAGAGACCCCATACTCGACAATTCGCCTTTGGCTAAGCCACACCCTAGAATGTAGATTGACCAATCACAGTGCAGCCAAGAACGAGCTCCCACAGAGGTCCGACACTTTTTCACAGCCAGCGCTCCATTGACTTTAACACAGGCGTATCTCATATTTTTGGTCTCGGCAGGCTATTACCGTCGTAGTTTTATCAAAAATATGGTTAAACGTTGTGCCTGGGGCATTAGTACAGAGCCCGGGAAGTCACCTGTTGGAAAAAATAAACAATTCGTGGCGATGGTTTTGCAATCTGTCCGCTCAGTTTATAAACCGTACTCACGAATTCTCAAACTGTTCCCTCGGTTTAACAAATCGTGCTCACGAATTAATAAACCATACCCACGAGTTCCTATCCGCGATCTCAGATTTGTAAACCGTGCCTTCAGTTTCTGCAATCTGTACCCACAAATTCATAAACCGTGCCCACGCTTTCGCAATCCGTTCCCACGGGTTTGTAAACTGTACTCACAGATTTGTGGCCCCTCCCCCAGTCTGTGTCAACCAGGCCTCCTGTTTATGCGGGATGCATTTCATTATGTTTAAACTTAATTTTTTTAATGGATAATTTCTTGAATTTTCTCATTTAGGCTACTTGTATCTTTAAAGTCCATTTGTTTAGGAGGAAAAAGCTCAGTATAATAGAATAAGCAAAAAAAGACTTAAAAATTAAACATTCAATTATTTTATGATTAACATATTACTGTCTTCAGTGAACTCATTTATAGTTATAAATGCAAATAATAATAATATTATTATTATTAGCCTACATTTAGGTTTTACATATTTAGAAGGCGCTTTTATCCAAAAAGAGGAACAAAGCAATGTAATAACGATTATAGAAGTGAATAGAAACCTACCCAGCTTTGCATGAACAGTGTTGCTCCTTGATATTGTTAGTCCCAGCCTCCGTCTCGATTAGTAGGATATGCGGTGGTTAATTTTTTTTTGTGACCGGTATGCTTTTGCCTCTATAGAGTGCCAAAGTTATGACGTCACTTTGTAGGCCAAAACGCAGAAGTGAGTTAGCATTTTAGCACTTCCGGTTCCCTTGCCCTAAAGTCTATGGGTTTTTTGAATGGGTTTTTGCTAAATCGCCTGAAATAAGGTCTGTGGTTAACAAAGCCTGTAAATATTTTCACGTTTTGATCTATGACATAAAACACACCAGTTATAACATGCTTGTGGTTTTTTAAACTTTATTGTGTTAGCTTTTTATATCTGATATAAAACTGTATTTGTTAGCATCAAATACAGTTTTGTTCTGGTTCTGACCAACTAAGGGAAAAAAACATTGCAGTAAAACACGCTGATTAAATCTAACAATCGCTTGTTAATGTTCACCATCAGCATTGCGTGACTACATTTCGACCCTTCCGATATCCTTGTTTTCGCATGGGTCCGGTAGCAGTCTCTTTTTTTTTCTTTTCTGTAGCCACTCCGAAGTCTTTTGCATTTTACAACGGGTGAATCTCCGGTTGTCACTGGTGATTGTCGTTTGAACCTTAATCCGCCATCAAATTGATACGTTTTTAATTATATCAAGTGCTGTGAGAAAAGGCTATAAATCTCCACCTCCAGCATCCTCACACGCAACATAGCCTACTAGCCGAGAGACAGATGTGACATATTGACACAAAGACATGGTAAAATGGACTGCATTTATATAGCGCTTTCATAGACCCAATGGCCACCAAAGCGCTTTAAATTTTGCCTCTCATTCACCCATTCACTCACACATTCATACACTGACGGCGGTGTCAGCCGTACAAGGCGCCATCCAGCTCGTCGGGAGCAGCTGGGGTTAGGTGTCTTGCTCATGGACACCTCGACACTTGGTCAGGTGGAACCGGGGATTGAACCACCAACCTTCGATTTGTAGACAATCTACATGAACCACTGAGCCACTGCCGCCCCTTATTAGACATGCTCGAATCTCCCGCGGAAATCCATCAGTACCACTGGAATTAAAAACATTACGAGCTTACCACTTTGAATCGAGCTAAGGCAAGCAGATAGTTTTGAACACTGGCTGGTTATGCATTTGCTCAAACATTCATTTTGGATAATTTTTAACCCCAAAAAGCTACGGACTGCAGCTTTAAATAAAACAGTGCTACTGGAATCTCTATTATTATTGCTAATAATTTGTAGAATATCCTAAAATCAGACGAGTTACGAAAGCTAGATGGAGTTTGAATCAAATGGGAAAGCATAATGTTTTCTCTCCAACTATACTTCCAGTAAATACTGTCTTTTAAATCTAGCACAAACAGAGCCAACTGCTGGCTCCAATGTTGGCACATTCTCCTCCATTTGGCTGTTGTGTCTTCCTCCATGCTCTAGAATGGTGCTATAAAAGAGGCCTATATCTTATTCTCATCTTGCTCAGAAATCTAGTCACCCCACAACCTAGTCACTAGTTTTGGAGAAGCCCTCCCAATGACTGTTCAGCATTAAATCCCACCCACTCTTATCTTCCAGGCAATTCTGCTGCTGTGGTGCCAAATCCCTTCTTGCTCAGCCCAGCCCAGCACACGAGTTTTTCCCACCTTTTATGGGATCAACCCCTTATTTACCCTGTTATTTATTTAGAGATGCTTCCGGCCTCGATCTTGGCAGCATCAACTTATTAATTCTTCTGAGCAACTGAGGCGGGTACATGATATCCTCTTTCTTTAGCGAAGTCAGACCCCTGCCAGACAAAGTTAACCGTGCCTTGAGAGCCCAAAGACTCAAATCCAACTTGGCTTATGTTTGTGGTGCTCCCCGCTGAAAAGTGCTGTTGTCATTAATCTCCAATTATGCAATTTTACAAAGGAAAACGGTGTCCCTTTAGTGTATGACAGATTCGGATGTTAATCTAAGCAAATGTAAATATCCATTTCATTTGAATACAAAGCCAATGTGCCTTCAATATCAGATCCTGTTATTAGAACAGTAAAACAGTGGCAAAGTTATATTGTCTACTAAAGGTTTTGATTCAACCATTTGCAGACAGTCACTAGTTTTAGAGATTTATAAAATTGCACATTGCGTGTATATATAAGACAACACTGTAAAGATTTGTTAAAAGTGCTGTCAAAATGATTAATCACATCCAAAATAAAAAAATATATATATGCATTTCATACATATGTGTAAATGGGTGTTTATACACACATATAAACAAAAAAATAATAATAAATTGGTTTGCACATACTTCGAGATTGCATTCATTATTTACAGGAAAGAAGGAATTTAAAAGAACTGATCAAGCACCTGATCAAGCATAATCCATTGTGGGTTTACTTATCATGTACAGTAAGTAAATCTGCTTGGCAGAAGCAGTCGACACTGGAAGATGTGCATTTAGAGGATGGACCCAATGGCTGTGCATTCTGGCTACTTGACTAAGCATATATATTTTAGTTATAGAGGACATTTTACTGTCAAAACAGAGATTCGAACAGGTTCATTAGCTCTGACAGCCAGTGTCTCGTGGTGTTGAAATATATCCTTCTGCCACTCAGGCCCTTCACCCTAAAGGTTCCGCTGCGATGCGTGTTGATGCGCCACCACATTCCTGACAACCACTGCACACCCCTTTATCAAGTGTGAGTCGACAAGCTGAATCTGACACAAACGGAGATGCAGAGGGCTAATCATTTATTCTTTCCACAGGCAGTTATAGGGCTCTCAATTCCACACACATCATCTTCCCTGAAGCCCTCTGCATCCCCTCTGGGTCTTTCTCATAGTCACTGGTTTCAGACTGGCTGCTACCGGCTGTGACGAGACTGCTGGTGGTAAGGTGGGCTGGGAGGTTGGGGGTGGAGGAACAGCTGCAGTCACAGAACAAACAGAAGCTGGAGGACGCTGGTCTACCCTGACCACAACCAGACACCACCAAAAGCAGTGCCAGAAAAGACAACTGGCATCGCAAGAGCCGAGCCTCTGTTATCTGATGCAGTGGGAACAAAACCCTTGCATGTTGGTGAATTTCGCAAGTAGTTAACAATCATATGATAACAAAATATCATAATATTTCAGATATTGACTGGAATTAATTCCGAGGCTAATATTAATTCAGGCTAACTGTTAACACCAGTTTTATTCAAGCTAAGACGGGGAAGGAAGCACTTGCTAAAAAGAAGTACATTTAAAAACATACTTTTAAAAAGAGTGCTTATTACACTATACTATACATGTGCTTTATTATCTTAGGCATCCTATCAAAATAAGTGTTCTTCTTTGAAGCAACATAAAAGATTAATACATAATGATACTTTAAAGTAAAAAAAATTATCTAACGTTATTACAAAGTACACTTTTTAAAAGTGTACTTAATTGTGTTTTGAAATCAATGCTAAAGGGGACATATCATGAAAATCAGACTTTTTTTCCATTTTTAAGTGCTATAATCGGTGCATCTACCAACCCAGAAAATTAGATAATTGACTTTGTTTTGGTAAGTCTTTCTCTGCAAGCATGTAAAAAAAATTAACCGATCAGATTTAGCTCCCCTTCTGACGTAAGAAGGGAATCTTATTATAATATTACCACCCCTTAATCTGCACGTTTCTACCCACAACGCCGCCATTTGGTTTTCCCAAGCGACAACAGTGTAAAACCCTTTTACACCACCAGCGACACGCAGCAAAAGCGACATAATCCCTTTCATTTTTAATGGAGCGCTAGTGACACGACAATGACCATTGGTGACAGAATGTAGGCGTGTCAAGCAACGCAAGACAAGCGACAAAAGTTCAGAAATTTAAACTTTATGCAAATGAGAAACAAATTTTGCTAGTGACAACCAATAGGAGTGAAGACTGTGGTGCTTCGACTGTAGTGAGTTTGATTCTATAGTTTGTGTTTTGTTATGCAAGTTTAGCACTACTGCAGTTCATATAACAGTTCCCCCTCCATTATGTTGATAAGGTACAAGAACATTTATTATTTGTCAAATTCGAATGATGTTTTACTAATTTTTTAAAGTATGAGTGAGTTTAATTTGGTGATAGATCGATCGTTAATCGATCATTTAATGCACTGAGCACTGTTGTGGTTAATACAACAAAAGTAGAATGCTATACTTTAAGTCTTTTAAGTCTAATTCCTAGTCAATTTAGAATGATATCTTAGTTTTATATATCACTTGTGATTGTATTTTCTATAGATATGGCCAGACATCCAGTCTGAAATCCAGTTAGAACAACAGCGCTAGGAACGCCCACAAGCGACATACATCGACAAAGTCGCTGGTGGTGTGTAAATGGGGCTTAACCAGTGCAAATGCAATGGCAATGCACTAATGCAATGGCAAAAGTTCAAAGCTTTCAAACGGTTCTGTCATGGCGGAACAGACAGGCACAGAAAACTATTTGACAAAAAAATGTCACAGCTGTCTTATAAAGACCTCAGGGAACTGTGTCAACTTGTGTGAAAGTTAAATTTTACGGTACATGCAAGCAAGTCGATCAGATGAATCAATGTAACTCCACAACAACTACATAAATGTATCAACTAACCATTCAGAAATGTCCAGGGCCGGTTCCCCAAAACGTTCTTATCACTAAGTAGTTCTTAACCTATTCCTTAACCTCTCTCTTAACCTCATGGAACGATTCCCGACACGTTTGTACGCTAAGTATATCTTCGGTAAGTCACACTTTCGTAAGGTTGGTCTGGACCATTCGTAAGCTCTCTCTTAGCGTTGTTTGAGCTCAAGACGCTAGTCGCCGCCACTGTGCAGGCACTGTCTTTAGAAATCAGCGCAGCGCAGATGGTATGTTGACAATGTTGTGGCTCAACAATGATTTTATGTTATGGACATTTTAAGACTAATAATAAAATATGTTTGCAATGGATACAGGCCTATTTATGAAGTTCACTTTATTTGGTATCAGAACTAATTAGCCTAGGCTATTTCGTAATCTCATTAAAGCGTTTAAATTGGCAATCACTTTTGATAATTAAAATCTGGCAAACAATTTGGCTCTAAATGGCTAAGATCTATAAATGGGTAAGCATGGTGGTGTCCAGTAAGCTATCAACTATGGCAGCGATCCAACGTGTCCTTGTATTGAATCAAAGACGGCGCCGGCCGCGGAGCCGTTTAGTCCATGTCAAATTTTTTTATTTGGCAAAACTTAAGCCCTTTTGACATTTTGCCTGACGTCGCTATATTAACAAAAATTCGCCTCCCAAGACAACTCATTATGGAGCTGCTGGACCTTCTCAGACCTGCGCTTGCCAGGCTAACGCGGCTAGTTTAAGGCTAATTATTTCTACACAAATATATATATATATATATATATATATAACATATGTGACCCTGGATGACAAAACCAGTCACATGGGTCATTTTTTTGAAATTGAGATTTATACATCACATGAAAGCTGAATAAATAAGCTTTCCATTGATGTATGGTTTGTTAGGATAGGTCAATATTTGTCCGAGATACAATTATTTTAATATCTGGAACCTGAGGGTGCAAAAATATCAAAACATTGAGAAAATCGCCTTTAAAGTTGTGCATTTATGTTTGCGATTGTGCTGCATTCACTCACAAAAATAAATGTTTTATACATTTACGGTAGGAGATTTACAAAATATCTTTATGGAACATGATCTTTACTTAATATCCTCATGATTTTTGGCATCAAAGAAAAATTGATAATTTTGACCCATACAATGTATTGTTGGCTATTCCCACAAATTTACCTGTGCGACTTATGACTGGTTTTGTGATCCAGGGTCACATATATAATATTTTAAAAATATATACTTTTAAGATTTTAACTACAATACAATTTAAAGTTCAATACAATTAAGAACATTTCTTTTTTACAATACAGGGTAGCGTTTCAATACGTTTTTATTATAATTATGTTGCATACTTAGTTTCTACACAACATTAAAAGGATAGTTCACCAAAAATTATTTTGTATGTCACTGTACTGGGTTGTTCCGAAAGTACGTAAAAATAATCATAAAAAGTGTCCATATATGACTTGTGCGCTACATACCCAAGGTTCAGTGCCTGGACCCCTCCTCTTCTCCATTTACACCACATCACTGGGACCCATACGGTCACATGGTTTCTCTTATCATTGCTATGCTGATGACACCCAGCTCTACCTCTCATTTCAACCAGATGATCCCACAATAGCTGCACGGATCTCAAGCTGTCTGGCTGACATCTCGGCATGGATGAAGGAACATCACCTGCAGCTCAACCTGACAAAGACTGAGCTTCTCATTCTCCCTGCCAATCTGTCTCAACAGCACGACTTCACTATCCAGCTAGATTCTTCCTCAATCACCCCATCAAGGTCGGTCAGAAATCTTGGAGTAATCTTTGATGACCAGCTAACCTTCACAGACCACATTACAAAGACAGCTCGATCATGCAGGTTTGCAATGCACAACATCAGGAAGATCAGGCCTTTCCTAACTGAGCATGCAACACAACTTCTTGTGCAGACCCTGGTTATTTCTAGGCTTGATTACTGCATTGCTCTTCTTGCTGGACTTCCATCATTGCAACTAAACCTCTACAAATGATCTAGAATGCTGCTGCTCGCTTGTCTTCAACAGCCCAAAAGAGCCCACGTCACTCCTCAGTTCATCTCTCTGCACTGGCTAACACTCGCTGCTCCATCAAGTTCAAGGCGTTGACATTTGCTTACAGATTGACCACAGGCTCAGCTCCCTCCTACTTTCACTCCTCCTACGTGTCTACATCCCTACCAGAAGCCTATGAACGGTCAATGAGTGATGGCTCGTGGTACCATCACAGAGAGCCACAAAATCACTCTACAGAACATTCTCATTCACGGTTCCATGCTGGTGGAATGATCTCCCCACCGTCATCCGGAATGCAGAATCCCTGACAGCATTCAAAAGACAACTGAAAACTCATCTCTTCCATGAGCACTTAACATAAAAAATAAAATTCTTCTTTCCATTCCTTTAAATCCTCGCTTATCTGGCTTATGGTACTCTAAACAATGTTTGAACTTTGTATTTTGAGCACTTCTTGCGTTGTTTTTACCTCTTTACGATGACTCGCTTGGTTTAGTCCTCAGATGTAGTCGTTGGATAAAGCGAATGCTAAATGATAAATGTAAATGTACCCATCTTCTAAAGCCGTAAGACAGGTTTGTGAAGAACAAAAAATAGAACTCGTTATTCACTGAAAATCTTGACATTCGACCCTAGATCTCTTCTAGGCATATTTGTAAGTTATGAAAAAAGTAGTGATGTCTGATTTGTGCATGAATCACTCGTTTGAGAAGGAAACTTTTCAATGAATCAGTTAACCCAGTTTTTTTTTAGCTTGAAAGCTTTAGATCACATTGTGTTGAAATTGAAATATAAAAAGAGTAGAAACTTTCTTCCAAATATCACGTTTTTTAGTTTCACTGAAGAACTTAAAGGGATAGTTCACTTTGAAATTAATTTTTGGTATATGTTTTAGCTTACCTCAAGTGCATCCAAGATGTAGGTGTCTTTGTTTCCGCAGTAGTTTCAATTTTGATATTTTAGGTCACACGTTCTTGTCTGTCAGTCATATAATGAGCATGGTCTATGCAGAGGTCTATTAAAACTGATTTAGACTTGTAAGTAAGTACACATTGATGGCCTAAGACACGAAACGAGCGGTTTGTGTGCGAAAACTAACAGTATTTATATCGTTTTTACCTCTTGTAAACACAGCCACGTCCAAGTGATCTGAGGGCGCCGGCCTTCGGTCTTTCCGGAAACGTGTGATCTCTCGCTGTGTGTACGTCACTCATTCAATTGTTTTTATTTTTTATAATTGTTTTCTTTTACGACAGGTTAAACATCCCGGATAAGCGCAAATTAGTACCATTTTAATTAATCTCTGTTCTGTGTAAACAATGAGTGACGTACACAGCGCGAGAGATCACTTCCGGTGCTTTCCGAAAAGACATGAGGTTGAAAAAATTATGAAAGAATTGTCATTTTACAAGACGTTGCATTTGACCATTGCAGGCTTCCTCGCACGATTCAACCTCAATTGCATTGCAATGGTTATCCGTGCATGACCTTTAATGCTCTAATATACTCTAATTCATCTCAGTCACAGAAGGAGTCCATACAACTGACTAATCCCACAATGCCTTTCATGTCTGAAACACCAATTACAGGGGGCTGATTTGAAGCCACACATGCATTTACAGTGTCCTGACTTGCAGTACTGGTGATCACGGCCTGGACAAGCGTGGGAAAACCGACATGAAAGAAAGTCTAGAGGTTGGTCATGATTACGGACTTAGATGCAAAGTGAATCAGGGGCTAAGAGGCTGAAAAAAGCTTGTTCACTGGATATCAGACGCGTTGTCTCATGCACAGAATTACTAAACATCACTGGCAATTAGCCACTGATATCCAGCCAGGAAGAACATCAGACTGTGAGCCAGACAGGCAGGAACGCAGGATGGAGGTGGGGGTGCCGAGGTCTATTGTCAATGGATCTCTCTTACAACTGAGCTGGACACTGAACACTGAGTACTGCTATAAGAGGCTTCAGCTAACAGGCCTGTTTCTGATGCCCATATTAACACACATAAATGTTTAATAGATGTATTTTAGCAGGTTAAATGATATTACATGAACAAATTATGTTTACGTAATTTCAACAGCACGTAATTAAGTCATTTTTGTAATTGCATTAGCTAGCTAACAAAATATTAATCAAACACTATTAGCTTGCTAGAGCTAAACACTCCTTGAGCGAAGCAGTAATAATTGTGTTCTGCCAGTCCACAGCCTAAGCAAATGCTCACCGCTTCTCCACAAGTAATTTAAACGGTTCTAATAATTCCAACATAATTGAACATTTTTACTGTCCTCATTATGTCCCAAACAAAGCATGCTGGGAACTACAGTTTCAGTAAAAAAAAAATGTAAGTACTTGATTTGTTTACATTCACCCTAAATAATTGGATCTAGCAGATTGCACATTTTATAGAATTATATTAATAGAAAGCAAAGAAATCAAGTTTAGAAAAGAAACAACTTTGTTGCGTATATCGTAAATCATAATTTGATTGGGTAAATTGGACAATATATGATTTCCTATTTTTTCAGTGGTGTATATATAAGAGTATTTATAATCACTTGGACGACTTAGCTTCTTAATAGAAATAATCAAGTCACAGACTTTCTCTGAATGTCAATACGTTTAAATAAAAATAAATAAACATATTTTGGACATTTTGTTTTCCTCTTTGACAAAATCAATACACTACTATGAGGTAAAATATCTCAAAACTTTTAAATACAGATTTTCTCCACCAACCCAAGTACGGATATATCATAAATATATAGTATTATATGAGGCACACAACAGAAATTTATCTGGTAAATAAATGAATAAACTACATGAAAATATTTGTTTCATGTTTCCAAGTCAGGACTGCTAAGTAATGCAAGTTGAAAAGGTCTTAAAGGGGTCATATAATGGTACATACATGTACTTTTACAAGTTGATTGTACTGAAATGTGTGTTGGCAGTGCCTGTACACAACTATCATATAATGATAAAAATTCATCCAGTGTGTAATAGGTGTAATAACAAACACAGCAGTCATTTTGATGTTCCTAAATCCGAACCGCTGAGGACGCAGTGGCTGAGTTTTGTTTACGATGGGAATATTCCCCACGATTAACGTCAATGCGTTCATGTTTGCGCGAATCATTTCTCACCACACTGCTTTTTAAACGAGGAGGGTCAGTATAAAGCTGGTTTTGCTAAGAAGCTGCTTCTGAAAAAAGAATCGGTACCAACTTGTTCCTGCTTCACCTCCAGAAGAAGTGAGTGTAACGTTTCATTAACCTTTAAATATTAATCTTTGCAAATCGCTTGCACGATTCACGATGAATGTGGCTAATGTTTACACTCAGGGTACATTACGGCATGTATTCTATGTAACGTTACGACGTTCTCAATATAATTCATAATCCCACAACAACGCATTATGGTTATTGTGTTATTAAAAACTGTGTATGACAGAACAGAGGGGCGGAGTCAGCAAAGCTCATTATCATTTAAAGGCATATGCACTTAAACGGCGTGCTGACAACAGAGCTGTTTTTGAGCAGGTGAAATTGTGTTTTCTTAAAATACTAATGAGAATTTTTAATTTTTAAGTATATTACAAAGTTTTCATTTAGACCCTAAAGATTCATATTAACTTGTACAAAAATGGCATTATATGACCCCTTTAAGTACACGGTCAGAATGTTTTACATTTTCATGATGTTGAAAATCGATTTTAATCATCAAATTCTTTTCAGATTATTTTAGAATAAAAAGCGTTGGGAGGATGATAAGATGAATATTTACAGTTGATGATTAAAAAATATGGTTTAATTGAGAAGACGTTCATGTAAAACAAAGGTAAAAAATGAGGAGGGTCAGTGAGAGGTAAACAGAAGAACGATATTATTGAAAGGAGGCGCGGAGGAGAGATCCACAGCTCCAATGACATGCTTATATTTTACAGTAGTCTCATGACTGTAACACACACCAGTGATTCTCCCACTAAGTCAAAAGTTCAACCACAAGATTAAATGATTATGAATACAGTAACTGATGACAGGTTCAAACTAAACAAATGACATCAACAAAATAACTTGAGCATGACAAATAAATCTAGAATAAATCAAACCCTCCATTATTTATTTGTCACGATAGAGGCAGGGTGGAGTTATGAGGTTTTACTGACAGTTTGAGGATCCAATGGAGTCACGAGGTTTTTAGTCACAAGCTCTTTTTTATACTTTTCATTGGTTAAATATTTGCAAACCTCACAGACATATGTAAAGGGTGACAATTTTAATGATTTATGAAAAAAAGGACGAAATATGGAGTTTCCGCCCGACAGCGACTAGGCCTATATATGATGCATCGTTTTTATGCAATTGATATTTGATCACATTTTTTCTCCAAGCCGATTTTACCAATTCAAACCACATTAATCTTAATAACTATTAATTTTGTATTTAATCATTTATAAGTGATATATAATTAAGGAAGGCCTATTACGCATGTTTTTGTACCCTGCTGAACCAATGAATGTTTTGCTGTCCATTGGTCACGCCTTATTCTTGCAATTTCTAGTACTATTTCATTAGTATTACATCCTTCTCATGAGCATTTAATCATTTTTTACTTTTCAAAATCTCTGTTTGTGGCCCATTTTACGTGTAAAAGAAAACCTAATTATGCACAGCTGAATATAAGCCGTTTTCACTTCCAGCCTTCCTTAACAATTATTTATCACTTATAAATGATTAAATACAAAATTAATAGTAGTTATTAACATTAATGTGGTTTGGAATTGGCAAAATGTGCTTAGGAAAAAAGATGTGATCAGAATATCAACTTTATACGCTACTGTGAGTGAGTGAGTGAGTGAGTGAGTGAGTGAGTGAGTGAGTGAGTGAGTGAGTGAGTGAGTGAGTGAGTGAGTAAGTGAGTGAATGAGAATGATGAATGAATGAATGTGAATGAATGAATGAATGAATGAATGAATGTATGAATGAATGAGCCACACATTTTTTAGAGGACCTATGCTTTTTTATATTTTCAACTTTCTTTAGTGTGTAATGTGCCTGTTTGCATGAAAAAAAAGTCCACTCCAAAGGGAGTTATTTTCTATATCAGCACTGTTTCTGAACTCCCTGAAACGCCTCAATTGTAATCTTGAGTTTTCTTCCAGGAATGTACACATCACAATATTCCTCATTTATAAAATCCACGTCCAAAGCATACACAAAAGGGAGAGGACAGGTTGAGTTGCGTTAGTAGTGTGTTGAAACTCACTGTTACTGTAAAGGGCTTGACATTTCTGAAACATCCTTGAAGCAGTTGACCAGCCACAAGACACTGATCCAGCCGACCAATCAGAGCACATTGTGCTTTTTGTAAGAAGGGTCTTCAAACGAGACCAGTGTTACAAACAGACTGGGACAAAAGGAGCTGCAACAATACAAAATATGAAAAATACAGTTTTTGAACATTAAAGCATGAAAACCTATTCTAGTAGCCCCCATAAACAAAACCAATCACTTTGTAAAAATGGCATAATGTGGCCTCTTTAAAAATGGTTTGATGGTTGTTTTAGCCATGAGCAGAAGAATATCTCAGAACTTGAGACAGCTGAAATCAAGATTAAGCATGCATCAGAATGAAAGAGAAAGCTCCTCCTGTGCTCATGGGGCTTGGGGGCCACATCCCGCCTTGGGTGTCCATTAACTCATTAGAGCACCCGATTAAAATATCAGACTGCAAGAGCAGCGAGTCTTCAGTCCATCGGCAGCCAAAGCGAGAAACCTGAGGCCTCTGCATCAACTCATCCGTCACTGAGAGATGCTGCCATGTGTACACTATACACACTTCAACGCTTTGGACTGGAGCGTATTTCAGCTGGCAGGACTAATCATGCTCCAGTGCTGAGACAGCACACTCACCTATTCTTCTTCTGTGTTTTTCAGTGGTTAAAACACATTAAGGCTTCTCATAAAGCATTTAATCTTAGGTTAACACCTTTTTAAACATTGGGTAAAGCACTGGAGTTTAGTGTTGTGATATTGAAACAAAAAGTTGACATGTTGGCATCTAACGATAAAGCTAAATAGAAATAAAAGCTCATTTAAAATATTAGGAAATATAGTATATAAATAGCAACTGAGTTATAAAACCCTGCACTAGAACCCTTGAATTGCATTGCCATTTGCCAAGTGTAAGCAATGTGTAAATTAAAATGTTACAGAGAGTTGTTAAGCCAAAACAAAACAAAACAAAAAACAATCATGCATTGCTTCAAAGCTTACCTCATTCAATTATTCATGAGCTTTGTGGAGTCAGAAACTTGAAAAGTGATGACAATCACTTTAACCGGAGAGTAAAAGACTAACTACTAATTATCGCATTAATTAAGGAATAAATGACATTGAATTATTAGAAAAATAATGCACACCCAGGTGATAATGCTGACAAGACGGGAAGCGGAGTGGGGGTTACACCTCGGGTGTGCAGTGTTATTTTCCTAATAATTCGACGGCCCGGAGTCAGTTATTCCGCTTTACATATACCACACCCCTAAACATTGTTTAGATGATGTATCTAAAGACGTTTGTCAGGTTTTTGTACTTAAAAGGCTATTCTGCGGCAGCGTGGGACTAAATTCTTACGCATCTCATCCCAAGCCTCTGTTCCTAATTCCAAATCGTAATTCCAAACGAGAGAGAGAGAGAGAGAGAGAGAGAGAGAGAGAGAGAGAGAGAGAGAGAGAGAGAGAGAGAGAGGAGAGAGAGGTTAGTTCATCCAAAAATGAAATTTCTGTCATTAATTAATCACCCTCATGTCGTTCCAAACTAACCTTCTTTCATCTTCGAAACACAAATCAAGACACTTTTTGATGATCCGAGACAGCAACGTCATTGCAACTTTCAAGGCCCAGCAAGGTAGTAAAATAAAGGCATTGTTAAAATAGTCCATGAGATACAGTGGTTTAAATGTAATATTATGAAGCAACGAGAATACTCTATGTGTGTAAAAAAACAAACAAATAATGACTTTATTCAACAATCTATATCATTCTCCTACGCTTGATGTAGTGTAAACAAACAAAAAAAAAGACTCTTTTCCATTGTAGAAAAGGGAAGCCACCAATATCCCAATGTGGTGCTGACATCTTGTGCAGATTTGGGACCTGATTCTGTGCAGTAGCCTAGTGAACGCGGGACCCGAGTCTGCACAGTAGTGAGCCCCGTCCACACTACCGCAGAAACGGTTAGTAGCAGTTTACTCCAGAACAACAATTATAAAATAAACAGTTATGGAAATGTAGAAATTAAAGTTGAAGCTCCAATTTCCTCCGGAAAATCCCCCAAAGAGTCTGTTGGTGCCTCAGTGACTACTTTACTCAGAGAAGCTGTCAATCACAGCTGTCAATCAGGACATCACACTCCCATTTGTATAGCATCAAATACTTACTAAGACCAAACTTTTTAAATTAACGAACACTTAAACTTATTTCAGCGTGATAAAAGCTACATAAAATGACGGAAAACATCTTTGTAAAAATATTTATTTGAAGTGTAATTTGATTGTTTAGTTTGCCTTACATCCATTACATTAGGGAGGGCGGGGTAAGGTTTACGACGTATACTGGGACCAACCACCTGGGGGTGATTGAGACGCTATGAATGAAGCCTCATGAAGCACTGAGGCTTTCCCCTGATTGTTTCAGAAAAGATTTGAAGCATCAAGAGTGTCGAAAACAGCGCCATATTGTGGCAGGTCAAATTTACAGCAGCCATAAACCAGAGTGCGCAACGCCGTTGCTTTATCTATTAAATACAAAATTAAAGCTTTTGAACGAAAAGATAAGTAAAGTCACTCTGATGACACAATTTTTATGTGAAATGTGCATATTTACCCCCAATTGTCACGGTATGGGGATTTTGTTTTATTTTTTAAACTTGAAACCAATTTTATTGGATTCCTTGACCCCAGAAATGTACACTTTGACACCAAATTTGTCGATAACAGAAGCAAAGATATGGGCTTTAGTATTTCCGGCGCATTGGCGGCCATTTTTGAAAAAAAAAAACATGTTTATTTCTGATACAAAGTGTGATCTCACTTGTGTCTTAGGATAAATTTATTTGTATGACCCTAAGGTACTTCCATACCAAAGGCGACCTATACATCATGACTTGAAGTCAAAGGCCTATTTTTTGGGCTTAACCTCCCTATATTGTGCGATACGCACTTTGAAGTTTCTTTCAAGACTTCATACTTTGAAGCTCCTGCCTCAGCATCACACACATGTGTCGTGGTGCTTACGTGACCAGCAACGGCCAATAGTGAGGCGGCATTCTGGCGTAGAACCCAAAGCGCTGTACTTTTTATACGCAAATAGTGTAGGAGATCTGACACAGAAGAGAATAAATTGTTGAATAAAGTCGTTATTTTTGTCTTTTTTGGGGTTACAAAAGTATTCTCATTACTTCTTGACATTACATTTGAACCACTAGTCACAAAGAGTATTGTAAAATGAGTAATGAGTAATGATGTCTTTACTAATCTTTCTGGGCCTTGAAATTTGCAATGACGTTGCTGTCTATGGAGGGATCAGAAAGCTCTTGGATCATAAATTGTGTCTTAATTTTTGTTCTGAAGAAAAGTGAGAAACGTTATGTAGCTTTTAAGTTGCTAAACTATTTTGCTGATCAAATCCTTGAATAGAACGTTTGTCAGCCAATCAGAATCAAGCATTCAACAGCCCAGTAGTATAATATTTTTATTTTATTTTATTGATATTATATGTTAAATTATTTTTTATTTTATAGTTTTTACTTTTAAGAGAGATTTTTGGGAGTCTAGTTATTGATATGGATAATTATTGACCAGGCAAAAAAGAATGTTAACCCATGGGTTTACAAATACAAAGTGTGAAGTCTTGAAACCTGAATAACCAGGATTAATTGCTTACTCAGAGACAAATATGAACAGCATGAAACATGAAACAAGATAAACCCAGGATTACGTTTACTCAGGTCGAATTGCTTCGGGTAAACAATTTTAAACATGAAAACCCCAATAGGTAACAGATAAGCTCTCCATAACAAGCAAGTTCCAGACGTGTTCACTGAAGTCAAAAGCGCGCTCTCTCACCCTCCTTGTTGAGCTTCTATTGTTATAAAACCAAAAAAAAAAAAAAAACGCTGTGAAGAAAACAACACAACAAACAACACAAACAACAACTCTGTGAGTACACAAACTCTCGTCTCTGAAACTACCCTGCTCTTCTTTTAGACAACCCAGCTGGAGCAGGTCTTTAGCAGAAACTCCACCGTCTTCTTCAGAACCCTGTCTCACGGGTTATTTGATAAAGTGATGAGGGGGTGCTGTGAGCGACTAGACGGTAACAGGGTCTATTTTTAGAGTGTCAACATTCTAGAACAAGCTCCTCAGGGAACGCTGGCCTTCAAGTTCCTGAAGGACATTAAGCTACATTCACCTGATGCCAAGACAGCGTTGCTACTGTAGATATGAAGAGTTAAGAAAACCATATTAAAAATGTCCAACAAAACTTTCATTACCTGACCTATTAGGGTGCATTTATAGCCTGAGCTAGTAGCATAACCATTTTCTTTCAGTATTTCCTTTTATGATGTGTTTAGTAAATGCACTTATCGCGTAAAACAGGCACAAACAGGATAACCAAGGTGTGTTTCCATGGTGCCACTGCCAACAGTTAAATCACTGCATCAAGTTCATAGAGCTGCGTAAGCAACTCACTTCTAATTGTCTTCTTTAGCACAAGACAGCTGTTGCTGCCCAGCAATACTGCGGCACATGATAGTAGTGACATCAAATAGCTATTGAGTTTCACTATCCCCCATGGTTTGTTATGTTTTAAATGCTATCTGGAGTATTAAAAAAAAAGAAGAAGAATCAGAGTGGTCACAAATATCAAATAATTTTAATTAAATACTTTGCAAATTGCATCTACAAATTTCATCTACAAGTCAAAAAGTATCAGCTTTCATTTGCCACATTTATTATCTGTTTCTGATATATTTTCTTTTGCCAGAAAGATAAATGAAAATATTTTTTGTCAGATTAACAAAAGATAAAAGAAGCAGAAACAAAACAAAACTAACGAATAGAATACAAAATAAACTCAACAAAGAAAAACCAAACAAAAAATATTTCACATTCGTTTTGTTTCCTTGGTCTTTCATTTAACAAAACAAAAAATCTTAGTCAAGATGATTGTTTTGTTTTGTGTTGTTTTCATTTTTGTTTTGTTTTCACTTTGATCGTTTTCTTTTCATTTGTTCATCTTTTTCAAGATTAACAACCTCTGGGCCTGGTTCCACAGACAGGGCTTAGATTAAGCCAGGATTAGGGCCTTAGTTTAATTAGAACATTTCAGTAGCTTTTACGATTTTTTTTTGGTTGTGTGCATAGAGACAAAACAATGACACTGACATATGTTAAGATATGCCAATGCAAGGGACTGTCAGTTTAAACAGCTCAAACATGCATTTTAGTCTGGGCCTTATTTCAGAAACTTTATTTGTAGTTTTTTCAATAACCATGCATAAACAATATTCTCTCAAAAATACAAACATGTACATACATGTTGCTCACATATTATGGTAGCCCTGTTTGTGCTAAATAGAGTGTAATTACAACTGTGTAATTACACTCTTAATATGTTTATAAGCAACTGAAAAAAGCACAAATGTCAGGGGATGTCAAAACATCTCAAGGACCCCAAAACCACCTTGGACCCCAGAGGGTTAAGCATTTTCTGTGAAAGATGGGTTGATCTATCAATAGCAATGCTCACTGTGAAGGCAATTCAGCAAGTTTGCATTTAACCACTACATATGTTACAGTGTGCCATAGCTCACACTATGGGAAACTTTGAAAGAGGAGCATTATTCTTGCTCCCTAAAAAAATATTTTCCAAGACAGATTTCAATTGAGTTAGAAATACATGTGTGGGATTGAATTGTTTGTGTTGAGTTGTTTATTGGAAGGATTTTTTTGGCCTTTGATGTTTAACCACGCATTGCTATTTTTACACCAACACTTGTTCTCCTCGAACGAAGAGATATTGTGTTCACCCGGTGCATAAACACACATAAACACTAGTTGGCTTGGAATAGCGAGCTGCTTATCAACAGGAAGTCACAGTTCCTACTTTGGAAATGTCATTGTTTGACTCCTACAATACACATTAAGGGGCTTTCTGTAATCAGCTCTAGGGACTGAGGGGTTGGGAGCCGTTTCTGCGCTCAACAAGAAAAGGAGTGAGTGTACTTCACAAACCAAAGAAAGATTCCTGAACAATGGATTTGACAGGATATTACTTATAGCAGGAAACTCTGAATGGTTGCCCACTCTAATGTAATCCTCAATCCATCATGCTGACCAGTTATATTGTGCCACCAAACAGACAATGACACATTTAAGGGCCTTTTATGAAATTAATAACAGTCTTTAGTTCAATGCTCCACGTCGGCCTGTCTACTATTTATGTTTAGCAGGACAAAGGAAGTCTTAAGTTGACCTTGTATTCGAGGCTGAGATGCAAAACAAGAACGTTCTTAGTGACAGCACACAGCATCCTCTTTCCTTTAATCATTAGCCTCATGGCGACAATCAGACAGCCCCGTCAGAACATTAATCTGGTTACTGAGCCTTTTATGACAGCTTAAACTCTCTTAACTTTTAAAATGAGTTATGAGTTTAAAGTCTCATAACTCATGTATCACATTTCCCTATCAGGAGCAATGTTACATCAACTGTGTAATTATTTCCAGTCGCATGCAAACTTCACATTCCTCCCCTCAAGTATTTTCTCCATGCATTTCCTTTGCTGTCTTGGTGTAATTAGGTGTGTCAGAACAACAAGTGGATTTAACAGGCTTGTCAGAATTTTGGGGGGTTTGACAGTATTGTTTTTCCCACTAGGCGGACTGGATTATACAGATACATCTCAGTAGGCCAACTGGTTCACTTTAAGTGAATTATTAAAGCAATGAGCAATTCGAAGTGAATATCTCATTAAAGCTATTGTACACTGACATTTTTTTTAATTTGATTTAACTTAATGCAGTTGTGCACAATGGTTCCACATATTGAAAAAGGGGATTCTTAAAATGAAATTAAACTGTAAACTACTCAAATGCCTTATTTGAACTTAATTGAGCGAACACAATACAATTAGACAATAGCCAATAAAATGAATGTCATAGTAACCCCATTTGGTTTGAACATAGAGATTTTGAGTGAGAAAAATGGTCCTGTGTTGCTTAAAGGTGTACTGCACTGCTGGGAAAATGGGCTTTCAATAAAACATGGCTAAATGCGGGATAGAAAGGCAAAACTTTTTTTTTTTTTTATTGGTGCTACCTGACTGGAGAAAACAGAGAGAAAGGGCCATTGCCTTACCTTTTGCACTGGGCACGTTGCCATCCAAGGGCACTTCCAGTATGCTTTTATTGGATAGTCTTGATCAGTGTCCATCAAAAACCACCTTGCTTTAGTAAAAAATACCTCTTAGTATTGTTTTGTTCCCAGGTGCCAGAATTTAAAGAGTAAACGTTTAGCGGGAGTGAGTTATTTCTGGTTTCTAGTGAAAGATCCAGCGATTTGTTGGCAGTGGCCAAAGGCTACAAAAGATAATATGGAAAGAGAAAAAATCCCTCTTTTTTTGTAGTTTACATTTTAAACTAGATGACAGCAAACGTGTTTTAGGCCAAACGGAGGGGATACAACTGAAAGAAACTGCCATTCCATCAGTTCCACCCAACCCCCCGTAGACAAAGTACGATACAATTTTCAATGTTAAACCTCTCTTACAATAACTCTCTGTCGATCCGACTGTCCATAGGACTGGGGTACAAAAATGCGGAAGTACAATCTGTAGTTTTCAGCCCTGGAACTGTCAAAAGAATTTTGCAGACAAAAGGTCCAGGTAACACAGAGAAAGAGTAAACATTGTTCATTTATATACCAATAATACAATGAGGGTAGAAAATCGGTGACGTTATACTTTAAATAAAGAGGGTCTGGAATCAGATATAAGAAGAATAGTGCATGCAAAGTCAGCATGCAAAATGTACCCGCTTTATGGTGTTGGCATAAAACAACATACTCTTCTCACTCCCCTCATGAACCAAACCACAAACTCCAGTCTTCACCACAATGGGAACCTCAAAAATTCTTCTAAATCCCTAATAAACCTAAAACACCAACAAGTGTAGGCCTACCCTCTTTTCTCATCAAGCTCCAAAACCCTGGGACAAAACAACCTTGTGTGTTTCACAGAGGTCCTCTGACACTGTGGGGAGATGCTGCAGGCTCTGCAGTCAGAGTGAAGATGCAGTCTGGCTTGACTTTGACTTGTCTGATATTCGATACATCAGAAACATCCTCAGACTGTTGAGGTGCAGAGACCAGGATGGCTATTTGCCTACTGGATATTTGGAGAGGAGTTCTGAATGAAGACATGGAGAGAAGTTTACTCTTTATAGTTTGAATGCCCCTAAAGGAATTGTCAAACATTGGTACTTAGAATGTCAAGCTGTCTTAGCATTATGAGTAAAGGCTTGCCATGGGAGGCAGTGCTGCACTTCAGTTGGAAATGAGCAGAGGGAGAAAGAGAGACCAGAGAGAGCTGTTGATGTGGAGAGCCACACACAATGCCCTGAAATAGATTTATCTTTAGCACCGATCAATGGACTCCAAATACAGAACAAGAGTTCAGCCAGTTCAACATACAGAAATCCTCCTTGTCAAAAAGTATACTTAAAATAAAAAAGTTATCACAGACATTTTTACAGTATATTTTAAAAGAATACACTCAAGTGAGAATTGAATTTCACCCAAAAATAAAAATTTTTGTCATCAATTACTCACCCTCATGTTGTTCCAAAACCATAAGACCTTCGTTCATCTTTAGAAACAAAAATTAAGATTTTTTTTTAAATGACGTAGAACCCGAAATTGCTGCACTGTGTTAACAATGTGAACAGTGTCAGAGACTGACACATAAGAGAAGAAATTGTTGAATAAAGTCGTAATTTTTGTTTGTTTGTTTGTTTGTTTTTCGCAGAAAAAGCATTCTCGTCGCTTCATAACATTGTATTTTAACAATGTCTTTACCTTTCTCCATCTTGAAAGTGGTAATGTTGCAGTCTATGGAGGGTCAGAAAAAATATTTTAATTTGTGTTCCGAAGGTCTTACGGATTTAGAATGACATAAGGGTGAGTAATTAATGACAGAAATAAAATTTTTGGGTTAAGTAACCCTTTAAGTACTGACCCTGTCTTTATATGTAATATCTACTTTAATATAATTTCTATTGAAACTTGTGTCATGCATTTAAATTATTTGTATATATTTAAAAAAATATTAACTTTAAATGTAAATTAATATTAAATAACACGCTATGGTCAAAATCACTTTAAATCTGCTTTTAGTACAGTATTTAGCAGCTACAATTTTACATTTAATATATTTAATAATTAATTAATTAATATAATTTTTACAAGGGCCAGCTTAAACCAATGTGAATCTGCTTATATGATAAAAGTGGTACTTACAGTAAATAATTTTTTATTCAAAAGATTTTATAAAATGTGTTTACAACTGCAAACTAGACGATGGCAACATCTAAACAACAAGGGTGCAAAATTAACACTCACCAAGCAACAAATGCATGTAAAAACTGGTTCAACAATGTTGGCTAGTAACGTTTATGGAACTGCAACATGATGCATTATGTCAAACATGTTTAAAACGAAATATGAGGAATAAAATCAGTATAAATTTGAGGAATAAAAATAGTCATACCACTTTTAGCAAGCTATTCCACATGACTACTCATACATTTGAATGAATGTGAAAGATATTTTAGAAATATAGATCCAAGGGGCGAGTATATGTCACTACAACAGTCAATATTACAATTCATTTATTAAAACCAGTTTCTTGATTGTCGTCGGTTGAAATGGGGGTCCATGACCGTGCCCTCCTGTGACACATACTGTAGAAGCCTATGATGTCTGGACAGCAGCAGTGCTTGCCTGGGTCATATCGCAGTGTGTGTGATAAGTTAAGGGCTAGAGGTATCAAATCAGGCACCTTGTCAAGAGAGCGCTATCAGCCTCTGTTTGAGTGTGGCACTGACTGGACAGACACAGGAAGGAAGGCAGCCGAATTCATAGTCTATGGCTCTTTCAGCCGTACAGCATTTTTCATGACCTCAGCTATCGCAGCAACCCCAAAATCAGCCAAACCCCAAAATAACCAAAATCCTACACTAGTCTGATTTAAAAATACAAAGCCACAGCTTAATGACTTTACAACTCTCTCTGTAGTAAGTCACCCTCCCTTACCCGCTAACTATATTTGCATTCTCTTTGGCAGTGCTGGTCAGATCCTCATGCTGGCCCCTTTGAGGTAGTAATACGGCCCTTCCGAAACTACTCACATCTCATTGACCCAGTTGGACAGAGTAACTGAGAGTTTCTTTTCTATGGCATGGTATGTCTACATCAATAAGTAAAAGATAATCTAAAGTAAAAGGGTGGTCACACAATTTTTGCTCCATTTAATTCCATTCATACGTCTTTGAAAGGTGTGTGTGTGTGTGTGTGGGGGGGGGGGATATGGGGAATAGACAGGTACAGGACTGTGTGCTTTAATGAGAGAAAGAGCTACAATCCCAAGAAGCACTTTCAATGGCATAATAAAATAGATGGATAAATATACAATTATTGATTTAAAACAGTTGATTACATATATAGAAATAATGTATCATGGAAGTGGCCGGCCATTAAAGTGTTATTTTGGGATGATTGTTTGCTTCTCTGATTGGTAGAGATTTCTGGAGATGGGTAATGTTGTTTTTCCATGAGGGATCTTGCTGTTGAACATGATTATTTAAAAATAGGTTGAAATAATGCAGGCTAATGGCTTCAACATAAGCCTATACCAATTCACAAATTATAAACCGTTGTAGACAGACCTGCTGTGAGATTCTATGTCATCGTTCAAAATCCTTTACCCTATAGAGAAAATGAATTGGATTCCATTAGGAAATAGGTTGGTTTCGGAAGTACTTTTTCCATTCACTTTTGCCATAGGGATTTTATAAAAAAAGGTATTCTAAAAGCATTATAAGCCATGAATGAACCAAACAAGTCACCTATGAGGTGAAACATTATAATGTTTTATTTGAAACAAAAAGTATTTGAAAATTGCACAAAAATACAAAGGTGCAAGACTGTGTATTTAACAGCTATAGTGTTGGAAAGAACTAAAATTCCATGAAGCATTGTGAAAATGAAAATGATAGAGAAATATAAGGCCTTGTCCACAACGGACACGGGTATATTTATAACCACGGGTAAGTTTAAAAAAAATCCCGTCTACACATGCTCCGTCTCAGTCTACATGAAAACGCAAAAACATGATATAAGGGCAGTCAAGAGCATGCCACACAACTGGCGGTGATATAACCCTTAACCGTAAAGCCACGTTGGTCAATCAGAAGCCTAACAAAAAGTTATTACCGGTTCCGGTAGGCGCAAATCTGACGTCAAACACAGCGTATAACGACGCACACTCTGACGTCGCAAGGCAAAAACCCCGGTTTCACTGTCTACACGACAACACTGTAACCAGCGTTTCTGAAAATCCTCACCAGGGGTTTTCAAAAATGTTCGGTTTCAGTGACCTGATACTCCTTTTCTATAAAAATACCCATGTCCGTTTTTACTTCCGGAACCCAACTGTTGCACTCTATTAGGAAATATTCCACCACTGCATGTCACAATTGACCAATCATACTCAAGTATTCCAGAGACCCGTGCAACAATCAGATCTAATTAATGGTGCTCAGACATCATGGTAGAGACAAAGATGAGGTGCAGCGTCCTGGCATCAGATGCTAGTCCATATTTCCACCTGCACACAACATTCTCAGGGGAATTCTGGGTACCATCAACTCCACATGTTGTGTGAAAGATCAAAGAGCAGCATCCGAGCCAGCTGGGCAACGTGCCAGCATACATGGTGACCTGCCAACCCCAGCTGTTCCTGCCATGCCCTCGTCTATCGTGTTCAAACCTGACCTTTTACATAACAAGCTACAGCTTCGTGGGGAGGTCTCTCATCTTCCTTATGCCAAAAAACTAAATTACATTATAACCCCAGCATGTCCTTTTAACCAATGCATATGACGAATTAGTGCCCGTTTCCAGTTCGGGCTTGCGAAAAATATTGGCTAAAGTAATGCTTGGTGGATCTATGTTCCTTTTCAGACACAATTCAAATGAAGGCCACCACTCCCCAAGCTTTTGTAGAAGCAGCTGCTGAAAAGCACAACATCTGCAGTCCAGAGCAGCAGCAGGACCCAACCCTACTGCGGCATGTGACCAACTCCTTGGGCTTATTTCACCCCACGCAGATAATGCCTGAGTTCTGCCCACTCTAATGGACACGAGACAATACGGTCTGAGAAATAGCAGGGTTATGATTATTACTGTACTCAGTGGTCAACATTTTATTTGATGCCCCTGATTGTTTTCATACCTTTCGGTATTCAGCGCTGTCAAGTATGGGGAATCATTCTTTTTAAAGTAACTTTACACACAAGTTGAGGGTGCTTAAGACAAGCCTGAACTGACATTGGAATGTGATATTACAAAATCATTTTTATCAGATTTGTTCATTGAACTACATCTGGCAGGACAAATATTACAAAAAAAAAAAAAAAGATCCACAGGGAGATAGGAAAATATAAGCCTATACGGTTTCTTCAGCAATGAGCACTTTTGGTCCAGTGGGGGAAAAATCACTCTCAGTAGTTTATTTGTCATGATTTCTTTGTAATTCTGAGCACATTTGAATAGATTCAGTGTGATTCTGTGGAAATTTATTGTGTTGGGAGAAAAAAAGTAATAAAATGGACAACTCCCTATGGTTAATCACATTGCTAACATTTGATGCATCCTATTTTTGCATTAACATTAGCAGAGCTAATTGATGTACCCTAAATACACAAGCATTATTTGAAAATTACAGCTTGAATGAAAATGAATATATTGGTAACACTTTCAAAAAAGGTCCATTTGTTTAGCCTGGCAAGCCAGACCTACATCAAGATGTTAGGTCTGGGAACTCCCAATTGACCCTTCGCGTGAGCCTTGATTGACAGTGTTCTAACAATCATACTTCGCCATCCGCCATTTGTCCGAAAAAGCAGCCAGTAGAGTTAGGAGGATTTGAACTTGGTCAAATGAATATACTGACGCCTTTTCCGCGTTTTTAAAACAACATTACTTTTATGTTCGTTTCATGTTTATTTGATGTATAAATGAACTAGAAGGAAAGAGATTGATGGATCACGAGCAGCTCTACAGCGATCTGTCACGGCACATTAAAGAGCCCAAAACGGTATTTATTGCTTTAAATTTCTTTTAAAAAATGACCACATTTGAAAGCTGAGACTTTGTTTAATATGTTTAATATCAAAACGTAACCGAAAAGTAACCTGGTCTGTCTGTCTTCCGCGTGTTGTCAGTCTCCTCTCTGCTCGGGGATGTATTTTTCACTGTGTGAGAACACGTGAAGCGGTGGGAGTGCGTAGCTTGTCGGAACATAGCGACAGTAACTAAGAGGGCGGTCTTTGCGAAGGGTCAATTGTCATTCCTCAATCTGAGGGGCGGGATAAACTGTTGTCTTTCAAATTCCCTCTGCATGCAATAGGACAGCGGTACAACCAGCCAGAGCAACGAACGGCTGTGGCTGAGTGAGTCCCATGCGTTTTCCCACCAGCAGAGCTAAATGATATATTAAACTTTTGCCGTATCCGGTCGTCGAAACTCCGAACAAATCTTCCTTTTTTAAGAATGACTTAAGTGACATTCTCTTAACTCCAAATCATCCAGAGTCGCAGCCAAAGCCGATTCGAAAGACCGCAGTTCGCCAGCAGCATCTTCTTGGTTTTCAAGTAGCAGGGGATTCAAATCCCCTATGGAAATCACGCGGGGGAACCGTCACAACTCTGCCGTCATGTTAAGCCCGCCCACCAACTTTATACACAATGTGATTGGCCTGACCAGAGTTTGTTTTTCCAGCTCGAATGTCAACGGAGAGTTGCTAGACCACACTTTGACCACCACTTTTTGCTGCCGCGGTGCGTCTAGATTTCTAGGCTACCATTTGTTAACAAAATGCATCTAAATAGCCTTAACATTATGTACAGTATTGCATTATTAACCCATTTCAAAAGTTCTATCTGTTATACCCGAGGTAACATATTAGCAGACATTTTTATTAACTAATGTTAAGAAAGATTAATACATACTTTAACAAATGTATTGCTCATTGATAGTTAATGAAAAGTTATCTGAAAAAGAAAATACTTGAAGGCGATATACAAGCAAATGTAAAATAAGATTTTTTTTGTAATTGTTGCTTTATTTTCTACCTTCTCCGCAATCCTAATGTTTGTCCTGAAGAGGTAACCGTAATGACAGACATAAATATATGCTCATTAACATAAATTTTGTTAATGATCATCAATTTAGCACCTGATGAAAGAATGCAATCTTACCAAGTTGTGTCAAAACATTTTTTGTGGTACTTAACTGTTTGTATTTCTTCATTTAATCACTATATTATCATCACAAGGCTATGTTATTGAAGTCTACTCAATGAAGAAACCAACATTACAGGCAAAGAGACACAAAACTGAAGGAAAACAGAATCAGGAATGGGAACTTGACCAATGAACAAGTCCCATCAGGGTCAGGAAGTCTCTTTCAAGTCTGTTTGATGTCCATGGGCAGCAAGGGCCTGTGGATATTTGAGAGGGTGAATCTGTATGAATGTGTATATTTTGGAAGGCCCTCTCTTTGATGTCAGTGGGAATTTTTTGGTTTCTAGGTCACCAAGACAGTGGTCAACAGTTATTCTATCCAAGCTGAGAAAAGCATTATTTGAATGTCAGCTGACTATGAAAATAGGAAGATCTGGCTTTGAGTTCGAGGAAGCAAAGCCGCCCCAAAGTCAACAGATCAACTCAGCATGTTTTCAGGAATAGGTTATTCGGCCTGCACTCTTCTTCCTTTTTAAATTCACCTTCTTCTCTAACAATAACATTTCAGCTGGTCCTTGGCAACATGATGAATTTCCCAGTAGCCTGTAATACTGTGGGACACAAGACAACTGGGCCGACGATATGTCGTATCATGAGAGCCTACACAATTTCACTGGACTGGAGCAGAAAAACAAGATACACAGCACAACCATCTTGAGCTGCACTAGATGAATCTGAACATAGACACATGATGACAGTTCCTGCCATGGGACTAATTCTTGATCTTGTATGGAGGTTGTGATGCTTGCAGGGGGGCTCATGACCTTTATCGTGCTGCCAAAGCCTTACCCATGAGACCTTGCCGCATAATCCATGCCTCATTGCTGGAATAAAGGCCCCTGGGTGGAGTTCATCTGCTCCATCCTATATCTAGATGGAGGTTATGTGCACAACAATGCATGATATTTGATTTATTTGCTGAAATACCATCTCGTAATATCAGTGATTAGTTTTATTCAAGAACATCTGATCTCAAGAACTAACACTTTTTAAGCAACACTAATTACTTAAAGGGGTCATATAATGCCATTTTTGTACAAGTTAATATGAATCTTTAGGGTCTAAATAAAAACTTTGTAATATACTTTTATTAAAAATTCTCATTAGTATTTTAAGAAAACACTCATTTTACCTGCTCAAAAAAAGCTCTATTTTCAGCACGCCGTTTCCTTTAAATGATAATGAGCTTTGCTCACTCCGCCCCTCTGTTCTGTGTGTACAGTTTTTAATAACACAATAACCATAACGCGTTGTTCATTATAAACGTGGGATTCTTAATTATATTGAGAATGTCATTACGTTACATAGAATACATGCCGTAATGTACCCTGAGTGTAAACATTACCCACATTCATTGTGAAGTGTGCAAGAGATTTGCAAAGATTAATATTTAAAGGTTAATAAAACGTTACACTCACTTCTTCTGGAGGTGCAGCAGGAACACGTATAGTTGGTACCGATTCCTTTTTCAGGAGCATCTTCTTAGTAAAACCAGCTTTACACTGACCCTCGTTTATAAAGCAGTCAGGTGAGAAATGATTCGCGCAAACATGAACGCATTGACGTTGATCGTGGGGAATATTCTCATTGTAAAACTTAGCCACTGCCTCTTTAGCGGTTCAGATTTAGAAACATCAAAATGACTGCTGTGTTCGTTATTACACCCAAGAACAGAACACCACAATCGCTTAGACACCATTCTGCTCCAGCGTATCAACAATGACAGACTATGATGAGCTCGCTCAGGGCGGGTCTGTGTTGAAACGCTGCTGTCAATCAACAATCGTGGGAGGGGCGTCCGTTTTATTCACGTCATAAAAACTAATGGCTCAATTTGAGGCAGGGGATAACATATAAGGAGATTAAAACAAAAACACTGGATGGATTTTTATCATTATATGATGGTTGTGTACAGGCACTGCCAACACACATTTCAGTACAATCAACTTGTAAAAGTGCATTATATGACCCCTTTAAAAATATTGCACCAACTCAACTGTTTAAAGGATTAGTTCATCCAAAAATGAAAATTATCCTATAATTTACTCACACTCAAGCCATTCTACAATAGGTGTTTATGACTTTCTTCTTTCAGACGAACACAGTCAGAGTTATATTAAAAAATATCATTGCTCTTTCAAGCTTTATAATGGGAGTGAATGGTACCTTAGATTTTTAAGCCCAAAAAGCACATCCATCCATCATAAAAGTTATCCATATGACTCAAGGGGGATAGTAAAGGCCTTCTGAGGTGAAGCGATGCGTTTTTGTAAGAAAAATATCCATATTTATAAACTAGAATCACTGGCTTCCGTACGCGAGTCATGTTCCGACGCATGACATATTGGCGAAAGTGCAAAATCTTATAAAAGTTAATATTCACTCCCATTATAAAGCTTTGAAGAGCCAGGATATATACACTCACCTAAAGGATTATTAGGAACACCATACTAATACTGTGTTTGACCCCCTTTCGCCTTCAGAACTGCCTTAATTCTATGGCATTGATTCAACAAGGTGCTGAAAGCATTCTTTAGAAATGTTGGCCCATATTGATAGGATAGCATCTTGCAGTTGATGGAGATTTGTGGGATGCACATCCAGGGCACGAAGCTCCCGTTCCACCACATCCCAAAGATGCTCTATTGGGTTGAGATCTGGTGACTGTGGGGGCCATTTTAGTACAGTGAACTCATTGTCATGTTCAAGAAACCAATTTGAAATGATTCAAGCTTTGTGACATGGTGCATTATCCTGCTGGAAGTAGCCATCAGAGGATGAGTACATGGTGGCCATAAAGGGAGGGACATGGTCAGAAACAATGCTCAGGTAGGCCGTGGCATTTAAACCATGCCCAATTGGCACTAAGGGGCCTAAAGTGTGCCAAGAAAATATCCCCCACACCATTACACCACAACCACCAGCCTGCACAGTGGAATCATGGCATGATGGATCCATGTTCTCATTCTGTTTACGCCAAATTCTGACTCTACCATCTGAATGTCTCAACAGAAATCGAGACTCATCAGACCAGGCAACATTTTTCCAGTCTTCAACTGTCCAATTTTGGTGAGCTCTTACAAATTGTAGCCTCTTATTCCTATTTGTAGTGGAGATGAGTGGTACCCGGTGGGGTCTTCTGCTGTTGTAGCCCATCCGCCTCAAGGTTGTGCGTGTTGTGGCTTCACAAATGCTTTGCTGCATACCTGGGTTGTAACGAGTGGTTATTTCAGTCAAAGTTGCTCTTCTATCAGCTTGAATCAGTCGGCCCATTCTCCTCTGACCTCTAGCATCAACAAGGCATTTTCGCCCACAGGACTGCCGCATACTGGATGTTTTTCCCTTTTCACACCATTCTTTGTAAACCCTAGAAATGGTTGTGCGTGAAAATCACAGTAACTGAGCAGATTGTGAAATACTCAGACCGGCCCGTCTGGCACCAACAACCATGCCACGCTCAAAATTGCTTAAATCACCTTTCTTTCCCATTCTGACATTCAGTTTGGAGTTCAGGAGATTGTCTTGACCAGGACCACACCCCTAAATGCATTGAAGCAACTGCCATGTGATTGGTTGATTAGATAATTGCATTAATGAGAAATTGAACAGGTGTTCCTAATAATCCTTTAGGTGAGTGTATACAGGGCTTGACATTAACACCCGCCAACCCGCCAAATGCGGGTGGATTTCACCCGTGGCGGGTAACACAGTCACCCCCACTAGCCACTTTGGCGTGTTGAAAAAAAGGCATCTGAAATAACAAAACACGCGGACTGGCCGTCGGACTGAGGGCTGTTTTAGTCTGCCCTTAATTATCAACTTAACCAGCGGCAGCGATGATAAAGCGATCTTTTTTAATAGCAGGAGAATCCAGACCACAGGCGCGTCTCACGCTCTCTTGCAGTGCCGCTGCGCGAGGGTGCGCGCGCCAAATATGACATCCAGACTTTTGTCAAACGCCAATATAAAGTTGAATCTGTCACAGTGCAGCCACAGTCCCTCAGACCTGTATACCGTCAGCCTCCCGCCTGATTTTAACCTGATGGTACGATCTCTGTCATCATCACACGCGACTGCTGGTCGCATGCACACACACACACACACACACACACACACACACACACACACACACACACACACACACACACACACACACACACACACACACACACACACACACACACACACACACACACACACACACACACAACACAGACAGCGTTCAGTCAGTGCGTGAGTGTGCGTGGCCGAGCAGTGCGTAGAAAAAATGCGCAGGAGAACGAGATAAAGAGAAAAGGTAGAGCTGCGATAAAGAAAAAATTCTCTTAGTGATTAAGGGACACGGTGTATAACTACTAGCAGGACTGCCCATGTCACGTATCACAACTATCTTTCCAGAGTTAATTCTATGTTTTAATAAATTAATCATGCCATGAAAGAAAGCAGGAGATGCGTTTGTGGGAATAATCTGGCAAATGAAGACCTGTAGGCCTATACTTGTTTCAGGTGGACATATCTCCAGTTACTCAGAGCTACCAGAGCTTCATGATGATAATTATTAAACCAGTCAGATCTCCGAGGAAATGCAGATGCAAAACACACAATCCAAAGTCCCCAAAACGGCCATAGGCCTATATAAAAATGTAATCATGTTGCCTTAATTGTGGATTTTTTTCTTAGAAAAAATCATTTATTCTTTGCTCGTTGTTTCTAATGCAGATAATTGTTCTACTCTGTATTACAGTATTTACTGATAAAAAAAAACTGATGCAAAACTTTACATACAACCTTATCAGAGATAATGATATTAGTACGTTTTAAGCCCCGTTGTCAACTTTAATCATATAAAACGTAATTTTTTAACAACAAAAATGTGGCTAGTAAAAATGCTGCGTGGCTAGTAATTTTGGAAAACCACTAGCCACATTGGCTAGTGAGCAAAAAAGTTAATGTCAAGCCCTGAGTATATATATATATATATATTATATATATATATATATATATATATATATATATATATATATATATATATATATATATATATATATATATATATCTGATTGTGTTTGGCTGTAAGATGAAAGTAATATACAACTAGGAATGCTTGAGGGTGAGTAAATTATGAAAAAAAAAACTAATTTTTGGGTGGACTAACTGTTTAATTCCAAAAAAGGATACACAAATACAATCCCCCTTTAAGATGTGGTCAAATTAGCAATATTTAAATATTTAAATGTCTTGTGTCAATAGCATTGCCACGCATGAAGAACTGCTCACACAGAAGTCACTTTCAAACATAGCTGCTTTCTGTTGGTCATTGTGGTGAATTCAAGTGAAGTGACCAACTTGAAAATGAGAGAAATCTGGGAAACTTTTTTTACCCTCAGGCGAAACCGATTGAAAACAGATTACACAGATTTTACCCGCAAATTTTCACTGAGCAATGGTAAATGCGACTGCACCTTTACTCTCGTTTGGTGAATTGGCACCACTGGTTTCAGTCCAGAACACCCATACTTGTTTGTTGAGTCCTGACAGCTCTAGCTCCAGACTGCCACAGGTCACAAATGCGGTAAGGAAAGGTCTAAAGATATACAGCTTGTTATACAGCTTTGGCAAAAGTTGTCCCAAATGCATGAATATTCTTTCCTTCCTGCATGTGCAAGGATATGGGAGATGTTTTATTGCTGATGATGTGCCTCACTGATATTATGTTATCTGAAGCCGTACACCTAAGTGATCAGCATTTCTTGCTCTCCAGGGGTTTGTTGGATATACCATTGCATTGACTGCATTGACATCCCAATCTCACTCGTCTAAAGGTCAAAGCAGTAGCAAAAGGATGAGTGACAACCTAAGATTGAATCCTAATGACCAGACCCACCAGAAAGAAGTCAACCAAATGATTCTGTCCATCAGTGGATGAAGGAGACAGTTGTATATAGAGCAACAGTGATTGCCTACTTTTTTTAATCTTCCCGGTTTTGGAAGTATTTTCCAGATTTGTTGTTTTCCATAGGGATTAAAGTCAGCACCAAATGAAATTTCACCATATTTTCTTACTTATCGTATTGTAAATATATGCATCCAAGCATATATTACTTTTTTTTAAAGCTTATTATTCTTAATTAAAATACAACTCTATTTCTCTGTAACAAGACAGATGTATGCCGGACAAAATTCCACCTCTTTCTTACAACTCTTATCAACTGCAAACTCGCATTCAGCTAATCTGCCTCCATTCAATCAATAACTGATGGATAGAATCAAGTCCACACCCACAATGTACAATAATTGATGTGGGTCAGGTGTGGTGTGTGTCAGACATCCTTGACTGCTGAGAAACACTTCAGGAATCTGGTATCAGCTTTCAGCCACATGCAACTATCTTGTACAGGGAGACGTGCAGTGACTTTATAGGCTCCATCACACTTTTTTTTTACATTGTAATGATCCAAGAATCCTGAAAAATGTTTTTTTTTACATTTTTTAATAAATCACGGTTTCCACAAAAAATGAGTGTGACTGTATTTTAAGTTATATTTGGGTCATTGCTGTTGTGGAATACCCTTCTAACTGTAACTTACAACAAGACACTGCTTCAGTTGTAATATGTCTATAAAATAGTACATCAGACTTTCAGAAATATACTCTGATCAAGGTTATGAACTTGCATATTATTAATTTGTTGTGTAGGCCTACATTAACAGGATTCTAAGATTATATAAATAAAAAGCTAAGGTTAACCATCCCCCAGTGAAGGATTGAAAAGGGGTTGAAGTTTCGATATATATAAAATAAAGGTAATTCAGATTTCTGCAAATTGTAACTTGATTTAATGTTTAAGAGTGAGACGACCCCACAAACTAAAACATCAGACATACTGATGTTTGTGCTGTTGTTTTCCCTCTAAAATGATGTCATTTGGTAACTTTTGTAATTAAAGGGAGTTTAGTATGAAAACTACTGCCCTTCTAACAAAATTAGAGTACAACATTTTAAGGTACTGCTAACTAACTCCCTAATTTCCTTTGGAAGAACTTAAGTTGTCTATAAAAATTTCTTTAAACTTGACTTAAAGTTTTTCTTGGCAATAACCATGCTTTTGAACTTTTCATTGTTTTGTTTTGCATAGCAGATTTTTATTATTCACAAGTACACATTTCTTAACACTTTGCCTACGTTCGAAGTCCTTTTCATTTGATGTTCTTCTTTGCACTAAAATTAAATAAAGGGATATTATTAGTTAAAAAAGACTAACAGGATGAAATACCTGGTTAATTTTCTTTTTCTTGTGGTGTGATAATATTCACACAAAAATATTTGATGGTATATAAAAGCATTGAATGGTATAATTATTTTAATAGAATGTATAAAAGGGGATGGGAACAAGTTTGCTAGTTTATTTTCTTGAGGCCTAAAACATTTACCGGAACGTCATTAGTTACGGCTCCCAGCAGCACTGGTTTCATTTTCTTCTTTGGGTTTTCCTTATCTCACAAAGTACTATTTCCCCACTTTACTTCCATGACCAAGTTCAATTACACCATCATAGACACCTAATCCCCAACACTATTGTATTCTGAGTGATGTGAAACATGACTCCAGCCCTCCGTCCCATTAGAGCCAGTTGCTTATGGGACAAAACCATAACAAACTCCCTGCATCATCATAAGCATCCTCATAAAACATTCACACCAGATGAAGCCACGAGAAACCCATCATCCATTGGCCAGCCAGCAGTCAGCCGAGAACAGGAGAGACGTTACCATTGGCTGCTTCCTGCCAGTAGCAGGACTTTATCTCGACTGGAAGCAAGAGTTCCTGTATCGATCCGGAGTCATCCTCACCTCTGGCAAGTGAAGGGGGTCATACGATATGATGAAAAGACTTACCACAAACTCAGACGTGCACCTTCAGTAGCCTACTAAACACCAGCAGACAGTGGTTCTCTTGAGCACATTGTTATAAAATGCTTTAATAAATAGTTTGATTTATTTCTAAGAACAAACAAATTCCACTAAATGAACCAAATAACTTTTTTCAGAGCAAATCTTCTGTACAAAAAAATTACATCTTAAAAAACAAAATAAAACAGAAAAATCTCCTCCAGCTCCACCCCGTTTCCCTTCCATAACGGACATTGAGCTTAACTTGCTTAAATATAATTGTTTTACTCGCACTTGAACCAATTCAGAGCAGTAAAAGTTTTAAATGTTTGTCATCTTCCCATAACCCAAAAAATAAAGTCTTATATTTAACATCACGATGAAAGAAATCAAATCATAGCCAGCCGCTTTCTCAAGTACAAAGGCTTTACAACATAATTGTTCCCTTCATGAAGTTTCGATCCAAACAAACAAACGAAAAGAAAGGAGAGAAAACATTTGGACATTATTTTGACATATCAGCATCTTTACAAGCAACAAGCAGCATGGACCAAAAGGCCTTGCCAAAAACCATGATTTTATGATCAGCAAGAGAGGAAAGGGATTAGGGGTCTTCAAGGAGGCGAACACACGCCACAATACAGCACACGATCGTATAGGTGTCTACTGAAAACAAAATCCAACAACATAATAGGATGATCTCTGGTTATATTTCTGTTCTGACTGTGGGACGCTGTATACATCTTACAAAACCTGCCATATCAACTGGCATAAATAAAAGGAATGGTGTAAAAAAACAAAAACAATAATAATCATAATATTTAAATCATAATTATAATAAAATAATAATAATAAAAAAGTGACTTAAGTTACTAAATTCAAATATACACAGCGACTCCTTTATTATATACACGTATGTACAGATCTCTTGTCTTTGTTTAAACAAATACCTTGATGGTGATATGGGAGCTGCTCTTAAGACCAGCCTCTCCGCTTTGTCGTAATCTATCGGGTCAGGAGACCCTAAAACCGAGGGGCTTGTCTGAAGGCACTTGCGACCGACTCAAAATACTGCAATCCGTTTTGTAAAGAGCGTTCAGCCAAGACGACAGAAAGGACAGAAAAACAAGGCCACTTTATAGGCACTGCAGCCCTCCTCATGGACGACGAGCTCGGTAAGGCAGGCGTGGAAGGAGAACAGATGAACGTTTGAGGGGGGGATCCCCCGAAGCCGGTGGCCCCCCGCACGTGGTCTGCACCGAAATTGGGCCACTCGAAACAAAACCAAAAGCACAGCCATTTGTAAACAACAACATAAAAAGTCTTTATATGCTTTCTCAAGTTCCTTATGAGTTCCTTAGTCCGGCATCTATTCCAGCAGTTTTTTTTTCCCAAAAACAAAGCGAGGCTTCTCGCCGCCTCCTCATAAAGTAATATAATATGCTTCCTCTGTACATAAAAAAAGGAAAAGAAAGAAATTTGCCACTTTATCAGCCTCAAAACACCTCGAAGAAGTCGAAAATAAAAATAACACATGGGGGAAAACTCGGTCTTTGTTTCTGAGATGGCCTTGGTCTCCTCGTCCTGCTCGTCAGAGCTCATACGCAATGTTCTTTGTGCTCTTGGCCGACGGTGGCATTATTGACATTTTTACAGTTGTTATCCTTTGGGCTGAAGCCTGTCCAGTAGGGTGCTTTGAGGGAAGGGCCGCCACTGCCCTGCTCTGCATGGTGCAGATCAGCCCGTTGTTGGTCCGCGCTTCAGGTTTAGAGTACTTTTGGATGGAACGCTTGCCTCCCTCCATCCCGCACCACTCTTCCACCAGCTCCAGCTCTTCCTCCTCCTCTATCTCCTCCTCATCTTCCCCGCTGTTGCAGGTCCGATCCGGGGAGCCCATGAGCTTGGTGCGCTCATACTGGACGTCCCGGTTGTCTTTGTGCTGCGGCCGCGTCACCGGCCTCAGTGGCTCCCACTGGTTGTTGACGCTCTCCTCCACAGGCACACGCTCCCGCCTCTCACGCTCTTTTCGCCGCTTGCGGGTCCACCACACGCAGACAATGACACAGAAGACCCAGAGAACGCACAAGACAACGCACAGCACGGGCACCAGGTAGTCTGTGAAAAGAGAGTCAAGTCAGACATGGACAATCTGGGATTCATGCAAAGGAGGAAAAAATAAACTATAACAAAAAATATATATATTGGTTATTGGTCGATTTATGTCAATTTATCGGTCATGGTCGATAGTGGAGATTTTGATTGGCCAGCATTGGATATTTCATTGCAGACACTTATTCAACCAATTTTTTTTTTATTAATATGATATAATAATTTGTCAATAAAAATAGCAATAAACACTAAAATAATGATATATAATTAAAGATACAATATATTATAATTATATAAATTAAAATGTATAAATTATTTTGGTAACACTAAGGTCTCATTTGTTAACATTAATGTATTAACTAACATGAACTAACAATGAACAATATGTTTGTTACAGAATTTATTAATCTGTTAATGCTAGTTAATAAAAATAGTCATTCATTGTTTGTTCACTGTGCATTAATTAATGTTAACAAATACAACTTTTGATGTTAATGATGCATTACTAAATTTGGAAATTAACATTAACTTGATTAATACATGCTGTAGAAGTATTGTTCATTCTTTTTTTGTTAAAGTAATTAACTCATGTTAACAAATTAACCTTATTGTAAAGTATTTTTAAAATAAAAATCTACTTAAACACTTGTTCTATTGAAAAAAAAAAGGAAATATATATTTTAAATTAGACAAAATAGTACTTTTTTTTTTATCAGCCACTTTCATGTTATCGGCCAAAAGGTTAAACAGAAATAACTTATGCCAGAACTTTAAAAAACAGAATCAAAATAAGAGAAAAAGTGTAAGGTTTGTAAAGTTGAGTTGTTTCAATGCCCTTAATTTACAAATACACATTGATATTATTTGTTTCACTCCATTTATAATAGCCTCAACCTAAAAAAAAAACCCTTTTCAGACATCATTAAAGAGAATGATGGGACAAAATTAATGTATTGCTGAGGTGATGACTGTGGATGAGTTAATGACTGTCACACAAGTTTATGGCTTCCTGCCCACAACTGTTAGATCCTCTGAGCCTCTCAGTACCCTTTCCTCCTGTGACTCACAAAGACTGCACTAATTGATGGAGATGAGGAATTGACACTCAGTCGGGAGTTGAAGTCAAGTCAAGGCTTTAGCCTTGAGGCCAGTTGGCCCCTGTTTCACTCACCCACTGGCTGGGACATGACCGGCATCTCCACTTTGACCTCGATGACGGCAAGCATGACGGTGCTGTTGTGCCGTTTGGACAGCATGCTGACTATGGCACTAGCTGCCTCCTGGATCTGACTGTGATTAGGCTGCTCATCCTGCTGGAACGACTGCAGGAGAAATAATGGGGTTTATATATATATGTGTGTATATGTGTATCCCAAACATGTAGATGAATGTGGAAACACAGATTCCAAGAAAAAGAAAAAAAACCTACAAAGAATATGGAATTATTCACTAAAGTGTGAGGTTTTGGGGCTCTGCTACGTTGCCACTCAACATCCTATACATGTTGATCCTCTACATCCAATTCCATGTCTTGTAAACTTGGTTTGGCTTTCTGTGAAGTTTTCTCCATTTTTGTTGAAAATTCTGCTGATTTGTCACCAAGATAATGTTTTCAAACATAGATTAAGTTTTATCAGATTTGAAGAATTTCTTTTTTTTATATATAATGTTGAAAGCATCAGTAAGAATGTTAAACTATAATCCAACCAGTAATTTTTTGTAGTCATCACACCGATCATCACGTTTACATCATACAAGTATTGCAGTACAGAACCAACAAAAAAAAAAGAGATTTGATATCAATTTATGACGATACGCTGAGCAAAATAACTAAAGTGAGAGCAGTCTTTATTAAAAAAAAGTTGTCGTCGACTCAATCATTTCAACTCCATTCTGTTGTCAACATGCAAAAACCTGCAGCTGTTCAAAGTTCCTGCCTACAGGATCCATTTAAATGAGTCAGGACATTAAAAATGGGCCTTCGGTTAGTGACTTGTTGCAACACCGCAGGGATTTAGTGTAATCTGACTGAGTATAAAGGATGCATTTGTAGGTAACCACTATTTGTAAGTAACTTCCGTGAGGCAGAATGTTTCATTGAACGCAGGAAATGTGGCTTCAAATTACACAAAACTTGCCTGGCAGCACAAAGATATTCATTTTCATATCATTACCCAAGTATGGCGTTTTTGTTATCTCAAGAGATTATTTCAAGCTTATTTGGTTTTGCAAGCTTTTTTTGTTTAAAGACAATAGTGTAGAACATCTAAGTGTAAGATGTGCTGGAGCCCGGTTCCAGTGCTCTCTGTGTGGGTGGAGGGAATACTGCAATGCAGTACGGCCCGCTGCTGGTCAGTCAACCGAATCTCATTACAATATAATGGGCTGGTTTGAAGAGGGGGCCGGTTGGTATTGCTCTGGGCATCCGGGCATTTCGAGGAACCGCACTCGACTGGGTGAGGAAATCAAATTTGCATCCATTAACAGAACTGTGCAACGAATATCCAGGACCCCTATGGTTTTGATTTTCTATTCCACTGATAATAGATATTAGGGGCCCACACAACACCGCTGTGTGAAGGGTATAGACGTGCAGAGGACTCATGAATATAAAATGTGTGAGTATAGAAAGCGCTCCCTATGTGCACAAAGGGTGAGTCTTCAAAATGTACTTACGATGGCCACCTCTACAGCGTCCTGGTTTTTGTAGGAGAGGTCACAAAGAACCAACAGCGTGTGATCTTTTGCCAGGCTCCGCGTGGCAGGCATATACCTCAGCTCTGAGCAGACATTCTCCACTGTCGTTCCCTAGAAGGTACAGGTTGTATTTAGACCAATATTGAAGAAACAGCACTATTCTGGATCATAATGTAATTACGTTAAGAGGATCAAATACATCATTGATGTACAATGAAAAAATACAACATTTTTATTGGACATATATCATGAATTTTGTACAGATTACTGGGAATACCAATGTACTATATTACCACTATTGCTTTGTGGACATGGTACCCTAGTAATACCCTCTTGTCTGGATTTGTTTAGACTTCGTTTTTGGAAGTAGACTGGCAATATTAAAGTACAATGTACTGCGATGGCTGATAGGTCTCATGTTTTTCTTGACAAACACTACTGTTCAAAAGTTTAGGGGTTGGTAAGAATTTATGTTTTTGAAAGAAGTCTCTTATGTTCACCAAGGCTGCATTTATTTGATCAAAAATACAGTAAACATTGTATATTTTGAAACGCTATTAATCTAAAATGACATTTCTTTTTTATTATATATTCCAATGCAATTTATTCCTATGATGGTAAAGCTGAATTTTCAGAGCCAATTTTCAGTGTTGCATGATCCTTCAGACAATGGCACTAACCAAGTTTTCAGACGTTTTCATCAAATCTCATCAGTTCCATTGCCATGGAACTACCATCTGAAACCATCCCTCTGAAACAAAACACCAACTTGCTACTTTAATACTTACTGTGGGTAGTTTGTCCCTGTTGAATATAAGGGTGATGCGAGCACAGCTCTTGTCTAGATAGACTGAGTTGGGCTCACATTTGGTTTGGAGGGTTGGGGTGGCTTCAGGGCTTGAGCAAAACCCCCACTGGTGGCAAGGGGGAGAGAGGCACGTCAGGAAGTTGTGCTCCAGGCATTCACAACCTCCTGGACAGGAGTGAAGCTCTCGCCCTGGCGTCCCTGGCAACAGGCAAGGCTGTCGGCCACACACCACCTGAGAAAGAGAGAAACACATTCATTTATTCATTCATATAACAAAAAAGAGAAAAAAAGAAAAAAAAACACTTGTTCTTCAGACACTTACCTTGCTGCACTCCACTTTGCCGTTGACACATTGACAAGTGTTGCATTCTTCCTCCCAGCGGCTGCCATGCGGAAACTGAAGTCCAGCATAGTGACATGTCTTCCCAATGCCAATAACTGCGCCACAACACAAACACATACACAAACACCGTAAGACTGGGGCCAATTCTAATTTAGGAGCAGATCCCTTTCCTCTCTGGAATGATCCAAGTCACATGATGCCATGTCAGTGTTACAACGCAGACACCGCCCACCTTTCATGTTGTTCACTCCTTAGGACCATACTCCGCATTTAGCTTTTTGCTCATCTACACTCTAGTGTACTAGTGTGGCAAATCAGCATCTTAGAATGATTTCTGAAGGAACGTGTGACACTGAAGACTGGAGTAATGATGCTGATAATTGAATCGCTCAGATAAATTACATTTTAAAATAGAAAACAGTTATTTTAAATGGTAAACGTATTTCACAATTTTACTGTATTTTAGATCAAATAAATGCAGCCTTGGCGAGCAAAAGAGACTTCTTTCAAAAAATATTTACATTTTTACTGACCCCAAACTTTTGAACAGTTGTATATATATATATATTTAAAATTTTCCAAGAAAATGTACAAAAAATATTGACGACTCACTAGAGAGATTTTTGTCAAATTAAACACTCTCTGGAGTGATAACATCCCTCCCACAAATTATACCTGCCTCCAATTAGCAAATATAAATAATGTTCATGGAGTCAATGCAAAAGTCATTTGATTTCTTGGGGTCTTTAAGGACTATTTCTCAATATGGACAAGCTGAAAGATAAGAGATTGATTGTTTCAATGATTACACAATAACTCTTACACTCTTGGCAATGAGGTCCGGTGCGACCGAGAGGGCAGACACATCGGAAGCCATTGATCTCATCCACACAGGTGGCACCGTAGGCGCAGGGTGAAGACTGGCACTCATCAATGTCTGGTGAAGCAAAGAAAATATACATTCATCAATACAGCTACTGCCTTTGACAGACGTGGTTGTGAAAACTGCCATTTGAGGTCAATACACATTTATCAAGCACCGGGACCATGGCCGCACCTCAGAAAATTAGGCCGGGAAATGCATGGAATCTTTAAGGAGTATTTTCTATGTCAGAGCCATCAATAGACACAAGGAGAGGATTTTTTTCCACTGGTTGAATAACTTATCTCCTCTGTCTGTCTAAGAGCCAGGGCTAACCTTTAACCCCAAAAGAGGTCAAAGGGCACTGAATGCTTGGTAATCCTCCAACACCCTCTTTCTATACATCCCCATTCTTTCCTCCTCGAGATACTCACTGATACGGCAGTCGGGTCCAGCGAAACCAGGGGCGCATTCACAGCGGAACCAGTTTACCCCGTCCACACAGATTCCTCCATTGTAGCTGCAAGGAGATGTGAGAACAATGAGGTTATTCGCTGAAAGAGACACCTTCACCCCAGTGATTGACATAATACTTCCACCATACATGCGTGGAAGGGGAAAGGCAGGAATAACGGGGGAAGAGAAGACATGGACGAAGAGGGATGCGAGAGTGCCTCACTGCGTTTATCAATACCAGCACCTTTCAGATGCAAATCCCCCCGGTGGCTTCTTGCTGGGATCCCCACCCCCTACTCCCGCCCCAACTCCCAAATCCCTTGCTCCCAGGTCAGCGATGAAGAAAGGCAAGAGGACAGAGTGGACTGGGAGAAAAAGAGCCTGTCCATCCCCTCCTCCCCTCACCGCTGGGGGTGCTCTTTTAGGGCCATCGGCTCTATTGTGGTCCCCATTAAAACCAGCCCAGGGTCTCCTGAGCTGTCGGATTTAGGGGTGATTTAAGGACATCTTCTCCCGTCTTTACAAAGAGCGTCCCCCCTTGAACCCCCCCTCAGTGCATCCGCTCAGAGAATGGGGGTTAGCGGGGCAGGAACAACATGGTGGAATAGGGCAGAAAGCCATGTAAGAAGGGTTATTCCAAGGCGTCTATGTTGTACAGGGAAGGGGAGGGTCAGCACAAAAAGGCGGTCCCAGGCAGCATAGAGTAAACAAGAGGGGGAACAACTGCAGAGCCACATAGGTTTTCTTACCAGGGGTGAGGGTTGCAGTCGTTGATGTCTGCACAGAACCAAAAGAGAGGAAGAAAAAGAGTCAATGCGAGACATTTGCGCATTGATCGAATGTAATTTAACACTTTTGTGGATTGTGATGTGTGCTTTCACTGGTATGCAGACATGCACTGGCAGCTGAATTGTGAATGGGGGAATTCACTCACTCTGAGCGCAGGTGGGCCCCTCCCAGCCGTCTTTACAGATGCAGGTGAATGTGTCACCACCACCCACGCACGTTCCTCCGTTCAGGCAGGGGCTGGACGCGCAAGTGCTGTTCTTTGCTGAAGTAGAAAAACGAAATAGAAAAGTTACAGGAAGTGAACCTTTCTTCAGACCTTTAAATCTCAAAATAGGGTCCCCCAGGGGTCTATTGCCAATTGCTAGGGGTCTGCAGAAAATATAAGAATGTTTCTAAAAAATACATTTTACACCAACTTACTGTATATAATTTCTTCTTAATAATTAATAAATAAATGCATTCATTCAAATTAGCAACCAAGATACAATAAAAAACTAAAAATAAGAAAATTAGAAAACAAAAGCTCTTGTTAAGAATGCAGGAAGTTTTTTGGGGACAAACATTTATTTATTTGGATAAATATTTTTGATTAAATTCTTCAAAAAAAATTATTAGCCCTGAACTAAATTAAGAGATAAAAAAAATTGGATTGCAAAGTTGATTGAGAGTATTAAGAGATACTGATTTGATTATATAATTTGTGAGTCTATGAATAGTTTAAGGCTATTAAAGGCATTTTTGGTTCAGAAAGTTGAGAAACCCTGTTGTGCACGAAGCCAGTATAAAAACTGCACTCTGATTCACAGAGATGTCCTCACCTGTGTTGCATGTACTCCCTCCCCATCCAGAAAGGCAGGCGCAGCGGAAAGTGTCTCCGTGGTCATAGCAGGTCCCTCCATTGCTGCATGTGGTGGCATCACATTGACTTTCACCTAAAAAGACACGAAATAACTAAAAATATTACCAGTCAGTTCACCAGTCACATCGTATAGCTTATATATGCAGTAAGCTATACAATAGGAAAAGAGGAAGTACTTTGACATAAAACAGGGAGATGTAACTTACGTGAATGACAGGTCTTTCCTTTCCAGCCATTGGCACATTCACAGTAGAAGTCGTTGACCAGGTCCACACAGTGACCGCCATTCTTACAAGGGCTCCGACTGCACTCGTTCACATCTGAGTGCAGAAACGCAAGTAACAAAAGGTAAGACTATGAATGTAAAGAAAGTCAAGATGAGGAGGAAGATGAAGAAAGACACTCACTGAGGTTACAGAGGTCACCCTCCCAGCCATCCGGACAGAAACACTGGAAAGAGCTGATCCCGTCGATACAGGTGCCTCCATTTCGACACGGGTTGCTCACGCAGTCATTTATATCTGGGTAGTCGATAGCATTTTCATGAACATCAAGATTTTAGGATATAATACAATGGTGCTCAAAAGACTACACTAAACATCAGGAGCTCAAAATGTAATTTAAACATGGAAATAAAGCATTTTAGGGTTTAAACTAATGATTCTGATGATCTGATATTTATGATCTGATGATCATCATCAGGTTAGACTAACTTCTGGAGTTCATGCAGCTTAAGAGCTGCGGTCATTTCAGCAAATGGGTGACAAACCAAATACTAATACATTCTAAAATTAATGCACATTTTTCAGTTACATTTTCATTTAGATTTGCTGATAATATAATTTGGAACAAACTAAAGTTTTAAAATATTTTTAGAAATTTAAAATGTCTTTTTTTAAGCATTTTATTAATAACACTTAAATGTTTTATACTATTTATAATATTATTTATGACATAATATTAATACTTAATTGGCCCAGAAGTACCTATGACAAATGACTAATATGAGCTTAATTATATTACCCATCTACTATGTAAGGATAAAGTAAATTGATGAAGAAGTGAACAAACGAGGAGGAATGGATTATGGTTCAAAAATGAAAAAGATGAAACCTTAAGGATGACTCACTCTCGTGGCAGTAGGCTCCTGTAAAGCCAAGCTCACAGGTGCAGGTGAAGTTTCCACCTGGCAGGCTGATACAGCGGCCACGAGGACCACACACATTAGAGTTGATGTGTCTCACACCCCCATCTGAGCTGTTACTTGCCACAGCAATAGTACAGCTGTCAATCACTAAGAATAAAAAAAACAAGCGGGAACAAGATCACATGTCTGTTACGGTGAACTATTGCACACTATTTTTTTAATTGATGATCAATGTACACATGCACGCAGATAGACATATTTAGCCATTGCATCTTGGTTAGCAGGAGAACAGGACGGGCTGTACCTTGGCAAGGAGTTGTCTTGCAGTGGTCCTTGCGGTTTTCACAGGTCTTGCCCTCATAGTCTTCAGGACAGGCACAGTAGAAGTCACCCGGCAGGCTGTAGCACGAAGCCTTATTCTCACAGGGGTTTGACTCACAGGGGTTTGAGTGAGACAGACTCTCCACCTTTAAACGAGACAGGGAGATTGAGTTAGTGAATGAGTTAGGCCTAAGCTTTGTAAGTCCAGTCCTCTTAAACTAGAGATAAACAGTCAGGTAAGGTATGGAAGACTCCCATAAGCCTAAAGCTAGCAAGACAGCACCATTACAAATTACACAAGAGACCAATCAAAACAAACTGTGCAGCTAAATTTAGACATCCTTCCGCTCTTACCGAGCATATTCAACTGGGACGAGGAACACTTTTGCACATCTAGTTCTCCTACCTCGACTTGGCCTTGTTCTGGTAAACAGTCTTAGAAACGAATCTCTCCCACAGAAACTCATAATGTCTTTATTCTATTGATATGTTAAATATTTAATATAAACTATGCATAATAATATATATTTTGAAATTATATATAAGTAGAAATTGTCATGCAGTATGACAAATGGATTTCCAAATATACCATGTCATTAATTAATATGAACTTCATTATACAATTATTAAAATAATTATTACTATAAATGATAAAAAAGTATTACAACCTCACACTCATATAAATTTTTTTTTTTTTTTTTTTTTTTAACCATCATTTTGCAACTGAGTTTGTCAATCAGTCTGAGGTAGACTTAGGACACGTTCACATGTTCTGCGCTATTTGTTAACTACAGTCTAGGATGACATGCAGACGGACGTCTTTGCCCATTGCATCATGTCTCTCACCATGAGTGCCACATTTTTAGAATGCTGTGTCAAATTCTCTATGGGCCAAGGGGCAAGATTAAATGCATTGTTTGTTTGTTTTAATTTTCTAAATGAATGTATTACAGTGTATAATATAATATACTCAACTATAAACTGTTCCCATAATGTAGGTTTCTGCAGAGTTTCAAGACCTTCTCAATGCTCCCACCATTTTTCTCAAAAACGCCTTTTCTAGAGATGATCCTCAGGGGAATTTAAACAACCTCTCTTAAGTACACATCATGCCAGCTGCCATGTAAGGTGTTAGTTCAGACTATAACACTGTTCTCCAAGTCTGCTGAATTTATTTTAGTAGGGATATACATTGTACTGGAAGCCGAAGGCCTGCACAGAGCACTTTTTCACAGGCAGTGATGTAAGAGGAATGTCTGCAAACGAGACTGTATCAAACAGAGCTACATAAAACTGCTAGAGCAGACAGATGTAAGATATAATCATCCATCTGTACTGGATCTGAAGAACAACCCAGTTGGACACGTTTTAAACAGTTGTATGTTGGCGGGCAAAATCGGTTGACACATAATAAATATATATATTTATATACATGTAGGTGAATATCCAACATGTCTGATTCTGTGTCAATACTGGACCAAGGCTTTATATGTAGCCTCATGTGCACCTGCATGGAAAACAGTCCCACCAGATCAAAACCTTTCCGAGTATAGTCTCGCTTTTCCAACAGACGGTATGCTCTAATGTAAGTGCATGGCACGCTAGGCATGAATATAACGTAAAAATCAAGGCCTTCTCTTTCCCGGGCTGATTGTAGGCAGGCGGCCAGGAGGCCAAGAGAAGAGTTGCCTCATTCACTACAGCTTATTTTTAGTGTACATGGTAAGATGAGACTGGCTCAGGACCAGCTTCCAGTAACTCTATGGAAGTCCATCTTTAGCCTGCCACTAGACTAACACTGGCTCCAAAACAGCATTGATGGCCACATGAAAAAATACTCCTCTCTCCACCCAAACCCTGCTCTAGTTACACTGGCGCACCTGTGACCAAATAGCAGGCTTGATCTGCCTTACACCAAGGCTTTAATAACACACATGCAACGGTGGGCAAAGTATGAATGGAGAAATGACACCATACTAAATATCATCAATTAAATCAAGACCAAGCCCCACAATTTCCATTTACTGATCATTGAAAGAGATATGATGAAGATCTTATAAACCTACCCTGAACCTGACTAAAATTGCTCTCATTTCCGATCTTGCTAATCTACTATATTTAATATAAATAAAAAAAATGGCCAAAAAAAACACTGCTAAACACTTTTTTACAGTAAGCTTTTTGTCAATGTCTTGAACACTATAAACAGTAAAGATTCTCACCTCACAGAGCGTCCCTGCATAGTTTGAAGGGCATTCACAAACAAAGCTGTCCAGAATGACATGGCAGCGGCCGCCGTTTTGACACGGGCCGCTGGCACATTTGTTCCTTGAGACTTCACAGTGCAAGCCCACAAAGCCTGAAGGGCACTGACAGTGGTAACCTCCATAAACCAGCTCCTGCACAGACACAAATAAAAGGACACTTAATAACGAACACAATTAACCGAGATGCTGAAGTAAACCAGGAATTGTTTTGAATCTTAAAGATTATACCTTGCAAGTTGCTCCATTCTGGCACTGTCCGTGGCAGCCATTGAGATCTACAGTCACGGGCAAAGTAAATGAAGCAATTAATCAATGGCTAAGTGGAGGAAATCAGGACAGCAGTTAGGAATGGCTGAAGACATGCAATTAACTTGGATTAGATGAGCTCTGTAATTGCGCTGAAGATGGAAATGTTAGTTCAATCAACACAAACGTGAGGTAAAGCCAATGACCCAGCATGCAACAGTAGGTGAAGCCTAAGACATAATATACAGTGTGCAGAACCCCAAAGGGTATCAAGTGTCCAAAGAGGAAAGCCTGGCCGCCACCATAGAGTACGTGTTCAAAGATGAGGGAAAGGACAGGAGAGGAGCATTAGGAGATACTGACTGATGTCACAGTTCTGTCCGGCCCATCCTTGAAAGCAGTCACAGTGATATCCACCAATCATGTTTTTGCAAGAGTGAGCATTTACACAAGGCTTCCCCATACACTCATTTGCATCTGCAAAATTGAGGGACAGAAAGAGTTGGGAGATTTTTGTAGACAATTGGTAGATTGAGAGATTGAAGAGGAGATGGGAAGTGTAGAGTAGCAAGAGAGAGGCAGAGAAATCTGAGATCTTGTTGTGTAACCCCACCACCATTAAGCCCATTGAAAAGTTGTTGGCTTGAAACTCTAACAGTCACAGCAATGCCAGTCTACTTGACTTCCTGATCAATGACCATTACACAGCAAAAAAAAAACAAAAAAAACAAAACAACTTTAATCAGAAATAACTTAAATTACCTTAATTATACCATATATATACAATATTTATAACATTTTTTATAAAACTTATTTAAAAGTTCTCACACCACCAAAGCTGCATTTATTTGATCAAAAATAATGTAAAAGCAGTAATATTATTACAATTTTCAACATCACTACTCTAATCTTCAGTGTCACATGATCCGTCAGAAATAATTCGAATATGCTGATTTGCATTTCTTGTTATTATCAATGTTGAAAACTTTTGTTCTGCTCAATGTTTTTGTGAAAACCATGATACAATTTTTTATTCTTTGATATATATAGAAAGTTCAAAAGAACAGCATTTATCTGAAATAAAAATATATTTAACATTATAAATGTCTTTACTGTCACTTTTGATCAATTTAATGTGTCCTTGCTGAATACAATGTATATTTTCTTTAAAAAATAAAATCTCTGTTTAAAAAAATAAAGTTTAAATATTGTAGACAAAAAGTTATCTGAATAAAATTATAGGTAACAAATAATTTACGCTTTTATATATATTGAATCAGAAGATTTAATTCAAGTTTATATGTTTATAAGACTACAAACTAAGGGTCCACTCGTCATCACCCCTCCTTCTGCTCGTCTCTCCCCAATTAGCCTACAGCAGGTGACCAGCCGGTTCAGGGGGCTATGACTCTTTTGACTTTGCCATGAAAAAACGAGTGCTTATTAGGCGTTTAAATATTCATCAGGGGCCCCTAGTGAGGTGCGCTCCACTCCCCTGCGCACCTGTCCTCTGAGAAACACGACTCCCCACTGTGCTCAGGCCTGGCTCTTGTGAGAGAAACCCAAGCTGGAGGCTAAGGTTCGAAGCGTAAGACGAGCAGACCAACTCCTGTTCCCACCCCACGCTTGTTTACAGGTCACAATCCACTTCCTTTCACATTCATCACTTCCCCTGACAAGAGCTGCATACTATTGTGAGCAGAAGGATGATGGAAAATCCTGTGGCGCCTGCGATGTCGACAATGGGCCATCTGATCTAGCCTTAGATCCAGGTTTAAGGCTGGCCCTCCTTGTAACATATGCATATATAGCTGTCTTACAAGCAACAAGGATCAGGTTGCTGCTATTACCAGTTTCTTACGTAGACTAATCAAATCACTCGTCTTGCTTTACCTAAAAAACATGCAGGCTTGTATAAAGTGCATGCAATTTAGATCTAGCACACCATATTCAACCATTCGGATGCAAAATGGATTGATTTTTAACGAATGGCGAAGAAAAAGACATATATAGCGTGAGTGGAGGATCCAATGAATAGTATATTAAAAACGTGCATGAATGCTGTAGTTCAAAACACGCTTGCAATAAAGGGGGATCTCAATCTTACCGATTTGACAGGTCTTCCCAACCCACTGAGGAGGGCAGACACACTCAAAGCCATTTTCCAGGTCGATACATGTTCCGCCTTGCGCACACGGGCTGGAGGCACATTCATCCATGTCTGCAACATCAACACAAAATCATGTTACATTCTGCAGATATGGAAAACTGAAACTGCGCTTTAAAAAAAGCTTCTTGAGACCATACTGAGATATTATAGGATATCCATCACATAAAATTATGGGATGTTTTCAGTATTATCCATATAAACATTCAAACTGGGCAATTTTACACCCACCATGGGTGTGTGGGTTATTCCATGCCAACCACATGCACACACGCGTATTATAATATAGATTACCGGTATATTATAATATAATATAGTGTTGGTAGAGTTGGAGAAAAGGCGGGAGAGATTGTCAGTGCGTTCATCAGAGAGAGCTTTTCTTTATGCAAGACAGTAAAGCGATTACAGCTTGATATAATCCAGGTCGCCAGATTAGCTGCTATTAGAGCACAAATCATTACAGTTTTAATATGGGCACAAAAGGCACAAAGAACCGTGCAGCAACTATTTGGAATTTGGAAGAAAATTGGAGGAAACAAAAACAAGAGAAATTCCTCCCTCCTTTCTTCTCCCTTTAGCCTTATACATATATTGTGGTGAATGGGGTGGAGCGGGTTGTGTAAAAGGGTCAGACAGGCAAGTGAAGAGGGAAAGGTGGGGGGGAAACCTTTATGGGTGAAATGGTGTGGTGTGAGGGGGGGGGGGGGAGGGGGGGGGGCTGCCCAAATTCCAGCAGGGACCCTGCTGTTGCTATGACGATGGAAACACAGCCCCATAAGTGCGATGGAGGAAACAGAGGAGGTAGGATGTAGAGGGAGTGATGAAGAGTGTAAGTACCACCAATAATTAAAACACTGGGCATCCTAGAAGTGAGAAACACATTTGCATCTGATCAAATTTGAGCTCTGTGGTGCTAAAACAGGGATGCTTTGAGGAGCCGGAGGAGTGGAGAAGGAAGGGAAGACCATGACACACTGCATTCACAATTTGTGAAGCCAAATGCTGGTTCAAAGTGAAGACCGATTATGCAAATCCCCCCTGTCTCAGTGATGGGTATCACCAGGCTCTAATCCGGGACCAGTAAGAGCTCAAGCTCCGCTCGCCATGCAAAGGGACCCCGCTGTGCTGCCAAGATCCAGGACCGGCTTCCCCTGCCATATACCTGACACATCCCAGCATGACAAGCAGCCAAGCGGCACATTGGCCACAGCATCTGGACACATGTTGGGGAGGGGCCGGTTGTCTGCTCTTGTCTAGGTCTATAACTAGGTCTCCAGACAGAACAGATCGGGCCATGGAGAAAGTCAGAGAGGATGGTGCACAAAACATTTACATACCTTTAGCACAAGTGGGTCCCTCCCAGCCTGGTGGACACTGGCATTCAAATCCAGTTGGGACTTCATGACACGTGCCTCCGTTCGCACAGGGGTTGGATACACAAGCATGTTCGGCTGCAAAAACACAATGGTATGTGTGATTATTATAGACAGATATATCTCATAAGGCACACTAACTGGCACAGCTTCATTCATCCAGTCTTGGGTGAGAAATATTATCTATCCATTCATCTATGTAAACATCTACTTATACACCCATCCATCCATCCATGCATCCATCCATTCATTTATTTATCCATCCTTACATCCATTTATCCATCATCCATCCATCCCTTTATTTACCAATCCATTAATTCATCCATCCATGTAATCCATTTATCCATTTACATACATCCCTTCTTTTATCCATCCATCTATACCTTCTTTTACCCATCCATCCATCCATACAGCCCTTATTTTATTCATCATCAATCAATCAATCAATCAATCAATCAATCAATCAATCAATCAATCAATCAATCAATCAATCAATCAATCAATCAATCAATCAATCAATCCAGCCCTTCTTTTATTCATCCATCCATCCACCTATCCATGCAATTAACCCCTTTTTATCCATTCAGCCATTCCTTCTTTTATCAATCCACCCACCAATCCATCCATTCAGCCAGCACTTTCATTTACCACATTCCCCATTCATCTGTAGAGACTTACCAATTTCACAGTTCTTGCCAGAGTATCCTTCAGGACAGGCACAGTTATATTCATCCGGTTCAGAGTTCATGCAAGTCCCGCCATTGACGCAGGGATGGTGTGTGCCACAGTAGTTCAGATCTTCAAGGACACATAAAAACAATGAAATAAGGTACTTCTTGAGACTATGGGGAAAGGAATACTAACAATGAATTCTGATTTTTTTTTTAAGCCTGCTAACATTTGCTCTTTGAATGACTACAGTTGGAAAAAAACTATTGCTGGACTCCCAGCAGACCTTGTAAGGCGAGGCTATGCACATAAAAGCTGGTAAATAAATAAAGAGAACTGTAGGCACATCTCAGCTGCTTCTAATTCCTAACCACCTTCCAGGATGCACGCTGACCAACAGATCAGATATCGGAGCGCCACTCCAATCACAACCACAATATCCAAAGTGTGGGTTTGTGCGTGCATTGTCACATGATGCACAGCCTGTGCTGACATCACAGCCAACAAACCAGCTCAGTGTAAGATGCTGTAGTTCCATTAAACACCATGCTATGGATTTTCTGCCCTGGCACCTCTGTGGCTGGATGTTCGTGGGCTTAAAATTCATTCTGATCTACTGCTGACCATTTTATGGGTCAATTCCAGGTTGACCTCAATTTCTCAAAACTAACTAGGCCAAATCATCAGCATCAGCGTGTGTGATGCATTTAGGACCCTTACCTTTATCGCACAGGAGGCCGCCCCAGTTCTTGTCGCAAGTGCACTGCCAGGGGATAGCACAGGTCCCGTGCAAGCAGCCAGGGTAAGGCAGACACTCGTCACAGAACTGCCCCTGCCAGCCGTAGTTGCACCTGAAAACCACATAAGAGTGTTAAAACTTAAAATGCCACTGAGGTTGAAATATCTTAATGACAGACAAGAAACAAACATACAGATGCACATCACTGCCCTGACACCTAATCTTAGGATAAGGCGACATTCCGGGCGACAAAGGTTAAGAACACTTTCACAACTGCTCAGAGACACGCACTACCCACCCCCCTGGGGCGGTTTGGTCGTACCCCGGGGGCACAGAGGGAAATGCTACAGAGGGGTTAACAAATTATTGGTTTACAGCAACACTCCGCTATTCCAAGGCCTGTAGTGTGCTCTCTTCGTCCTCACCACACCCCTCACCCAGCTGTCTTGTCATTTCTGAGCAGGCTATTTTAAGACAGCTCTCCTGCAGAAGAGGTATGGACTAACTCCAGCTGCCGAGTGTAGAGACGCTGTCTGCATATCTCAACCACAGAGCTAACGCTTACTAGCCTTACAAAGAAGTACTGTGGTGGTCCCATGGTACAGTGATGGGTTCAGATGGAAATACCACAGTTCTTTGAGAAATAGACAGCACTGAATGTCTATCTGAATTTACCATGGGACTGACATAGTGCTCCTAATAACAACAAAAACATGTTTATCTATTAACATTTTCATGATATAAAACCATGGGTAACAGGGTTAAATGCTGTAATAATTGAATCTAGGTTAAATTATAAATATACTGTTATTTAATGTGGTGTTACTGCATTAATAAATAAAATGCAGGCCCACAATTGGGATCACATCAGCTTACAATAACAGGCAAAAGTGCTCTTCGAAGAGGTACACACCTGGCACATTCTCTGCGTGGAGGCCTTGATCCAAATCCACTTATAACATCTCCAGTGAGGTCTCTGAAATAGCCCCCTAGATCTGTGCCCAAGGGGCAGGCCAGAGGCTGGATTACTTACACCAGAGCACACACAGCCTCACACTGCCCAGTAACAACCTTAGTATTGTATGAAAGAGCATGTAGGCAGCAGAGTGTGTGGGGTGAGTGTGAACCCTGCCTGTGCACGGGGGCGTTCAGCTCTGCCGAGCACTGCCAAACATAAGCTTGCTAACTAACTCACTCCAAAGAGACATGTCCACTACAGCCATGGAAAAAAAAACTTAAACTTAAATCATAAATGCATTTCTCTCGCATTTTTGCCTTTCACATTTGATTTGCAGCTAGGGTTTGCAGTGCCTCCAAAATGTTTGGACAATTAAATGGAGAGTTCACCCAAAAAATATTGATCGAAAACTATAGAGTGGTGCAGGAGGGATGACATTTTTGAAGGCCGATTCCATCATCCTGAAGTTAGAGTTTTTGAATGGGTTTTTTGGTTAAATGCTTAAAATATGGTCTGTAGTGAGCACAAGCTCAAGCTATTTTCACCTTTTATCCTACAATATAAAACACATTAGTAATACCCTCTTGTGATTTTTAAGACTTTTACTTATCTTGTAAAACAATAATAAGGGGCTAAATAGGACTGCCACGGTTGGGGACATTAAACTCCATCAGCCAAACAGGTAAACTCACCTAGTCACTAGTCTGTTTTCACAGGCTCATTGTTTTTTTAAATGCGCAATTGCAAACTATTATAATTCAAAGTTTCAGGGAAAATCTTTTTAAACAAAGACTGAAAGAGTTATCAGAAACTTAGTGATGGTGACGTTAAAGTCATGCGACCGTGGTGTAGTTCATTTAGAGCCTATGGTTAGCTTTTACATCTACCGGTTGTTTTTACACTTCAAAATTGATAAAAAGTTCTATTAATTTATGAAGATTATCATGATGAACAAAACATGTAAGAATCATAAGCTTTTGTTAGTCACAGACCTTATTTTTTGCAATAATCAAAAAGCCAATAGAAAAATCCTAATGGGTTTTTGTCGAGGAAACACAGGTTATAACGTCCGGGATGGAAGTTAAAAAAAATCTGTCATCCCTGCATCACTCTATTGGACCCCATTGACTTTAACTGTGTGGATGAAAACAACCGAAACAATTTTAAAAATATTTCTCTTTGTTCATTTTTTGGATTAACTATCCCTGTTTCACAAAACAAAACAGAATGAAATGACACAATTTTAAGTGTGGCAAAAATTTGTGGCCCACTACTGAATCTACTGGTTAATTAAAATGTCTGTCCTCTAGTCTCCACTTCTTCCTTCCCAGGACTATCAAGCTAGTGACGGCAGGGAAGCGAGTCACCATATCCTGCAAGAACTCACAGAACTTCCCAAATATTCAAATTCTAGAATAACATATTGGCCTCTGTTTCCTAGCCCGGTTCCAGAAACTCTTTCGTCCAGGCCATAGAGAAGTTTGGTACATGATGTCCTAAAGCATGTTTTTGGCCCCCATGTCCCACTTGGCCTTTATGATGCCAGAGGCTTCAAAATAGCCTTGTCCTTTTTAAACTGCTCAAGTCTATTAGCAGGTAAAGGAGAGAAGCAGAATGAGGGCAGGTATATGTGCTCAGTAGTAGTGGGGACTGGAAAATTGAAGCGTGAGATGTTTTTAAATGAGAATGTCTGAATGATTTGTTGGCAAAAGATTCCAGTATGTCATCATCGTCTAGAGTGACTTCCTGGTTTAGACACCTCTGGATCTTCTCATTCCCTGCCCTTAGACAGAGTGAGGTTGAAGGTGGAATGGACAAAAAAAGGTTTTTCTTATGCCAAAGACTATGACTTTATCCTGTGGCAAAGGAAGAGGACACAGCTAAGCTACAGGAAGAGAACTAAAGGAGAACATGATGTGGGACGGTGAGGTGGATTTCACGCCGACTTCCACAGGAAGCGTCAGAGTTTCCTGTGACAGTAAGAGCAAAATACCACCATTTGACTTAATTATCATTTGATGATAACCTCCAAAACACAAGGAATGTGGGGGCACTGATTAGGGTAACTTTCCAAAAAGTCCAATTGCCACTAGATTTTTATAGTTTATAAAAGTTCTTTCAGTTTGCCCATAACCAACTAAGGTATTCTGACCGTTTTTAAGAGCACTGCTATGTGGTTGCTACAGTGTTCTGGGTGCTTAAAGGTCCCAATTCAAAAGACCCCAATCTGAAGGTCCCTTGAAATGACTCAGGGTGAAGTTGTACATTAACGGATTAGTGTAACAGGTGTTACGTCAAATAGTAAAGGGTTTTAAAACCCAAAAATTTAAATTCTGTCATCAATTACTCACCCTCATGTAATATTAAATGGCCTTCGTTTATCTTGAAAACCAATGTTTTTAATAAAACCCGAGAGATTTCTGCCCCTCCATTGAAAGACCATGCAACAAAAACATGTTAAAGAGAAAAGATCATAAAAGAAATCTATATGAATCATACTGTTAAATCCAAGTCTTCTGAAGAGACCTGATTGATTTAAATGATGAACAGATTTAATTTGTTTACATATAAACATTGATCAACACGCATACATAGAGGTCATCAAATATGGCAAACGGAAGCTTACAGTAACCGCACTTGCGTGACATGCGAAAACAAACCTCAATGGTTCTTAAGGAAGCTCAGATATGCTTGATTGTTGTGTGTGAATGTACTTTCAATGGAGGAAACAACTCCGCTTCATTAATATCTTCATTCATGTTTCAAAGATGAACAAAATTACTATGGTTTTGAGGCAACATGGGCGAGAGTAAATTACTAAATTACAATTTTCCTTTTTGGGTGAACTATCCCATAAAATAGAAACAAAAATAATAGTGACTCCCTAAAAAGTATTTCAACCCATCAAATGATAATCGATCACAACTTTTAAACACACTTGAGAAAGTATAGCGTGATTAAAAAAAAGCATATTAAACAAAAACAGCTTGCACAAACAATGGCTTCACTGCACTTATTAATTAATGGTAAGGTAAACAAATGAAAAGACCTTATCAGCATGAGCACATATGGCCCTGCTGAAATTAAGGAGCCAGATTAACCTGACCAACCGAGCATGAAATGATGCTCAAACACTTACTTGCATTCTCCAGGCACCATACAGCCTCCGTGAATCAGATTACAACCCTGCTTGCAGATCGCTGAGAGAGGAGAGGGAGGGAGGGAGAGAGGAGAGGGAGGGAGGGAGGGAGGGAGGAGAGTCAGTCTTGTTTGTTTGCGTTGCCTTACAAGTGCGACAAGATAAATTCATCACACTCGCTGTGACAGAAGACAACTTTATGGCCTGAACACACACATACGTTTGCCCTTATCCACCCCTATTACAGCCACCTACTCGTACCCCATGCTCATTAGGACAGTGCCTGGTGATTTACTGCCTTTCTTTAGTGCAATATATACACACACACGCACTCACAGCTTTGGAACAGAGGTGTTTAGGTTGTCTGCAGTGGTGGGTTAAAGACATCAAAAACCCAGACATCACCCAAATTAATTGAGCTAATGGAAAGTGTGACTCCAGGGCTGCAGAGGTGTTGTTTACAACACAACCTCACCTCCAGGCAGAGGAACAAAGATCGCAGGGCTGTGAAAACACTGATAGCACCAGGTTTCTTTACAGGGTTGTAAAGGGCAAGATTTAACAGGGTTCCTCTCGATATGCTTCAAGACACAGGTCAGCGCTAGCTCATCCTTTATCGAGGGCAATGTGGCTAATAATACTTGGCTACATATTGGGGATGCATGATATATTGTTACAGTTAAATGTTATTCTTTATATAAAAGTAGATGTTCACTTTTTTTTTAATAGTGCATGTTGTGATGCCTACATTGTAGCTTTTAAAACAATTATGTATGCAGTATTGTAATTGTTAACTAAAACCAATGAAATTGACAAAAGCATATTAAAAAAACTACACAAATTAATTAAATGTAAAAAATGTAAAAATAAAAGCCAATTCAACTCGTAACTGATAAAAAACTGTGTAAAATATAATAGTGTAAAATCATACTAAAATAACACTGTCTATTTTTTAAATCCAAAATTGTATAATAGAATTTTAATATTGGCCATTTATTGGTCGTGATATTAAACTGAAATGCTAAGTACACTACTAAGTACAGCACTAACCCGTCCGGCAGTCCACTCCCATCCAGCCATCTAGACATACAATATTTCCCGATGGATCGCAGCGGTAGTGGCCGAAGTAGTCGTCGCGGGGCCGGCACTGCTTGTTGCACTTACTCCCGTAGTAGTTCTCGTCACACCTGACCCGGAGTCGGTACTCGATGTGGGCCGTGGTGCCGGGGTGCCGGATGGACTGCCAGTGGTCGCCGGGATTCACCATGCTAGCGTGTGTGTGGCGTTCAATCAAATTCTCCTCACCAGCTAAAAAAAAAGAGAAGAAGAAACGGAGATCATGCGCTTTGTTAATAATCATAATTAAAAACAATATTATACAGTAACACTGTTACTAGGGATAACTTAAAGGCCTATATTAATAACTTATAAGGCCTATATTTTTAGTCTGCTAATTTGTAATGTATTATATAATAATAAATAATACGTTTTATATAATAAATAATATAACAATATAATCCTTATTAAATAATAACATTTCATGACCAAAAAAACATATAATTTCTAATAATTCACATGTCTAAGTTGGAGCTAAAATAAATTAACAACCAGTACAATGTGATAATGAACGGGCGTGTAGATCAGCTGTAAGTCAACAGACAGGGCAGACCCTGAATTAAAGCTATAAACTCACTAGTGACTCAGACTATCCTGTCCATGCCAACTTCCTGCCTCAAAAATCCATTCAGACAAATCACTGCCCAACAAAGACACTCACACATGAATGATACCATTGCAAAAACAAAGGGTTTTGAATTGGCTCTCAGTTAACCATGCCAAATCAAGTACTTTATTGGTGATTGTTACCGCTCATATTCATTCAAACACATCCCTTAACTCTAAGTGTCCTTTTAACCATGGACATGATAACTCAAACAAATGCGGCTTATGCGAGGAGAGGTATGATCAGACTTACAATTTTTAATGAGCAGACAATAAAAATAGCCGAGTCATATCGAGGGACCAGAATTGTATATAAACTTAGGGTTGGACCAGTAACTACCAAGCAAACATCCAGAAAACTCTAGCAACACCATCAGAATCCCCTAAAAACCACTCTAAACACTGCAGCAACTGCATTAACACACCTTAGCATCATGGCAGCGACTCGTTCATTCTTTCAATCATTCACATTTCTAGTGAGTTTTAGTTAAAACCTAGTTCTTCTACTGAAAATGTTTGTCTGGCCGGAGGGAGGGGAGTGAGTTTGACTGCTGTTGCCAGGGAGATCTGGGCAAGAGTGGCAGGCAGAGGAAGCCACTGGTGTCCATAGCCGGTGACTTTCAGCTCTTAGCCCTAGCGGTCCTTGAAGGACCTGGATCCCACCCTAATCCTAATCAATCACATTGTCCAGGTCCACCAGGACACGGCCCCTCAATACGAATCCCTCCTCCTAGTGAGAGTGGTTAGCAGCAGCACTGACATTAAGAGCTCCATTTTCCCAAGCTTTCCCAGCCTCTCTGCAAAGAAAGCAATCTTTATCGCAGTGGGATCGGAGACGGCAAACAATCACGGTGGAAACGGGGGGCCTGTGATTTCCTCTGTCCCGACGCGCAGAGCGCGTCCACGTCTTTCTCCTCTTGCAAACACGCATACGGGGCGCACATACACATGCCTTCCTCTCCGTCCTCTGACAATGTCGACCGAATTAAGCAACAAAAACAGAAATAGCCCTGGCGCTTCCAGATAAAGAACAATGGAGCGAGCTTTTGTCGACCCGTTCTGCCCAACGTCTAAACACTGGGCAGTCCAGAGCCCTTCCTGCAGAGTAAACACAATGCTCCAGAACTTTTCCTGAGGCCTGTAGGGCCCTACGATGCACACGTACACATTACGAACAGTTCTGACAGATGTAACAGAATTATTTAAAGCATCTATGAAAAATGCATGTTGGCTAATTCCGTCAGTTCGACAAGAACAACGTCCCACCGTCCCGTGGAAAGTCCTGAGATGACATGACGCATTGTGCAGGCTAAACTTCATTCACCCGAGCGAAAGACACATTTTTACCCTTGGGTTTCTGACAGACAGACAAGGCGTTAGGACGTGTCCGGTTTAAGAAAATAGGTGCGGCAGCTCTGAGTGTTCACACTGCATACTAAACGAGTAGTATCAAACAGCACTGGAGAGAGGAGGATCCACTGCTGCTTTTGTTACCAAGCCTTGCATGAGTACAGACTGCAGATGACAAGATCATTAATGTCTGGCACGCCTCTCTACCATGGGCTTGTGTGATAAATGAAGCCACTGTCTCAAACAGGCCCTGCCAAGTCATTGAGTGTGCTCCAGATCATCAAAGAGAGCAGGTCAATCTCAAGCATTTCTAATCAATGGTCACTAGAGCTTACAGGTGTTCTGGTGAAGACTTCTTTAACTCTAAAGCTAATTTCATAGTTAGCATTCATCCTAAATAAATAATTATATATTATTTGATAAAAAATTTATTAATATTCTGCTTTCATTTTTTGCACACATCACGGGTCTCACATTTAATTTCAAACTCTTTACAATTCTGTAAACATACACAACATCATCTGGAAATAATTGTTCTGTGATGGAAATGATGGGACGGCTGTGGAAGCATATTGAAATGGTCTATGCATGTCTTTCTTTAGATTAGCTTTAAAAGTAATAATGCATATTTTATGATGGGTTTTTATAGTTTAAGTTAAATTATGGTTCTGGTATAAGGGCAAAACGAAAATAATCATACTTAAAGCTGCAGTCCGTAACTTTTGGCGCTCTAGCAGTAAATAAACAGAAGTGCATGCGTGTTGCGGAAGAACATTGTAGCCGGAGCTACTTCTCTCTGTTAGTGTCTATGATGAGTACGACACGACCAGTCTAAAAAATAGCCAGAATATAAACACTTATAGGTGTACCGTAGTGATTCATGATAAGACAAAAACACTGTTAGGAAAATGTATTCATGACTTACTCGCTTATTATATAAATTTTAAATGAAAAAGGTTATGGACTGCAGGTTTCAAATTCAATTGAAAAGTAGAAAAAAAGTAAATTTGTAGGCAGTTTTTGTGAGACTACTAGGTATACAACAAAAAAACAAAAAAAAGGGAAAAAAATAATTTCAAAACACAAATTAAAACAAGTAACAAAACAAATAATTGTGATATTTTTTTCCCACAAAAATGTCATGGCCCCAAGAATATTTTGTGGTATGAATATCTGAACATGCAATACATTAAAAGAAAGAACAGAGCCTCTCCTTTTAACCCTTTGATGCGCAAGCTATGGAAACCCCTTCTAATGCACAACATGGGTCTAAAAAGACCGTATTCATTTTGATTTCCACAAATCATTATGTTTATGTTTTCTTTCTTACTTTTAAACAAACACAGTTTTTGTATTTCTACATTTTTTTTTACATACATGGGTCTAAAAAGACCCGTATTCATTTTCTATGTTATTTTATGCATGGCTGAGTGTTTCTTTGCTGAATCTTTAAAATATATCTATTTTATCATTTGTTATTCCAGGTATTCATTAAATATCTTGTTTTTTTTCTTTTGAGATCAATTTATTTAAGCATTTAATATTCCATGATCTATAAATTCCATGATTTATAAATATTAAAAATTTCTTGTTTTCAATTTAAAAAAAAATATTATTTTATTTATTTCTAGGTTGTGTGTTACTATATCGAATTTACTTATCAAGCATGATAAAACAAAATAATAAAGACAACATTTTGTCAAATTAATCATTTTAGCAGTCATTTAGACAAACACTTGAAATGTTTATTTGCCACTTTGTCTCACATAACATTCACATATCACAGATAACTGATAACACTGAAATTGTAACTGTATTGAATTGAATTGTGGTGAATGTGATCAAATAAAAGAAAATACAAAAATCAAAATAAAATCACACTGGTACAGCGGCATCTGTACTGTTAGGCCTTCTACATGTAAATAAGCTTTAAAATACAATCTTTTTTAGCTAACATTAGCTAGAATATGTCACCAGCTAGCTTTAGCTAATAGTGTTGGACATGTTTCTCCTTCTCACAAGTAATTTCTCTCTAGGATTACAAGGTCAAGGAAAGCATAGCCTAATATTCAAATATTATGTCCATCTTTTACAAAATATAAAATATTTTCTGTGGTTAAAATAAAATAAGACTTGCATCAAATATACAAAAGCAGCCGTGTTGAGTTGTGAAATGTGTGGCAGGTGAATAGTATTCTGCAGTAAATGTTCCTACTTGCAACAATGTGCAAATATCAAAGGTTTCTATATGGGTCATTTTTGACCCATATATGTAAAATTGATGTAGAAATAATAAAAAAAAAACAACGGTGTTTTTTTATAAAGAAAGAAAGGAAACATTAACATAATGATTTGTGGAAATCAAAAACAAAATATTGAATGAAGACCTGGAATGAAAAAAATAAATAAAAAATAAAAAACGGTTTCACTTTATTTTGATGGTCCCTTTAACACATTCTGTTGACTATAAGTAACGGTGCACCTACATGTCTCCTAACTCTCAGTAGAGTATTAATAGACTGGTAGGGTTAGGGTTAGAATAAGTTGATATTTAGTTGCATAGATACTTGACGGAGCTTTCAGGCCCATCCTAGATCTGAGACATTTGAACAAAGTGCTTGCAAAGAGACCGTTCAAAATGCTTACGACCAGGAAAATCCTCGCGCACGTTCGCCCGAGGGACTGGTTTATTTCTCTAGATCTGAAGGATGCCTATTTTCAGATTCAGATATTACCCCGTCACAGGCAATTTTTGAGATTCGCCTTCGACGGCCAGGTATATCAATACACTGTCCTGCCGTTCGGCCTGTCTCTGGCACCCCGTACATTTACGAAGTGCATGGACGTGGCGCTCGCCCCCTTGAGAACTCAGGGGCTGCGAATAATGAACTATCTGGACGATTGGCTGATATTGGGACAGTCAGAGACAGAACTGCTATCTCACAGAACAGTGCTTCTCAGTCACCTGGAAAGCTTGGGTCCCACAGTCAACTGGACCAAGAGCTCATTAATGCCCAGTCAGTCAATTTCCTTTTTAGGAATAGAATTGGATTCTGTGGCTATGACGGCTCGTTTGTCGACACAGCGTGCGCGCCGTGTTCGCCGCCTAGCCGCGTCCTTCCAGGAGGGCAGCTTTCTCCCTTTGAAGGCGTTTCAAAGGATGCTGGGCTGTATGGCTTCAGCAGCAGCGGTGCTCCAGCTGGGCCTGAGCGCTGGTTGAATGCTCGCGCGTCTCGCCGAGCCTGGCTTTCTGGCGGCCAGAAAATCAGAGTGACTCAGACCTGCATAGCGGCTCTGCAGCCCTGGCTACTGGCCGACTGGTACCAGCAGGGAGTGATGATGGGAACCATCTCTTACCGGAAAGTCATTTCGACAGACGCGTCCAACTCGGGTTGGGGTGCGCTGTTCGAGGGCAGACCGGCCTTTGGCCAGTGGTCAGACCGGGAGAAGTGTTTTCACATAAACTGTCTGGAAATGATAGCGGTCGAGAACGCGCTGAAGCGCTTCCTCCCATTCATACAGGACCAGCATGTTCTCGTCCGCTCGGACAACATGTCTGTGGTTTCCTATGTAAACCGTCAGGGGGGCGTCAGATCCAGAAACCTCTGCAATCTGGCGGAACGCATCCTTATTTGGTCCCAGATGCACCTGCGCTCAGTGAGGGCAGCGCACGTGCCTGGCCATTTAAACGACGGCCCAGACAGACTGTCCAGGGACAACGTCCCCCCAGGGGAATGGTCCCTACACCCCCAAACGGTCCAGAAACTGTGGCGCCTATTCGGCAGAGCAGAAGTCGACCTATTTGCGTCAGAAGACAACGCTCACTGCCCGAGGTTCTTTTCGAAGAACGAGGACGCGCTGGCCCAGGTATGGCCCAGCCTCCCACTGTATGCTTTCCCTCCGGTCTCTCTGTTACCGCAGGTAATCAAGAGAATCAGGGAAACGCGCCATTCGGTGCTCCTCATAGCTCCGCACTGGGAGAATCAGAATTGGTTCCCGGAACTAGCACGGCTGTCACAGACAGCTCCGTGGCCTATTCCGGTGAGGGCAGATCTCCTCTCTCAGGCTCGCGGCTCGATCTGGCATCCCCATCCAGAGCGCTGGTCGCTGCACGCATGGTTGATCAACGGGTACTCACTGCCCTGCCAGAAAGAGTGATGAACACGATCACACAGTCTAGAGCTCCTTCCACGAGAAGGCTCTACGCGTCTAAATGGTCGGTGTTCTCCAAGTGGTGCACCGACAGAGATCTGGACCCGCGGACGTGCGAGGCGGCGCACCTGCTCATTTTCCTACAAGAGCTGATGGATGAGGGGAGGTCCCCATCCACACTCAAAGTTTACGTGGCGGCCGTGGCGGCATTCGCGGAATCAACGCACGGCCAGTCACTGGGAAGAAACGAGCTGGTTATCCGCTTCCTTAGGGGAGCTAGGAGGATGAACCCGCCGCGCCCCCCGTCGGTTCCTATGTGGGATCTTTCCTTGGTCCTCGAGGCCCTGAAAGCCTTCCCATTTGAGCCACTAGACTCCGTGGAGTTAAAGTACCTGTCACTAAAAACCGTTTTTCTGACCGCGCTGTCATCAGTCAAACGTGTGGGGGACCTGCATGCGCTGTCAACCAGCGCGACGTGTCTGGAGTTCGGGCCGAATGACTCTAAAGTCATCCTCAAACCTAGACATGGCTATGTTCCAAAAGTGATGGGCACTCCTTTCAGAGCGCAAGTCATTTCACTGTCGGCCCTGCCAGCGTCAGACAGTGAGACAGACATGAATCTCCTTTGCCCGGTCAGGGCGCTGAGGTTCTACACTTCGCGCTCCGCCTCTTTCAGGCGTGCGGAGCAGCTGTTTGTTTCGTTTGGCGGGCGCACCAAGGGTCTCGCTGCCTCGAAACAGACTCTAAGCAGATGGATAGTGGACGCTATAGCGGCCGCTTATGCGTCAAAAGGTCTGCAATGCCCTCTGGGCATCAGGGCTCATTCCACTAGAGGCGTGGCCTCATCGTGGGCATGGTCCAGCGGGATTTCTATCCACGATATATGTGTAGCGGCGGGCTGGAGCTCCCCATCTACCTTTGTCAGGTTCTATAACCTAGAAGTCCCCGCCCTGCAGGCTAAACTTCTGTCAGTCTAAACGAGTTGTGCGTTCTGCCCAGATATGTCATGCTCAGACCACTCTCACGTGACTCAGCTCTCCTGGTTGAGCTGCACTAGCGGGGATGTGCTATATGCTTATACAGACCAGTGCTCTGCTCTGTTTTTCCCCTATGTGTGCTTATGTACAAGTGATGGCCCGCGTTAGCTGGCCACCTTATTTTCCACTTATTGGGCTCCCCGAGAAACCTCGGCGACTCATGGGTGGTTGCTTGGCGCGCACGGCGTTGACAAAGAGTTCCCGTAGCGTAAGCTAAACTTACGCAATACGAGAGAACCTCTCGTAAGAGAACCTACTCGGTTACTAACGTAACCTCGGTTCTCTCTAGAGAGGGAATGAGTATTGCGTAACCGGCCGTGCTCGCGCCTCGAGCGACTTCGCTTCAGTCGACGAAAACCAGGGAAATTACAGCCTACAGCCCCTTTTATGCGTTTAGCCACGCCCATTCTGGCGGGCTATGACGCCATGAAGGCGCGAGCGCCCATCATTGGGCCTGACGTCACGCGGGGCTCACTGGTAGGCTGCAGCAGATGCCCGCAGGGCAGCCAATGAGCACGCAAGACTGCCTGCTCTAGGTCTGCTAGCTGCTGCACTGCGTTGACAATGAATACAAAATTAGGATAATTTTTTGGCTTCAATATCTCGAGAAGATGAATCTTTCCCCGTAGCGTAAGCTAAACTTACGCAATACTCGTTCCCTCTCTAGAGAGAACCGAGGTTACGTTAGTAACCGAGTACGTTACGTTTCATAAAAATGTTTTCAAAGACTACAACGTGCATACGCAATGCTTTTATTGCTATTTTCTGCTACTTTTTTGCCTGTGTTTTGAACCGGAGACTCTCTACTATTTCAGAAGTTGCGTAGTAGCGCCCCCTACCATATAAGCCGGAAAATTCCGTCAATAGCGGGGAAGGTGTTAAACAAAAAACAGCACTCCCTCTCTCTCTAAAGTCACGCTCAGCGTACTCCTGTCCTGGGGCCGCTTGCACCAGCTGTGTGTAATTTACAACTTAGCCTAGTTTTGACACAAATGGGCACTAAGACACAACTTACGCACTACTAAATAGTTTTGCGTTGCACCATTAAACTTAGTTGAAGCGTAACTATGTATAAACTAAATAATTACGGAAGCCTCCGATAAGGAGTAGCGGTTGGACTAAAATAGCAGACAGACTGAACTGCATCAATAAGCTCTTCTTTTACCTGACAGACTTCAATTCTTTAGACATATGATAATGCTGACATTTAAACTCGCTTACATTTTAAAAAGAGAGAACATTATGTGAATAGATTACGTTGTTAGCGCCTCATCAACACAAACCAGTCCTACAGCGCCGCTGTGTGCATCTGTCCAATCGGTCCGTGTTGTGCGTCACACAAAATCAGTCATAATCAATAAATATTATTTTTTGTATCATTAGCCTACTTATTTATCCTCATTAATTAGTTTCAAATACAGTCTGAATGTTAGTTACATATAAAATCACTTATGTTATTCATGATTAAGTGTCGTATTTAAATGGAAACTTATTTTTACTGTTAGTTAAGTGAGGCAAAATAAGTTAGAATGAAAGATAAACTGAAATTCACAGCATTTAACAACTTCTGCTCACGTATTTGAAGGCTGCTATTGGAACATCGAGGCTAAATGCCATATTATGTGACTACGCATTACTTTATGGAGAGCTTACGACCTACTTGCTACATTCTGTCTTATGAACAAATGGTGCAACGGAATAAAGTTACAAACTAGCTAGTGGTTACTAAGCCTCTAGTGTGGACTTTACGTTCCAATTTAAGAAAGAACTTACGAACAGCTAATGCAAACCTACCCTGATGGGCAAACTCCATGGAGAAGAGGCCTACAAGATGCCTGGACTCACTGAAGTGAGTCAAACAAGCTTTCTCTGGACCATTGTTTCAGGCTGAAGTGCATGCAAAGATGAAAACGAAAAACAGGACGTAATGACTTCAAGCAGAGGGAGAGGCGCATGTTTGATTTTAGAGTTTTACAGACGCTGGGATATACAGTGATTCTACAGATCACATCCGCAGATCAAAGCCATGCCCCTCTATGTTTCTCCAATTTTACCAGTGTTCACCTTTCTTTCGCATACGTCGAATTCCTTCGCCTGACCCTTCCCTACCGACAATTCCTCAAGCCAGACAAAAGGCGGCGGAGAAAACAGGATACAGCTGTGGAATTATGGTGCCCATGTTGATTCCCCAAGATCCATACATGCTGGAAGTAGGGATGGGCATTTTCCAAAAATATTGTTTTCGAATATTTGGGCTCATAAAAATTTTATATTCAAATATTCATTTATGTAAGTGAAGTTAGTCAGCATTTCTGAACAAAGCTTATGGTTAGCAAATATACACACTTTTTTTAGTTGAAAACATTAAACAATGTGTGTAAACAACAATTTTTAAGCATTTAAGCTGAAGCAGAGCGAACGAAAAAAAATGCTAATAAAGCAGACTGACTCCTCAGTCTGATAACAAGGCCGGGTGCAGAGAAAATGTGTTCCACCAGCAGACGTTTTAGGGACGCAGATAGTGGTGTGCTAAGCAAAGTTCTTACAGTGCTTTGCGTTTTCTGTTCTTAAACCAGTCTCTTTTGACGAAACTTAAAAAGGAAGCATATGTCTCGAGATAATTTTTCTATCAAATCATTTATCTTTTAGTCTCACTTGGGGGTACAGCTACGATTACATGCAGTCATGAATGAAGTGATGGACAGCTGTCTTTCCTCATTTGACTGGTGTTTGGATTTCATGTGATTTCATGGTGGTGATATTTGATAGCTCAGTTTCACCTGACAATCAATCAAATGATCAATATTCAAAAGTAAACATTTTGATCAAAGTAATTCCAAACTTCGCTCCGCCTAGAGGCAGATGACGACAATCTGCTTGTTAACAGGCTCCACAGCGCCACCCAGTGCATTTTCATTATAATTGTGAGTTTTAGTTTGCGTGCTTAGGATTTTACAACATTTGCGGCCAGCAAAGCAACATATGAAGCAAAATTCTAATCGTATTTTTGTTTTTTGAATAGTAATTACTGATCAAATATTCGACTATTCATGCACACCCCTAACTGGAAGCCCCGAAGAACCAGGCTTAGGGAGATTACAACCCAAGATCTCACATTCAATTGAGATTATTATTCAAGCATGAAAACAACAGGAGATTTCACCCAGCGGTTACAGTTAACAGAGGTCTTCACTCTTCAGATGATCAGGTTCATTGGAAAATCTTAGTGGACTTGCGTGCACTTCTAAACCACGTGTGGAAGATGCAAGATTGAGCTTGTTTTAGTCTTTAACTACACATTTGTGTGAGGTTGCTTTGGAATGCTTTGGAAGCTCAGGTAGTCGTTCTTGTGTAAGCAACACATCCTGTCAATATATCTGTCAAAAATTATGAGCCTCTCCTTAGTGCGGTTAAAAATATCAAACTCATGCATACCTCCAACCCCCTATATCAGTGCCTACATGAAAATGGACAAATTTCACAAATAATGCACACCACAAAGTCCTTAAATAACCCCATCCATGCCCAATAAAACCCTGACATGACCCAACAAATTCCCCCGCGCTAACATTTAAACACATCAGCAGGCTAGCTTTAAAACTTTCATCTCACCATAAAGGATCAGACTCAATCTCCACAAATGAAGTCATCCCTTACAGCGCCAAACTACAGACTAGCAATGCTCAACGACCATTATGAGCAACAAACCTAACCCAGAGAGACTTCGGCAGCCTGCAGCAGTGAATCATATTGGGATTACAGAGGAATACTCACTGTTTTGAGTGGAGTTATCCCAGTCCCAGGCTTCCAGGACGAGTGTGTAGGATCGCTGAGGGGAAAGAGAGAATATCATTATGAGATGAAATATTAAAATGTTATTCAAAAAATGTTCTTAGTAAAATATCAAATAGCAAAAGTAGCTGCACTGATATGGTAGGTATAGAAAGTATCTGATGCCACTATACTGATAAAAAATAAACGAGATGAGCATACACAATCAACTGATACTATAAGTCAGGGATTCACCAAGTTTTTTTTGTCAGCCAAACCCTTTTGACCTAAATTATTTAGTTGAAGATATTAACTTAATATTTTGAATTTAACAACACATTCACATTTATAATTATTAATTTCAATTGGACATTTTTATGATTAATGACTTATTGGCTTTTCAGCAATAAAGCCCCTGCAGGTCCCCCATGAGCCCCAGTTGGGGAAACTGCCATTGCCTGATAACCAATGGAACCGATATATATATTAAATTTCCATAATGGGTGTTATGGACGGATACAAGTTTGTGACTAAGTGTTTCCAATTGATGTAGTGCATTGTTGTGTGGTTAATAGGGTATTTTAGGTGTTTGCTAACTGACCCAGGTCAAAAGATATGGGTCAGGTACCTTTTCCAAATATAAATGACCTGTTTTATATTAGATTAAAACTAGATTAAAAGCGTATGCTAAATGTAATACTGAGGGTTAGAGGTTTATTCAAATTCCTAACCACAACTATGAGCAATAGAAATAGTGATGTTTGCCTTAGCAAGCAGTGCTAATAAAACGACATGGATACTAAAGCTCCAGTACAGTCCTCTCTCATGCCAGGAGGTAGCATTTATAAGAGTTGTGTTAGGTTACACATGAGATGGAGGGAGGGAGAGATTTTCAGCCACACCTTGGATGTTCAAACTAAAATTGGAAACATTCTTGATGCTCCTCTGATATCTGAGAGTCAATCTACTAGGATGTCACCTATAGTCCCTACCTGACCAGGCCATCATTTACGCTTTCATGAAATCAAAACAAGACACTGAGGAAACATTTAATTGATGCGTTTCCTTCAGTGACAAGTTTAATCACACCTTGTTCTCATTCCAGATTCAAGACAAGTACATGACACCACTTTTATATCTTCACTGATTTTGTTAAAAAGGAATCTTTTCGTTCTCCAATTCTCTAGGTCACAGCATTCGAAATACTGCAAACATAACACCGTGCCATAACCAGATGCGATACGATAAGATTCCAGCAACAAGCAATTTGCCGGTCCACACCAAATACGACGCGACTACGAGATGCGTCAAAATCAATCAAAACACACAACCAATCAGAACACCGTGAGGGCGGGCTCTCACGGCAGGTGCACAGCACTCGCAAGAAAATGGTACATGTGGTAATCAAATTCACAAATATCACAATTTAAACATTATTAAAAATACATACGGAGTTATGTAACACTTTGTCAATCTTTGTCAAAGAATACACTTGTTTGTTCACAGTTTTAAAGTTCTTGTTTCCATTTGTTTCATTTCAAGATCTGAGGGGAGTTATCCATTGTTGTTTTTACAGCTACAAAGCTGGGACCACTAAATGAAATTCAAAGTCACATTACATGCTTTTAACATTAAATAAAGCATATAAACAGTACCTGAGATTATCATTGAAACACTTTGTGTTCGTTGTACCAATAACTTTGCAGAAAAATAGAAACAGTAATTTATGTGATTAAAGTCGAGTCAACGTCAATAATCGCTGATGACGTCATTAATGAATAAATAAGCCTGAACCACGAGCTGAGACAGCTTATTTTTATCAGTTCTTTTGTCTTTGGATCGTTATATTTCTCACAGATTTCTGCTTGTTATAAATCAGATACAGATAAATTAGCACAGTAAAGATTACATAAATATATATATATATATATATATTATATATATATATATATATATATATATATATATATATATATATATATATTATATATATATATATATTAATATATATATATCTATGCATTAGTGAGAGAGTGATTACATGTGAATTAATTCTACCTGGCTGTGAATTAATTCTACCTAGCAGTGAATTGGCACTATTCTACTAATAGTGAAGCTGTGGGTTTAAGTTACTAAGAAATGTATGCCAGAACCTTTCAGTTTCTAAGCTATTTTATAACTAAATAACAGAACCTTTTTGACAATGCATTTCTGCGCTATTGAATGTTTCTCTGCGCGAGTTCTGAACGTGTGCGAGCTACTGTGTGTGTGCGCGTAACAAGGCAGCAGCGCATTAGTTTAGAGTGGCCATTAACTTGTGTGTACAATAAGCGGTTTAAAACGTGCAATCACCTGATCAATTTTGAGCATCCAGATGGTATAATAAAACATATCTTGTGGAGCGATCTTGGAGTATGCGTTTATTTGTCATAACTGTTGGAAACAAGAGCGTAAAAGTAACCTTCAAAGATTTCTTATCCTGTTACGCCCTCTATAGGCCATGCTCAGCAACTAGTCGACATCAAGTTTAAAGCGTAATGGCAGAGAATTTAAGTTGACTAATCGACTAGTCTGTGCAACCCTCTTCAAGCTACATCACAATATCTAGGTCTGTTAGTCCAACTTCACAAAAAACATGTAATCAGACTTTAAAATTGCACGTACACACACAGAATGATGCGAACTACTAGATTTAAACACGCATCTCGTTCGTCTCCAGAGGTGGAGTGAGAGGGGCGGAGCCAGATGGCGTGGATGTGTGTGTTGGAGAGGATGGGGGCTGTGGGCCGGTCTGGTGGATGCAATCAGGGATTAGCAGCAGCACCAGGTCTGTCTGGATGGGCTGGAGTGGGTGGGCCACATAACCATGCAGACGTACAACAGATGCGTCTTAAAAAGATGGATTATTTGACATGAACGTGGCTCATCCCACGACATGCTGCAGGGTTTCTGACCCCTCCTCCCATCCCCCAACACAGGGGGCGGCTGGTGTGAGAGAGCGTATTAGTGGGGTCTCGTGGTAGCGAGCATCTGCGTGGACACGAAATGCGCATGTTTGTGTGCGCACTCTTATCTGTAAATGTGAATTTGCTCCAAAGCTCCATCAGTAAATGAATATGCTGGATTGATCTGGTTGGCCGCGCACATGCGGTCATGCGTACTAGAGCATGGTATGTGTGTACCCAAGGAGAAAGGTCAGCATGTCAGGGTGTGTGTGCGCGTGTGTGAGAGAGAGAGACACGGTAACACGGGGACGGCCCTGTTCCCACACACTTGGTCTCTGATTAGCTGGATTATGTGACAGCTGCCCAAAGGGCTAGATGCGGATAAAGACTAGTGGGGGAGGTGACCAGTGAACAAAGACCTCCATCTAAAACCCATCACTGCAAGACACCACCAACCTGAGTCTCATGACACTCCGAGAACATTCCTCTGGCCACACAGACACACACACACACACACACACACACTCCCTCCGACCCCTAGAAGTGGTCCAACACACAACGGCAGCACAAACGCACCCAAACAAGCTCCCTTGGAGATGCATGTTGTCGTTTCACTAAAAGTAATTCTTCCCTCCTTATCGTGGACTACTTTCACTGATAGCGAGGATATTTATAGCAGGCTGTGAACAAGCAAACGTGGAACGCCTGGCATGGACGTACTTGGGACGGTACGCATCACAAGCAAACCTTTGGCCGATCGCATACTTGCAGTCTTGTTGGGACATTAAGCCTGTAAACACCCTGAGTGTTTGTGTGTGTGTAAAGTAGGTGGGTGGCTAATGGGGTGGTGGTGGAGGGAGCCACAGGTGCAGGTTCCCACAGTCGGTGGATGGGGCAGTTTAAAGAGGGGCAGGGCTGAAATTAGAGGGGGCTGAAGTGAGAGAGGCTAAGAATGACCCTGGAGACCTTTCATCAGGCTTCTCATCAGCTTCAAAAGGCTCCCACGCCACAGTTTCAATTGGTAGCAGTGCACACACACACACAATCGGCTGCAGCGCTTCTCACACACACACACACACACACACGGTCCTACTGAGTGCAAGCCATATGATTTTTACATTAAAAAAATGCTACATTTAATCATCTGATGATCACATGACAAGATGATATCGGGATCTAGCTTAGAGGGCGAAGTGTTTTCCACCGGCAGTCACGAACAAGTGACGTCCAGCTGACAGAGTGCAAGGCGAGGCAGTCTGAGAGCTTTCACACGCCTTATCTAAAGTACCAAAGCCTTCAGTGCCGCTGAATATCCCGCAAAGATAGTGAACGAAAGGAGAAAGAATTAGACAACTTGGTCTAGACTGTGGAGAAGATACTGAAAGAGTCCAAACGAGATCACCACAGAAACCTTGAAAAATATGAGTCTCCGTTCCTTTGTGACCTCAGTGAGAAAACGAGTACTTCATTTCCTCATCTGCTTTTGGAAAGGAACTGCCAAGAGAGGCAAACTTCCCTTGTCCGGCCTGGCAGGAAGATACAGTCCCCACCCTCTCTGCCGAGTGCCGACTGACACGTTACTAGGTAGGTTACTACACAGCAGTTTAAAAAACAAATATTTAACTTATCGATATCGGTTTTATTAAATATTGCGATTAGCTCAGCTGTAATTAGCATTAGCCAAACTTTCCCTGGAAAACTGCAACTTTTGCTACATCCATTCACATTCCGCCGGATATCTTTAGCCACTGCGTCATGTCCCAGGTTTTTTTTTTTTTTGAGTGTCTGTTTTGTTTTTGTAATAGTCCAACTTTTAAAGCACATATAGAGATTCATACATCTTGCTCATTTGGGCTCCATCGAACGGTTTACTTGTCGTATTTGCGTTCAAAAACAGTTAGATGGAGCCCATTAAAGGGTACCTATTATGGAATTTTGAAAATTACCTTTCATGTAGTGTGTAACATAGATCCAAGTGAACGAAAACATGCTGCAAAGTTTTAAATATTAAAGTTCACCGTATACAAAGTTACTGTCTCTCAAAAGTAAGAGTCGACTGTCTGAGTCGCTGATATGAATCGATAGACGAACGATGCTTTTTCTCTATCTAGATGACGTCTACTTGACAAGTTATTTGAATAAGATAAGCCCACTTATTGCGCGCGCAGACACCAGTGAAACTTGAAAACATGTCGACAACAGAGACACTGTGTTCTTAAGTGCGAATCAAAAGCGACATTTTTTCCACTGCCCAGGGACGAGCATGTGAAGAATCAGTGGCTAGAGTTCATATATACAACTATACCACACAAGTATAGCCCGAACCTTGTGCTGTGTTCTCGTCAGTTTAATGACGATTCCTTTACAAACATAAATGCTTTCAAGTGTGGATTCGCGAGCCAGTTGATACTGAAGGGAGGTTCAGTACCAGTTTTATTTGGATCAGCTTCCTCCTCCGAATCACAACCTGTAAGTATTATTAATAATTGTTGCTTTTATGTGTTTTGTAGCATGCTCAATAAGTATTTGTGTGTGTTGTGTAAGTTACGCTCAGCGCAGCTTCTAGGTCTCCAATGTCAAATGTTTTGAAATATAAAATGTTTGTCTTTGTTATTGCAGTTGTCATAAAGAATAGAGCAATAGCTTGTAGTACTGCAGTGCTTTATCAATACGTTTATGCGTTGAGCTAACGTAAACAATAACTGATTGGGTCATCTGACCAATCATTGCAGATTAGCGTCACGCAAAGGAGGGGTTTGGAAAAATGAGTCGTTGAACGAATCATTTGGGAGTCGGTGGGCAAATCAGGTAAAAATAAACAGATATTATAAGACAACAAAAGTGTTTTTTGTCATTGCATGCATGTAAAACTGTTTTTGGGGACTCTCAAAACAATATTAGGAACATTTTAAATGCCATAATAGATGCCCTTTAATGATGTAATATATATTATGTAAATGGCATGCCCCCGAGAAACCCAGAGATCAAGGTCAGATTACCTCAAAACTAATAATACAGCGTTATTTAACTGAACAATTTATCCACCACAACTACAGTCATTTTTTAAAACGTCAAGTTAAAACAATATATTTAATACGCTGTATTCAGCTACATGTTCGCAAACAAACAAAACCCTCCACTTAAAGTCTAAGCGGCAGACGCACAGTTTCAGACTTTGATTCATTGTCCTCAGGGGACCCGCAGGTCATTTATTCATTTCATTGGAAACGACTGCAGCATATAATCTCCATTAATCTGGGATGTCAATCCCATCTTTTTAGCTGAACTGTTGACTGACACAGAGATTTGGGCCAAACTGAGGGTGGAGAGGCAGTGGATCATACGGACCACAACCTTCAATTACCACAAAATGTAAGACACAACCAGGCCAATTAAAGCCCACAAAAGGCTTCTTTTTTTGGTATCATCAGGCTGAAACGAGGCGACCGTTTCCTGCCTGCTTTAGTTTTAGAGCAGAACATGTCCTCGGGATTTTATGACGCAATAAGGAAATCCTCATTCCAGTTTGGAAAATGACTGATCGAATTAGCTATACATTCATTTTCTAATCACAATATGGGCCGTATGGCAATGATAGATCAATAATAAAAAAATGTTCATTGTCCCTATTTTTACATAAAAATGGCCTTTGTCATCATCTAACACTCACTAAAAAGTTAATCTAAACACCGTTAAATGTTGTGATACGTAGATTAACTTGTAGCATTTAAAATTGATTTCATTTATTGTTTAATTTGTAATTTATTTAGAGAAAACTTTTTCTAAGATATTTCAGGTCCTTTTAAATCATTAATTTCCTAGAATTGTAGGAAAGTATACAACTGAAGAAGGAGGCCACCTAAATAAGCATAAACTCTGAAACCAGTGTTAATCAGTGCAGCCCCCAATGAGTATTGTATTGTGGCTGTGGGTAGCTGGTGTTGGAAGCATAATGACCTAAATGACATAAAACCTAAATTCAGCACATTAGAGCCCAAGAAAGCCAATCTCCTTTAGGAAGTACAGTGCAATTCCACAGTATAGATTAATTTATTAAGGCAGTGTCGATTCGAGTTCATCCCCAGGGTCCTGCAGCATAGATTTGATCACAAACGAGAATACTTTGTTCTCACCAGGCCTCTAGAGCAGGCGATGAGCGATGTGATGGCTGTTACCCACCCCACCATGACAAGGTCATGTTTGTGTCAACCAAGTCTAGACTTGGTCTGGGAGTGTTCGGGGGTGTAAGGGAGGTCCAGTCACCTCACAGGGTCCACATCACGCCCTCAACGGTGGGAAGTGGAAGTTGAAAAGCCAGCTCTGTAATCAATCACCCACAAGAGAAAGGTGTCCCCTACTCCATCACCAATACACAGGGGTCTCGGCCACACTGCCGATAGGGGGTGACCAGGTCGTTTCATTTGTGCTCTTTCTCGCCCTCTCCTTGTCTGTCAACCTTTTATTGATCACACATCCATCTTAAAATTCCAAACCCACACAAACCCATTTATTTGTTGCAAGTATCCAGCTTTTTCACAAGACCAACCACAACAACTCTGTGAGGAAAACAACGTTGAGATTGCAGTCTAATTAAACTTAAGGAAACAGATCCTTGGATCTGGGTAATGACAGGAGAGCAGGGTGGGGAGGGGACGGGATCAAAGAAACTGGCTAGCAGAAATTGCTGGGGAAGAACCTGGAGGAACACCCTAACTCAACCTGTAGCTCAAGAGGGATTCTGGGTGGCTTTGATGGTCTCTCTTTCCGAGAACAATGTGGAAAATCTTTCCCATCCACCCTCGTCGGCAACCCTACCTTCAGCCACAAACAAAAAGCTGAAAAGCGATTTCTAGGTGGCTTTGTTAGTCCCTCTTCCAGAGACCAATGTGAAAGGTCTTTCCACCTATCCTCACCAACATCCCAATATTGTATTAAGCAATTCCTGGCTATTGCAACCCAGAAATCCTTCTTCCACTGCAGCAGTGACCTCTCCACACAACAACGGCCATATGACACGACTTGTTTCGACTCAGTCAATTGTCATTTTCCTCCAGGCTTCCATAGCACAAAAGCAGACAACAGCTTTGTTTAAGTGGTATTATGGCCCTGGGAGAACAGGAAGATGCAGCCCGACGTGCACTGTGGGCCCTGGAGCCAGTAAATGATATTCTGCGTTCGGTAACCTCCCCTCTTTCAGCAAACTCCCACACGGGGGTTGAGTTCCTACATACACAATAATAAAACACCATCATCGACTACAATGCGTCTAGTTAACCTTGCATACTCATGAGACACTGTCATCAATAAAGCGAGTTGGACGGTGAGTCTGAAAGGCAGGAGCATTAAGAGAGAAGCAGATTTATGCTTGCATGGACTTGGCCAACGCAGTGGACTTGGCTAACGCAGGGCACGCTCTGGGTGAGTGTGTAGCTACACACACACGACCCATTTAGCATTCCGCTGCTATGCCAACAAGATCATTAGCAATGACAATACAACAAACCCCTCCCCTCTGGGTGCTAATTAGCAGAAAGGGACGGCAGAGGAGACGCACACACCACACACACAACACACACACACTTTGGGGAGGGGTTCACAGATCGTTTTGAACATCCTAGAAGAATATAGATTAATAAGAAGAAGATATAGAAAGAAAAATACTATAAATTAATCTATATTAGGGATGTGACGTGTTGTGGCTGAACAGTGAACACCGGTAACAGTCAACACAGACTATAGCAGCAAACCTAATCTATATTGTATAATATAAAAAAAAATTATATTATAGCCTAAATTAATATACTTCATATTAATAAATTAATACAATTTAAGTTTCCTAAATTCTGCAGGGAAGTTATTTTTATAGTCTCCCTGGCTGAGCTAAAAACGCTTAACCACAAAGTTATACATATAACTAACTGGTTAAAATGTACAATGTCACACCTTGCAGGACAAAATTGGACAAAATCAATTGAAATTCCGGGCAAACTCACTATTATGTCCATCAAACATGTACAGTATCTATTAAAAAAAAACAATTATACACACATGCGCGGATATAATACACTATATATATATAATATATATATATATATATATAAAATTTTTCTTCTTTTTTTTTTTTTTCTTGATAGGGATGTCCCGATCAAGTTTTTTTGTGCACCCGAAGACATTGTATGCATAAACAGATTATGAACAATTATCAATGGTTACAATTATGAAAATGGTACAACTGATAAACTTCTTGTATTTATGTACACTAAGAAGAAGAATTGCAACAAAAAGAAAAAAGTGGAGATATACAACGATGTCTCAGACTGCATTAGTAAACAAATGACTTTCGGGTGATTTGTTACAAAAGTGTACAAATGAAGCTTGAACAAGCACGTGTGACCCGCTAGAACAGACCTCACTGGTTCTCTTCTCATGCGTTTCACACACATTTGAGCTTCTTCTTTTCCTTTTAAAGGGTCCTTTTTAAACCAACTTGAAGGTGTATTTTCCGCCATCTACTGCACGATACCCGTGTGACAGCTGACGTAAAATAAAGGATCAGGGTTAGAATCACAGATACAGATTTGATGTTATCTAAGAGCAAGCCAACCATATAAACAGATAATATTCGACTCAAAACTTTGGATAAAAAGATTTAAGCAAGAAATTTCAATATTAAATATAGTCTTATAATGTGCTTGACTGTAAAAAAGAGTGTAAAATATATATATTTTAAGATGTGTAGTATAGCACAGTATAGTATACAAAAAAGGCAGGTTACATCAATCACCAATATGCACAGCAGTGACCATTCAGATCTTCTCAATTTCAGATTCGTTTAACTGGAGCATTTGTAGAAAATGAGACTAGAATGGCTGCTTGGCAGCAACAGAAACAGGCTGTGAGGTTGGAAGCTGCCATATCCCAGTGGGCACAGCTCACAGATCTCCCAAAGACGCCGGCCTGGATCAATTCTCACAGCTCTAGGTCCTTCCAAAACGTGTATTACACAGTGGTCCAGCCATCTAAAGCAAGCTTCCAAAAAATTAATCTAAACATCAACCACATCTGTGAAACTATTGCACCTTATAGCTGCTCTTACACTAGTGTTATGAGCCCAATATGGAATAACACTACTCCATATCAAACTGCACATGGGCATCCACCCATTTGGCAAGCATTCCCTCGGTTACTACAGTGAGGCGGCCATTTGACACCCTAGACTGCTAGCTCATCATCAAACCATCTGACAAGCCAGTTGTCTCTCTGTCTGTCTTGTCCAGTTACTGTACCGTCTATTACTTCATGGCAAGGCCATTGCTAAGTAGCTTCAGGTCTCAGTGAAAAGACCTAGTTGCAATTTAGCAAGCTAGTATGGAGCCGGTCTCTCCAGCGAGGTTACGGCCACATGAGCTCCCACTCCATTACAATCATTATCATTTCGAACAAGGTCAGGGGTCAAGCGGGAATTAAACTTGCTGTGTGGTAATACACTTTAATCACTGCAGCACACCTGCTCGCAATTCATTAGCCCACTGGCTCTCTCAGGAAGGTGCACATGCATTAGTCAGACACAAATCGCACATGCACCACATCCACGTACACCAACATGGCAAAAAACAATCAGGCTCTTCCTGAACAAATCCATACAGGCAGAAAGAACAAACACACACTTCATGTAGTTGCAGCAAGTCATCAATCACACTGTGAATTGTGAAACTGTGCAGAAGCAAAGGAGGAACCCAGTACAAGGGAGGTAGAGCATCATGGGTAGTTGAAAACAATTAGTTGAGCACCAGGAGCTAACAATAGAAACACACACACACACTAGCTTCCAGTGTTATTGGAAAGGGACATCAGGGTTAAGCTCGCTAACTCCCACCTCCTCCCACTGAAAGGACCCCATGATTTCTATGACCCTTCTCAGGGGAGACAGAAAGTCCATTATAATTGCACTGTCTAACACAATCATGTCCACCACTGGTGGCTTGGTAAATTCAACCTAATGGGCTCTTCTGTTGGGAACCTGTTTATCTTGCACTTCTTCATGAGGGCGACGCTCAAGATCTCCACAGACTAAAAGCAGCACCCACATGCTTTCTAGGGTACTTAGCTGAAGTATTGCACAAAAGAAGAGTGCTTTTTCTTCAGCTCTTCCTCCCGATGCCAGGACTAAAGGCTTGTTCACACCAAGAACGATAACCATGTCATCTCCCACCTTAAATGTTCAAGCTTTTTAAAGTTGTGTGAATTCTAATTTGCTGTCACTGTTTTATTAATGCATCTGAATGCAATTCCAATTATGTAATTTCTCACAATTATTGAAACTTTGTCATAGGTATCGGTATAGATATCAACCTCAGTGTGAATGGGCCTTAACCCTTGTCAGAACCCAACCATTGTAGTCATGTTAACATGAAGTGTATTTCCAGTCCAGTTTTATTCATTAATGGATTAGCAGCATTTTGGCAGAGGCGCTTCTGCAATCTCTATTCCAAGTAGACTGTTTTTATGGTTTTAAGGAGTCCATCGTGTAGGAGTGATGGAGTAGGAAGTGCCTGTATGCCTCACAAAGATGTTCTCTCTTTATATGCTTTATCACAAATTAAACGCCTGGTCAAAACTAGGCAGAAAAGCTGTCTGTGTTCACAGACTGCAAAATATCCTAAGACAAACTCTTCCAAACAACGTTGTACCATAAGAGGTTGCTTCATAAAGTCACCTCAGGCACATCGCCTCTTAATTGGTCTGGTCTCTCTGCTGCTAAAAATACCTCTACCATGACTGCTACATTCAATAGAGGGAAAATGCAGCCTTTCCCTTCATTAAATGGGAAGACATTGGTACAAAAAGCCCTGCGCTGCCCCAGGTCACAAGAAAGAAAATGTTTATTGTTGTGGCAGAACAAAAAGCTATTTCAGGGTCAGGAAAGAGAGAGAGAGAGGAGAGAGAGAGAGAGAGAGAGAGAGAGAGAGAGAGAGAGAGAGAGAGAGAGAGAGAGAGAGAGAGAGAGAGAGAGAGAGAGAGAGAGAGAGAGAGAGAGAGAAAGAGCATCTCACATCCAGCTAGAGATTCCTCATGATCTTAAACTTCCTGGTGAATCACCACAGTGGGTCTCCATGGAGAGAGAGGAATCAATACTGGCTCTTCCTGTAACATCACACAACCACTGCAGATGACTGCGAATACTGCAGCCAGTTAAAACAATAGCTACTCTGCCTTGACCCGTTTATTCGAGCTAGGGATGCGTCACAGCGGTCAACCAGTCATCCAATAACTGACTAGTCTTCTAGTGAGGGTTTTATAGGTTTTTGGTAACTGTTATAGCATTTATTAGATTAATGTTTTGTTTATTGTCCACGATAGCCATCACATTAGCCAATGTTATTGTATAGAACCTTATTGTAAAGTGTTCTCATAAAAGTTGGGTGTTTAAATTCAACCCTTTAAGGGGACCACTGCAACATCCATACACAATCAGATGGATATCTTTGGCTATTGTAGAGCTTTTTGTGCTGTTTTTTTAGTGTCCCATCACAAGCATTAAGTTTAAGAAGCTATCAAGTTAAAAATACAATAGTAACCTCAGTGTTCAGTCACACTCTTTCTTGTTGTTTTTGAACTTATTTAATATAAATGCTCCCTAAAAAACACATCCAACTGCATACATCCAATTTGTACCGGTCATTCCCTTCTTTATTTATTACTAATTTGGCACCGTTTTTACAATGCAGCATGTGAAAAAGTGACACCCACAACTTTACTGGCTTTTGGTCAACCCCCATAAAAAAGACAACAACAACAACAAAAGATGGACATTGCTTACTTGGACATTTTGAGGCCTTGGGGGAGCAGCGATCTATAATCAGTCCCAATCAGCAGCCACCTGCTCTAATGCTGAACTGGACAATTACTGCTTTTGTTGACCGGAGACGCAGCCAGCTGTGACTGGCTAATTACACAGTCAATAGTGTAATCAGTTGTGAGGCTCTAGCACTTCTTTCCCAGGTGAGATGAGAACGAGTGGCTCCACTGAAAGATCAGTTAAGGGGGAAGGGAACTCGGAGGGCAATAGATAATTGTTTACTAAAGGCCCATGTAACAGTCTCCTAGCAACTGCCCAGCAAGCTCCCAATCAGGTGTGGCTGACGCTGCCGTTTAGCCTTGAAGCGTAGTGGTCCTCCACTCTGATGGACGGATACAGCTGCCGTCTCTATCGAAAACATTCACTGTGCCACCACAGAGGCTCTCGTGGGTACCGTCTCTCACACTCTTGAGCTGTGGAGTTACACAGCCACTAAAATTTGAAAACAAATCTGTTACACAACTGCAAGGGACTAGTGAGGATCTTACTAACCTACTAGATGCACTTGTAAAACTAAAAATCCAGCTTCATACTTTAAAGGGAGATTGGCTTTCTATTAACTTCTAAGAATGATAAGATAAAAGCACATAATAAGTAGGTCTGGTATTAATCACAATCTACATTAAAACAATCTTGATAAGGATTTCATTAATCTTGATATGGATATGCAAATATTTCCTGCATCACTGCCACTGAATCGCTAGCCTGACTACGTCAGACTTCCTACTTCCGCTAATTTCATTTCACTCTTGTAGTCAGTCTGAGATAGCAGCCTATCTTTCTGTTTTCCACCGGCCTGAAAACAGCCGGGCCAATCAACGAACAGAAGGCGGGCTGAAAGCCGTGACGTACTCGCCAAGCGCCGAGTTTAAGAGTTAGGTCAGAGAAATCGAAAACGACCGCGGATAGTGAGACACGGATGCAATTCGCTCTGTTGTGGAGAATATTCCAAGCATTAGAAAACTGAAGCCCGAACAAGAAGAGTGTGTATTAAACATTTTGAATGGAGGTGATGTTGTGGCCCTACTCCCTTTGGGAAAAGTTTATTACCGATCGTCAGCGAGAAACTGGGGAGCCTTTTGACAGGTCAGTGTCTCCTTTCTTTTCCAGGTCTTAAATACCGTAAAACTTCAAATAATAGCCCGGGCTTTTATTTGCCCAAATCGTCGAACTGCACCGGCTTGTATTTGAGACAGGCGTCTAAAGTTATATGAGACAGGCCTTTATAATGTTGAGATGTTGTTCTTTGAGATGTTGTTCCTAGAGTCTCTAATCTCTAAAAATCTCCAAATGCTCCACGTGAAACTGCGGTGTTCCGACCTTTTACTAGTCGATTGATTTTGATTAATATTTGCGAGGGAGAGAGAGCAAGACAGCGCTCGTGTTGTTTGTTTGAAGACGTGATAGTGCGCGCGCGGCCGGGGCTCGCTCGCTCTCTCTCTCTCTCTGCTTGTTAGCGCCCTGTCAAGTGCAGCAGTCATTCTATTACATCAATCACCAATCAAAAAGGTCGTTTACAGCCATGTTCACTTCGGTATTTCGCTCGCATCAAGTGTTTACAGTGGAAGTTTGATCATAGATTTGAGTTCGATGCATGATGTCTGTGGTTCGATACGGCTGTGTCGCCGCATAACATACGTCATAAACAAACTTATCTGATTGGCTTACGGGTAACCAATGATTTTAAACTTCAGAAATCGCCCCCTAGCGAGAGAGAAAACACTTCTCTATTATGCTATGCCAGACTCTGTCTACGAAGCAAAGTGAAGTAGCAGAGTCTGGTATTACCAGGCTACTGAATCGCCAACTGAATGGGTCCTTCTAATGAATCATTCAACAAGACTTGTCATTCTTTTTTCACAAGAGTTTAAACAAGTGTGATTTTAATAATTTTAGATATTGCTATAAAAAAAGATTTACACAAGAAATGCAATTTAAAGTTTACTTTAATTCGATAAGTAGCAAATTGAATCAATTTTTTATCAATTAAAATCGGGAAATCTGTATTGATACAGTATTTCAAACAAGAAAAAAAGAGAAAAAAAAAACACTAATAGAAAAAACCCTAATAATTACACCGAAAGGTGGCAGACTCCATCTCCAAGACTCTGGATGGGGTGCTCGATACCTTGATACATCGCACACTAGATGATGTTTCACTGAGCACATCAAACAGATGTCCGGATGCAGAGGCATTCAGGAACACATTCCTTTAGCAATTTCATTAGCTTCCATGGGACACTAAGAAACTGCAAACACATGGCATTGGGAATTCAAACTCAATCACAGGCTTTCAGACGTGAGTCTAGAGCCACAGATCATGTGATCAGAATCATATAGGGAAATATCTAGGTGAAATTTCAAGCCAGGGTCAGAAGAGAAGCAGGTGTAGCATCAAAGCCGGCCCCAAAAGGGTCAGTTTGATAGCATGTTACACATTAACTTAAACGGTTGAGTGTCATGCCTACAGAAGGGCAGGTTTGCCATCAAGCACAGGTGAGTGTGTGCCTAACTGGGCTGCCGTCCAAAGTTGACAGACAATACTATGCAACATCTTTTTTTTTTGTTGTTGCTGTTGTTGTTTGCGGGTGTGACACTGAACTGCATAAAACATTGCAGCGATTTGCCACCTGATACCAGCATCAGTAATGTACCTGCGTGTCTGGAAAGACACTTGATAAGTTTTTCACATATTAACACAAGGGAGACAAACAGTACACAGCTACCCTTACAACTAATTTCCATGGTAACTAAACTATACTTTTCCACACAAAAAAATCCCACAGTTAGTGTTGCTAAACTACTGTAAAAGTGTGATATTAGCCAACACTGAAAAAAAGACAATTCTTTTTTTTTTCCATCTAGCTTAACACCTTTTAAAGGAGATTCCATATTAATGTGTTAGCGTTGTACCTACAGTTGAGGCAGAGCAAGGGGCGTCTGTGAAGGTTGTAACATTGTCAGTTTAACCTATTAAATAATGGCGTTTGTTTTTATGTAATTTCACAACTGAATTTGTGATCATTTATTATTAATAAACGTTTCAACTAAGTTAGCATTAACTGAAAAGGTTTGAGACTAAACCAATGCGTCGGACGTTGAATGGTGTTACAACACTCCCTGTTAACCCCCAACAATAAGTAACTATGGTATTTTAACGTAAACGTTTGTTACAGTGTTACATTTTTGTATTGGTAGCCTAAAGCTACTAAAAAGCGATATAACAAAATCACGCAGACCAGTAAGGACACAATTCGCAGCTGTCGCTGCTGGTTTGAGCGTCATGTTTGAATAGCTACACAGTGGAAGCTTTGGGAAAGATTACCATCAGTCGCAATGAAAAGCCAACTGAAACCAACGCACAAGCTGTGTCAGTTATGTAGTGAGCTGCCTACAAAGATCGTGATGCTCGCGCCTATGTGAACCAGAATGTATGTCTCTATAGGCAGCTCACAACGTTTTGAGACAGACAGATATTCTCTCATGTTGTTTCAAAACTTATTGACTTTCTTCCGTTAGGCAGAATGACATACTCAGTCACCATTAACTCACATTGAATCCTTTTTCCATTCAATGTAAGCGAATGGTGACTGTCTAACATCTCTTGCTCACAGAAGAAAAAAAAAGTCATGCAAGGCTTAAAATGATAAGGGTGAGCACATAACAGAACGGTCATTTAAGAGTGAGTCGAGCGATCTATTTAAGTAGCCTAGTGTGAATGTGTGTTTCACCTTAAATAAGCCAGTTTCAAACACGCACAGCAAAGTGAATGTAGCCTAGGCTACTACAGATGAGCGTTTTTAATCATTGTAACAAATAACCTTTTTTTTCTAAACAATAAAAAAAATCGTTAGGACACAGCAACCATGATTTAAAAAAAGAGACCCTGTCATCACCGTAACAATATAGCTTAGTGCACTCAACTTCCGAGCAGTGACAGCTCACCGCGGCGAATTATTAATATAGCTAGCTCATGAAAAGACGCGCACTTACCGGCCAAGCAAAGTGAAAGGGGATGATGATCTTTCCCACATCGCTCGTTTTGCTGGGGTTGTTCTTTGCAGTCTTTAAAGAAAATATATTTCCACCGAGAACGTCAGTAGATCCAGAGCCAAAGGTGCAAGGGCCAGTGGTGGTGACTTCAGACTGGTACTCCTTCAGACACACTTTAAAGTAAGTATCACACTCGTCCCGGACGCAGCGCTGGTCTTGGGAGTTCCGCGTGCCGTCGCAACATTCCCCGTCCCACAACTCACCGTTTACATTTTCTACAGCAATCAGCTGCAGCTCAAAATAGCCAGAGGAATGGGACACCTAAAAATAACATTTGAATAAAAATAAATAAAAGGAGCCATAATGCTTTGTTGTTTATTAATAAAATGCAGATCGTGCTTAAAAAAAAACGGAGGTAATATTATTTGAGGGAATGTGTAGCGTGTGCTTGTGCATTGAAGTCTCCAGAGAATAAGTCTACAATTTTGCTAACCTGTTAGTGCGTATCTGAGAAAAATGTAGCTATATTTTTAAAGACCCTCTAACTGATCCACCCTTCCTTTTATCGTTAATGACGGGAATCGTGGTGCAAGTTAACATTTCTTACATCATGACATTTCCAATTGCATGAGCACATGTGGCTGCGTAATTCAAGAAATAGCCTATCGATTACATTGAACAGAATTCATTGAAATCATCAGCCCACACCCATCAACTTTTGCCTGCTGATCACTGCTATAGCAATTAAATCGATCTGCAAGACTAGAAACAATCAGCGCTCTCACCTTCGCCCATATCGTTAACAGCAGGCACGCGATTGGGAGCCAATTCTTAATCCTGATACAATTCCACATGCCGCTGATTTATGCGTTATGAATATAAGATGGAAAATGGCCGTTGACCGGCGACAGGATCCTCCGTTCCTGACATGCAAAAAATCACAAGCGTGGTGTGTTTGCGCGGTGATGGTCTAAGCTGATCTTTCTCCCTCGATCTGATCACTTCACACAGCAAATGATATGTTTCACAGCTACCACACGCCTGAGGAGATCTCGCGTGATTGACAGCTGGTAGAACCAATCACAAAGCCTCCTGCTGATTCGCTTGGCCAACCGCCACTCGAGGGCGGAGCATTGCCAAAACTTACTCTGTCGATTCCCCTGTTTTACGACGAGCAATAAAACGCATATTCTTTTTTCCATCAATAATTTGGACATTTTTGTTATTCTTAAAATGCAGAATGTGTAAAACATTACTTGAATGCTTCCTAAATAAATTCTGTGACAATCACACCTCAATTGTAACAGGGTGCGAACACATGATACATGTATCCATCTGCATTTATTTAACATGGCCATGGCGATTCGATTCAACTACTGTTCTATATTTGTACCTTTAAATTTACATATTACCAAGTTAACGTTTGATTATTCGTAGGCTATTCCTTATCTTGTTTTATGTTATAGCCTATTTGCAAGATCACAGTCATTAACATTACTAGCATTTTATTTAATTATCGCTTTATTATTGTGTGTATTGATGCGCTTTGGCAATGTTATAAACCAAACAAGCAGGTCAATAAAGTGCTTTAAAACTGAACTTAAATTCACAATTCAATTTAGTATGCGAAAACCACGTAAAGTAGTCCGATCCTCAGGGAAGCTGTCTCTCCTCGCTGCAGTTTGATGCGTGCTCAGCCTGCTAGTGTGATTTGACACAGGTGAGAGCGCCCTCTACTGTTCATGTGTGCTTTAACCTGAAAAGAGAGACCTCAAAAAGAAAGAAGACAAACGTTGAAAAACATTTTAATCTGAACATTTTAAAATATATATTGAACTAGTTTATATATATAACTGGGTAATCTAAAGGTCTAATTACCTTGAAGGCAGAGGTTATCAGTCCTCCTTGCTGGAAAGAAAGATTAAAAACCTTTTTAAACCAGTCTAAGCTGGTTTTAGAGGAGTTATAGACACTTTTCAGCTGGTCTAACCGTGAGAACAGCTAAACCAGCTGAACGTCAGCTTGGCCAGGCTGAATAGTACACATTTTGTGTGTCTCCCCTATATATCACCCCTGATTTATAATCAGTTCATTAATAACGGTGTGGTGTGTGTGTGTGTGTGTGTGTGTGTGTGTGTGTGTGTGTGTGTGTGTGTGTGTGTGTTGTGTGTGTCGGAGATGTACAAATGAGCAGTGCTGAGGTCCTCCCTCATTTCAATTATGCTATATCTGATCCTGATTTGTGTGTCTGCAGCCTATGGATGCTTTTGTGAGTGTGTGGAGTAACACAGACAGACATGTGGCTGAAAGGCTCAGGTTTCTTTACATGACCATGACACAAGGTACGCCGTAAATATATGTTTACTTGAGCAACAACCTTACTTGATATTTCACACGCTGTCAGGAGGAGGAGGAGGAGGAAGAAGGTATGGCTGGGTAATAGCAGTTTTGTGGTGGAGATGGTGGGGGAAGGGGGAGTTTCAGAGTGATGGACTGAGATGCTGGCGGTATGGTGGTGCTAGGCGTGTTTTGGTGGCTCCCCTCATCCATATTTCATGACTTTGCCTTTGAGGCCTTGCACACAAACCTATAGTCAATGCATTGATTCCCTTTTATCTCAAATCATGGCCTTGACCCACTTTAATAGCGTTCACGATTGTTAGTTGCTCATTTCCTCCCAAAAAGCAGCTGCGACTGGTATATCGGAAAATAATGAATCCCTTGTTGCGATTCTGACAAGACAAAACCATATGTTAAAGTGACAGCATAATTCAGCCATGCATGGAAAAAAAAACAGGGCATCAAATAGCAATGTTTGCTAACAGGTTGTAAATCAATTGTGGGATCCTTTTGCTTTTTGAATTGCTGTGCTCAATTCTCATATTTGATGCATGACCTTATTACTGAAGCTTGTTTCCATAGCGATAGGCTTACAATTTAACTGTAAAGCAAGGACAGGAAATTAAATGTGATATAAGGAGATTTCCCAAAGGTGAGAAATTATTGATAGGAAAATCACAGATTTATAGCTGCTAGACGCACAACTTACTGTCTTTTTTTTTTTTTTTTTGCGGAATTGATTCTAAAATATTATGGATGCCTCCTCCTACTACTAGTTTATTTCTGCCTTAGTTTGAGGTTAAACATCTTCTTATGTCTACACATAGTCATAACATAAGCCAAAATAAGTGTACTGTCACAGAGTGCATCAACATAGCATTATTATCAGATTATCTTTCATTAGGTCTGAAGAAGAAAAGAAAAACATATTTCTAATTTCTGTCATCCATGCAACCGTTTTCCCATATAAAAGTGAAGTAACGCCACTCAGCAATTTAATTATAATTGCTTGTTGAAAAGTTCTTTAATAGTTATGAGATCCAGTGAGTAATAATATTTTTGCACTTTTGAATTTGATTGCATTTGTAAAGCAATCTTAAAGACACCCATAAGCGTTGATACTTTAATTAAAATAAAAAAGATAAAGTTTATGCCGCCAATGTGTGCTTTACATTTAAGCCAAAAAAATAAGAAAATGACGGAGTAGCCTATGGCTTTAATTTGTGCTTGACCCTTAAAGACACAATATGTAATTTTTCGGCTTTCAAAATAGCAAAAATAACTGTATCTATGTTATATATTTCTTTTAGTTGTGTACTAACATTATTTTAATTTGAAGACACGGACCGTTTCTTTATTTCCGTTTCGTTGCCCGTCTATGACGTCATATAACCTTTGACCCGCGAAACCGCCAAACACAAATGTGAACACCAGACGCCCGTCACTAAAATAAAAGAAGACGATAAAGAATCAATAGTTGGATACAAATTATGGACCATGATTATGCTTTGCCTGCACGTTCTGCTGCTGGAGACAGATCCGTGAAGCGGAAACGCACGGGTGAAAGAAATGACCCGAGAAGGTTTTGGGACAGGAGAAGAGACATGACTCGGGTTAAAGCAACACTATGTAACATTGTTTACCTTAAAATAATGTTTCCAAAATCTTATCAGTGGTTCATCAAGTCGTAACAGGGTGAAAGGCACTTCTGCCATAGCGTGACGGGGTCTCTATTGCTTTTACTGGCACTATGTAACTTCGGGGTTCGGGTAGGAACCCGACCACAAAAAGAACTACAAAATTTGACTGCTTTACGTCAAGCGCTACAATAGTCATTATTTCGTTTTTCTTCGTTTCTGATGTCGCAATACATCATCCTTTCATGAAATCATGAAACATGAAACAATCATGAAACAAGCCGGTGCTGGATAAACAGCGAGCGTGCGTGCGATGGTAGGCTAAATTATTTACGACAGATGTAATGGACAATTTCGTTTTTAACCAGTAGGGCGACCGAAGAGGAAAAGTTACTTGGTGTTACTTTAACATTGGAGCTGCATTTCCAAGATGGAAGTGAGCTTCATGACAAGCTGGAACTACAGAGAGATGCCGATCGCGCTTGCATTCTAATAAACAAGTAAGCACCCATTCAGCTAACTATATCTATCCATAACTTATATGTTGTGAAAGGATGATGGCATGTGTAAAACGCAGACGGACTAGCTCTCATGTATATAATGTAAATTCACATTTGTTCTAGATATAGCTGCAGAAAGTTAGCCTGGTAATACCAAACTACTTCACTTTGCTTCGTAGACAGAGTCTGGAATGGCATAAAAGAGAAGTGTTTTCTCTCTCGCTAGGGGGCGCCTGCCTGAAGTTTAAAATCATTGGTTACCTGTAAGCCAATCAGATAAGTTTATTTATGACGCATGTTATGCGCCGACACAGCCGCATCGAACCACAGACATCATGCATCGAACTCAAATCGAACTTCCACTGTAAACCTGCTGTAAACACTTGATGATGCGAGCGAAATACCGGAGTGAACATGGCTGCAAACGATTTTTGCAGATTATGCGAAGTTAATCTACGCATCCACGGTACAATCAGGGCCTCTAAACTGATATTTGACAGTAGAGAGAAACAAAAAAATATTTGCAGCCAACTGTCAAAGTTAGGATTAGTTCTGTCAAACACAGCTCTTTGTTCATCTCGAGTCTGTCGGAAATGCTGCAACTTAATTGCAAGATTACAGAATGTCATGGCAATATTTAAGACCTGGAAAAGAAAGGAGACACTGACCTGTCAAAAGGCTCCCCAGTTTCTCGCTGACGATCGGTATTAGTTGATAAATTAAACTTTTCCCAAAGGGAGTAGGGCCACAACATCACCTCCATTCAAAATGTTTAATACACACTCTTCTTGTTCGGGCTTCAGTTTGCTAAGCCAGGAATATTCTCCACAACAGAGCGAATTGGATCCGCGTCTCCATATCCGCAGTCGTTTTCGATTTCCCTGACCTAATCTTAAACTCTGTGCTTAGCGACTACGTCACGGCTTTCAGCCCGCCCTCTGTTCGTTGATTGGCCCGGCTGTTTTCAGGCCGGAGGAAAACGGATAGATAGGCCGCTATCTCAGACTGAGTACAGAAGCGAAATGAAATCGAGCGGAAGTACGAAGTCTGACGTAGTCAGGCTAGCAGAAAGTAGCTTCATATGCAGTTCACTATCTAATTTCTATATCATGGTATAAACGTAATTATAATTATTAACGAAAGGTGAGCGTGTTTTTTTAACATCTATTAATACTAGCTAGATGGAATATTGATTTAATAGCCCTATCAAGGAATTTAGAGAACAGAAGAGATCTACAGCGATCCAACGGCTGCAGGACAAAGACAGTGTTACCTCGCGGTAATTTCATAACAATGGCATTACATAAAGTGAATAGCCGTAACTAAATGTAACAAGAATAGATATAATATAAATAACAACACATTACCTCGTCAGTGAACATGTTATCTGCTGGAGATGCTAGATGGCTGGTTGTCATCGACAACGACAACAACTCCCATGAGCTAACGCTCTTTCCCGACGTCATCAAAGTACGTCTTTTGTTATTATTTTGATTGAGTGACCCCTGGTGGCCAAAAGTTACATACTGTGCGTTTAAGCAAAAAAAAAAAAAGAGTACAGGTTATCGTACAGGTTTCCATTTTTGTTCATACCTGGCCGATTAAGTGAGGCAACTCACTTACATCCCAACATAATCCTTACAAAGCATGACTCATATATAATTTCATGCAAATCTTCCTAACCATGACATTATATATGTCATCATTGCAGTTGTGACTCTCAGCATGAGGCTGCTCATTGAGTTTTCAGTTTAGTTTAGCCCATGTCCACAATAAAAGACAGTGTTGACTAAATAATGTCCTAATTGAGCACAGATGGCCTTCAACAGGACAGCAGAAAGGTAGAAAGGGGGGAAAACAAGCAATATTTGCCTATTAACACATCTGAAAAAAAAAACTACTTATCCTTCCATAACTTAAAGAAGCAAACAGAAGAATGAGGAAATGGCATTGGTTGTTCTCAGTGGAATCTCACTCTTCACGTTCCAGAAACGATTCTCTTAGAAAGCCGTTTTCCACCAAAGCCTCATTCATGAAGACATGCTAGACAACTCTGAAGTGTGACACCTTACATAATGAGAATGGCTCATTGTTATAAAGTTTTTAAAAATTTTCAAGTATTTTTCTCATTTGTTATTGGTTAATAACATTCACCTTAGCATCTTTCTGATTTCTAATGTTGGCTGATTACAGCTTATGTGTAAAAAGTAAATTGTAAAATAATATCTATTTCCAGGGGTTACATCCCTGTCAAGCACTCGGTGACCTCTTGCATGGTAAAAGTGGTGTGCATATTTGCAGTGGTGCAGAACATGAGGGCATCCGACACCTGACAGAGCTGCAACTCCCAACACCCTGATCACTGATCCCTGCTTAGTCTTCTTATCTCTGAGGAAACGTTGCTTCCTTCTCCCCTGTAACATCAACAAGAGCGAGGGATACGTCTTAGGATGGGCATTTTTTGCTTGTGTACAAGACCTACTTCTTGGTGACTACTCCTGAAACAACAAATCAGTACAGTAAGTTAAATATAGACAGTATAAATAAAAGCTAATTACATATTAGGCGGTGGGAATTTAATAGGCTTCTCAGTGCTCAAATTAAAATTAAGTTATAAACAAAAAGACTGCTATAGAAATGTCTCATGATGATGGAACAAATAGGTTATCCAGAAAAAAACGGGTTGTCTTTAATGTTCAGAGAATGAGCGTGATAAGTTGCAGTAAGCTTCTTGTGTCTGCCCTTGAGAATGACCTGACACACCCCCGACTGATTCCCTCTTTTCGAGCAGGTGCAGGTTGCTCTGCTCAATAATCTTTACAATTAGACCTTATACAATGGGCCCAATCAACCTTGACACTCTGTGCCGGGGAAAGAGAGCTCCTGGATTCACTGCAGAATTCAAATACTACATCTCAGAGATAGATAGATAGATAGATAGATAGATAGATAGATAGATAGATAGAAATAGATAGATAGATAGATAGATAGATAGATAGATAGATATGATAGATAGATAAGATAGATAGATAGATAGATAGATAAATAGATAGATATAAATATATATGTTATATATCTACAGTATATAGAATATTGTATATCAATAGTGTGCATAATGTTGCTACACATTTGTCTGAAAACATGAGGATCAGCAGCAATTGTTGATAAATTATGTTAACAATATATAATTAGACCCCACTTGAGAATGTTGATGAGTTGTGTGTAATCAAGAGACTCTTCACCCTCGTTTCATGTGGGTCTCTGAAGAGGGCCGAGTGCAGGGACATGCCTTTGCTATTTGTGTCATTAAAGACATAATACATCAGTGCAGAGGGCTGAGCGAGGATTCTTTTGTTGTCAAATTAATTCAAGGGGGACACGTATCTGTTTATTATCAACATCCTCCATTTGAAACTCCCATTCTCAACCCGTATTTACCACTTGCATTCATTTTCCTTATATCATCTAATTTTTGATGTATTATATCATATAATTTGTATCTATATTCCAGCTTTGCTACAACAGCATTCTAAACAATACATTTCTGAGGTTGTTATGCTATTATTATCACATCTGGAACTTATGTCATGTCTCATCGTAATCATTTCAGGGTCATTTCAGTCTTGTACTAAAACGTAATATCAACCTCCACTAGAGATGGGTATTTTTTTCCATATGTGAAATGGTTATATTTGGGTTAGAAAAGACCAGGATGTCCGTCCTGTTTATGACATCACACACTAACCTAGAGTGGCTCCTGAATCTCATGAGAGCTGAGCATATTGAACTCTACATGCTTTGGCTGCCCTAAAACAGCAGCAACATGCACTCATCCAGGATATCCTACAACAGAGTCGGAATGGTGACTCCCCTGTTTGCTTGTTTTTATTCTGCTCCATTCCAAGCACCACATCCGTCCAACGGTTCAAAGAGGGTTCACCGGGTGCAAGAGTACACAGTTAAGCCTGTGGAATCAAAACTGCTCTCTTGACTATCTCCACAGAAAACAACAGGGAGAGAAAGAGGGGAAAAGAAGCAGATTTTGCAGGAGACAGCGCATCAGGGGAGTGTAGTCGGTGAAGCCTCATAAATATCTGCAATGTCTACAGATAAGCAGAGGACCTTGTGTTCTCACAGCTGGTGTATACTCTGCCTCACTTTAAATCAAAACCTACATCATTCCTGTCACCCTAAACACAGTGAAGAGTGACCCCTTCATGAACTACAATAAACATGACTGTATCTGAGTTGTAAAATTCGAATTTTATGCATTAGAGACTATAGCTATATACGTGGTTTGTGTGTGTGTGTGTGTGTGTGTGTGTATACTGTATATATATATATATATATATATATATATATATATATATATATTATATATATATATATAGGATTCTGTTTTTATTCTCATTTTATTCTGATTTGTTTTTGTGTAAATGGTAAAAATATATATATATTTTTGAAGGAAACTACTTTAGTGTATTATGATGCCACCATCCATGAGATGATTCTTCAGGGATCTGCTTGAATTTCTCATTCAGGGCCTGAAACCAAAAATACGACACAGAAGACCAGTCATGTTTGGTGACCACCATTTCCAAGCCAAAAGGCTCTCAGGACATGGAGTGGGCAGCCATATCCAGTTTCCCTGTCCCCCGTGTGCACACCATTTCTCATTAGCATACAGATGGACAGTGTGCTGGAATCATATAGTGTGTCGTCCTGCTCTTTGTTTGCCAGTCATAACTCCAGAGGTGGGCACAATGCTCCCTGCTCTTCAAAGGGCTGGTCACACCTGGGAGTGTTCTGAGAAAGGGAGTAAGCACCCATAGCCGGCTGCACAGATGGCCTCTCACGCTAAAGCACAATGGGCGAGCTGTAAGAGGTACATGTGTCGGGTTACATATGAAAGTGCTTGCAAAACTCAGGGCAAATTTGGGAGCCATGACGTGTTAGAGAAGCTCATTACTATTTCATCATCATATAGTGACATAATGAAAACATCATGTTGTGATGGGCTTGAGTGGTGCATTGTAGGTTTTCACATTACCTGCAAACATTACTTTACACAAACTAATGCGCTCTTTAAGGCTTTCTCAAATATTAGGGTCAATGTCATATAAGACTGTTAAAATATATAAAAATGATTAAAAAAAGGATCTTTAAAGTTCTTAGAAATACATTTCTTTGCAATCTAGTTGGCTTCATATTTTAAAAAAAAACGTTTATAGCCTACCCTTTTTCTAGAAAAAAGTCTGTAGCCTATATATTGTGACGGATCGACTGGCTCTCCCTAATTAGCACCACCCCTTCCCTTAACTCTCCGCCCCTCGCCAGGTTCCAGAAGTGGAGTGGGTCAGGGTGTGATTGGAGAGGAGGGGCGCTGAAGGGGAGAATTGGCGGCGTGTGATGAGCGTGATCGTGATGAGGCACACCTGACGAGCCTGACGAGAATGAAGCCTCATCACCGTCGCTGATAAATGCTGAGCGCGCCTCTTCTTGAGAGACCGGTCTCTTCTCTGTGCATCCACACTGGTGTCCTTGTGGGTCCAGGAAGGGAGCGCGGAGGGATTCCCGCGCCGTCTATGTGAGTATATGTGAGTCGCCGGACCCGGAATGGAGAAACATGCGTGACGCCGCTGACGGGCTAGGATGCCGGGCCGCTATTCCCCTCAGTTTTCGGGGCCTAGTCTAGAAAACAAGCCGCAATGCCGAAGCCGCCGCCCCCTCGCGCCACAGACCAAAGAGAGGGAGAAGCACGTGTGACCGCCCGACACCGCCCCCTTATCTGGACCCATCCCGTCTCTTCACTACCCCGTAGCCTACTTCACGATTACCTGGCACAACGAGGACACCAGACCCCCTTTTGTTTTAACTCTTTATTTCCCCATTTTTGGACACTGTCGTTTGCTCCTCCTGCCAATATATATATGCTAAACATATTTGAGAGTTGTCATGATAGATGTTACACTGAAGAGCAAATACAGGACCTTATACACAGATGCACTTCAGTAAGCATGTAAGACTTAAGCTACTGCTGCTGCACAAATATATCAATTACCCATAGCATATCTATACAGGTGGAGCTGGGGAAGGTGGAGGATTTTGACAAACTCTGAAAGCACGCTGCAAACTGCTATAGTGAATGGTAACCAGCCATTTAAAATAATGTGCAACTAGCTCATTTGCTGCAGATGTGACATGAACCAAGAGTATTCACACTTGTCAATTTTTTAATGACATCATTGCACTTATTTCTTCTCATTCTTTTGATGCGTGTAGCTCATTTTTTGGATATTTTTACCTCAATTTTTACATATGGCACCTTTAATGCTGTAAATATCAGCAGCAGCACCATATAGAGTTTCATGACAGAACTATTGACATATATATATATATATATATATATATATATATATATATATATATATATATATATATATATATATATATTTTTTTTTTTTATTATTAATATTTTATTAAATATATGCACATTTACATAATAGTATAATAATAACATACCGCTTTATTTTCGATATATATTCTCCAAGGTAAAACTTTTTAAATAATGAACTGCTTTAGGGAATTTTAGGGAGTCACACCACGTAAAATGATTTTATCTCGTATTTCACAAAAACTATTATAAAAACTATATATTTTATGATAAAATATGTCATATAATTTAGTGCAATTACATAAAGTAGTATAATTTTTATCTTATATTTTAAGAAACTTATTCATCAGCAGGGAGGATCATCACTATATTTTATGTTTTTTTTCTGCATGTTGGTTGGATCACATGACTTTGTTGGATTTTAATAAGCAGTGGTATTTTTTTATATTTTGTTTTGTATTTTTAAAAAATAATAATAAAAGATTATGCCAAACTACTTCTACGACTATATACACTTTCTTTTCAAGAATTTCATTCTTTTAATAAAGCTTTATTTCTTCATTACAGTTGAAATACAGTTGACAGATTTTATGCCCCCAAAAAATATATTAAAATACATTTTAATTCAGAAATGAAAAGCATGCTCATCATTGCTCATAAAGTTAATAAATGTGCATTGCCATTGACGTGATGCGACATGAAAACTGAATAAAAATGTGCTTGGAAAGTGCAATAATTGATATTCAGTTGATTATGAATAATACTATTGTTTATCCCTTTTATAGCTGAAGGTTAGCAGATGCTCTGAGAGGCAAACATACTGACAGGAAGACTTGCATCTCATTGAACAAAACCCTGAGGGCTGTTCCATGACCTGTTACCATCTCGTTCCCCGGCAACAAGTTCTTCAAGCAGCGCTGGTTGTACTATTAAATTTTTGAGAAATGCTGTAAGTGGATTGGAAGTCAAGTCACAATTCATAAAATCCACCCCCTTCCAAGAAACTCTGCTTTCGGGTCTGCAATGATAACATCTGCATGTATACCTCCATTCAGGATATCACAGCATCCATTTCATTGCCATGCACCCCAAGGAACTTCATATACAGTGAGGAGATAACACAAAATACACAAGCACGTCAGTGTGGGTGATCCATAGCCACAGGCAGTGGAAAAAGAAGCCATCATCTGTAACACAAACCCACATGCTGATCATGCAACGCTCATGAAGCTGGTGTTGCTTGAAAGAGAAAACAAATAATCACTTACAAGTCAGATTCAGTGCCCTTCCCTGAGGCTTTGGAAGCAGTGTGAAAGTGAAAGCTAGATTTACTGGAAGCCAAGTCTCAGCAGGACAATTTGGAAAAATGACTTCATAACAGGCTAAGAAGTGATGATGCCATGAAAGCTGAAACAGATATATGATTATTAGTCCAGTTTTGATGCACAGATGCAAAAATGATGATTATATGGTTAGATACTAATTCTTTAGACACTGACAGATGGTAAGAGGTGCTATTACCATAAAAAGACTACCTGCAGATTTCATGCCACAGGCTATGCTTGAGCGATTAGCCTTGGGAGGAAATAACAGGAAGGTGGGACAATCCCTTGACACATGCAATCTCACTTTGTGTACTGTTTACAAGTATTTGGTTCTGGCAGCTCAGCTTGGCTTTACAGTGTCATCTATCCACATCATCTACACAGTCAGCCTTACAGTAAGTGCCTTATTCAACCAGTCCTTGCATTTATCAGTCCTGACATTTTACGCTGCTGCTGAGGAACATAAATTAAAGGGATAGTTCACCCAACAATTTTAATTCTGCCATAATTTACTCACCCTCAAGTTGTTCCAAACCTGTATACATTTCTTTCTTCTGCTGAACACAAAGAAGATATTTTGAAGAATGTCGATAACCAAAGAGTATTTTTTGCCCAAGTCAATAGAGCGTCAAATGTTACCCATATTCTTTAAAATATCTTCTTTTGTGTTCAGCAGAAGAAAGATATTCATTTAGGTTAGGAACAACCTGAGGGTGAGCAAATGATGACAGAATTTTCATTTTTGAGCGAACTATCCCTTTAAAACCAAAAACACATACATTGTTTTATTCATTTTTGTTCAATATTTGCGTGAGATATTTGTGTGATGTTTTAGATTGATTTTAATAATCTTCCTTGTGTAACTAAGATTTTGTCATAAAAAATGCTATTCTAAAAGGTCTACAATTAATCAGCCTCTCCTGTTTAATAAACTGACTTCGGTCCAATGAAATGTCAGTGTGGGCGGGGCTACCTGACATTGCTTTTTTTCTTTTGTTTTTTTATAATGATAGGATGTTAAAAAATATCAATTTTTTTTCAAATTTTATCCCATCTTTCCACTCTAAAAAAATGAATTAGACTCTCTTCTAAAATGCATTTGCTTTATAAAGAACAAAAACGAATTCTTGAATATTATGATTTTTATGATCTTGAATTATGCTTTTGTTTTCTTTTTTTGTCATTTCTTGTAACTTTTCATTAAAATTTTAAGATATGCTGCTTATTTAAAAAAAAAAGTTTGCTTTTGAAGGTGAGATTTTCTCTCTTTTTTACCCCTTCATTTGAGGACAGCAAAAGTGGTTACATGTGGCTCTTGCATTGGCAAGAAAATTACAAGTCAAAAGTGATAGTGTATCAGAACTAAATCTGATAGCTCGATTCACACCAAATGTAAAAAAAAATGTTTCAGTTTATATGCACTTTCCCACAGTAAATGTTCCCATGGTGGTTTTTAAAGGGGATACATTTTTAACTTTGAAACATTAGGCAGCAAAAGATCACGTCAGCTCTGCAAATAATACATATCTGCGGCTTGCATATAAGAACGATACGGACCAGCATTCTACCTTTAAAACCCAAAACAAAAAACAACAGGCCTTAATTAATCAGCCTCCTGCCTGGCGTGACAGAGCTCCCGAAGGATATCTGAATATTCCCTACTGAAGCTCAGCCCTGTCAAACCACACAGCAAATCAGTCCTGCCGTGTTGCTAGAAGCAAGATTGGCACATTAGAGAGAACCAGTGTTTGACATCAAGATGGGGCAAGTTCACAGAAACATTCAACTGTGCCATTAATGCATTAAGCTCGAATTATCTTTTAATCTTATCAGCTGCGCTTGGTGTGTGGAGCAGGATAGGGGAGTGATGACAGATCAGGACTTCATGGAAATGGAAGTGCCCTTTCCTTGAGGGAAGGGAAAGATCGGAACCTGCATGAAATTTAGAAGCTGCCGCTCAAAGTGAACTGAAATGTTGACCTCACCTCCTCATCAAGAACATTGTGTTGTTTATTTTTCTTCCACGTAGATGATTTATGAACGCACTGACAGTGAGGAATAACAATAAGAGTGAACAACTCCTTACAAGTCAACCCATATGTTAAAAGTGGAAGAATTGAAGGTTTTTGTTAGAAAATGCAACTGGTTACAATGGAAAACAAAACCTTCCTGGATGCGAGAATCTTTTGAACAGCATGCCAACGTGTCACCGAGCTTTCAGCAGATTTCCATTTACTGTTACTAAAAGCTCAGCAGTTTAACAGGTGGAGTCAAAATTGTATATGCAAATTATGTGAAACAAAGAAATTGCCTCAAGATACCCGTTAGTAAAATTTGCTAACAACACAGGATTTTATGGAAGCCAGTCTCTGCCTGTGAGATACACTGTAAAGTCACAAAGTTGCATAAAGTGAGGTATAAAGTCACAATTATGTTTTGGATTTCATAAGGTGATACAACTTGATAAAACTACAGAGAAAATGATGAGGTTGATGCAAAAAACACTAAGCAGCACTGTGACTATTGTAAAGTGATTTTCCCTCTGCAAATCAAACAGATGCCAGGCTTTTCGCAATGAGCAACATCTGAAATATTGGATGGTTCACATTCAAAAATGTAATTCTGTCATTATTTACTCACCCTCATGTCTTTCTAAGCATGCGTGACTTTCTGTCTTATGCAGAACACAAAAGAAGACATTTTAAAGAATGGTGGGAACCAAGCAGAAATAAAGTCATACAGGTTTGAAGTGATATGAAGGGGAGTAAATATAATTTTTTCATAATTGCTAAAACACTAAACTCCATTCTCAGAACCAAATTCTCAAAGGCCTCTAATTTGTCAAACAAATCACTCTTTCTTCAAAATTCTAAAAAAGTTCAGGGAAATGCAAATTTAATTAAATTTTTTTGGTGCAAAACTCTACACACATTTTGCACTGTGAAAAACAGTAAACACAAATGGCAAAAGTTTAACAAAACTACACTACATGTTGTCATCGGCTCAAAATGGTTTCTACATTGAGCCTGCAGCTCCGAGTGCACAGGTGACACAGGTACACTGAATGTTGATACCAACAATGGATGGGAACAATCTGAGAGGGAGAGGAGGAAGAGGATGAGGTCGAGGAAGAACAAGGTGTGGAGAGTGTTGTCAAAGCTGGATCCGGCACACCACAGGGGTTTTCCCTTTAACTGGAAGAGATTGCCTGTAATGTGGATAAAGTCTTCAGGCTGGACCCAACATGAAGACGTGATGATGAGGCAGAATCAATCTCTCACTGACCTTGATTTTGCAGATGCACAGCTTTTTTGAGTGTACTGTTATGTGATTTTCATTTAGAGTTTCTTTGACCTTTTGCAGTTGGACTGGAATTTTTACAGTATGAAAGTGCTGAATATACAGACAAAATATAACACTTCATTGAAGGAAATGGAAACAAATGAGAATGATTATTTCAACAATGAAACAGCACTAATATAAATGCTCTAAACACAGACCATGATTACAGTAAGCTACTCTGTGTGTGACATTAGAAGGTTTACTGAGATAGTATCATTCAACTGGTCATATGATCTCAATATGACTGCCTCCATGATGAGACCTTCTCCATGTAAAATAAAATGTCATTTTGGTGATCAAAGATGAGTTCTCTTACGAGAGGTTCTCTCGTATTGCGTAAGCTAGCTTACGCTACGGGAAAGATTCCATCTTTCTGAGAAATTGAAGCCAAAAAATTATCCTATAATTTTGTATCCATTGTCAACGCAGTTCAGCTGCAGCAGACCATGAGAGGGCTAGCTAGCCGCTCATTGGTTCGCTCGCGGAGAACTGCTTAAGCCTATGAGGGAGCGCGAATGAACCCGCGACCAATGAGAGTCTGACTCGCTCTCAGTACGTCACCGCCCGCCGAAACGGGTGTGGACGAGACTATAAATATCCCGAAATAGGCTGAATAATCTGATTTTTCATCCTTCAGCGACGCACCTGCATCTGCTGATCCTGAGAGAGAAGCCGCCGTCGTCGAAAAGGCACCTTCTAGCGAGCGTTTGGGAGACTGAGGAAGCCGGCCGTCTTCGCCACCTTCAGCCGTCCTGTGAGCTAGCGCCATCCGACGGAGTGTATCCTTTACTCAGAGTTTTCCTATTGTATCTAAAAGAGCGAGCGTCTTTTTAAAGATGTCTCGGAATTCCTGCGGCTCCTGCCGCGCTCCCCTCGAGGCTGGAGACCGCCACGTCATCTGCGCCCTCTGCCTCGGACCGGAGCACGCCGAAGTCGCCCTCGCCGATGGCGGCTGCGACTTCTGCGATACAATGCCTATGTTGACCCTGCGGGCTCGACTGTTGGCCGCTAAAAACGCTCCCAAGCCACCTCTGTCTGCGCCGCGGAAGAAGAAACGCCGCGCTCAGAGGCCGCCGGAGCCCCAGCAAGAAGCGTTCATTCCGCCGGAGCCTGTAGCCTCCCGCTCTCCTTCTCCGCCGCTTCCGGACGAACAGTTGCCGCCGAGTGGCCGCTCTGTTGCCTCCGATGACGCCGCGGACATCAAGGACTCATGTTCGCTTCTCGCTTCCGACAGTGAGGATTGGTCCGGTTCTCAGGTCTCCTCGAACCGTGAATCTTCCAGGACTCGCGCTGGCATGGAAGAGGAACTAATGCGCCTCCTCACACAGGCCGTCGAGCGCCTCGGTCTCGATTGGTCTCCTCCCCCCGAGCAGACCATCAACCGCATGGACGGCAGCTATTTCCGCCAGCGCTCGACTCCCGCTGCCAAACGGGCTGCGCCCTTCCTGCCCGAGCTGCACGCTGAGCTCTCAAAGTCCTGGAATGCCCCGCTCTCTGCCAGGTCTAGCTCTGATTCTTCCACCCCGCTCCGCGTTGTGGACGGAGCCGCAGAGAAGGGCTACCTCACCATCCCGCCTGTTGAACACTTGGTCGCCGCACACTTATGCCCGCCCTCTGCTAGATGGCGCTCATCACCTGTGCTTCCCTCAAAAGCCTGCAGAGCGACTTCAAGTTTTCACGGCCGCGCATATTCAGCCGCCGGCCAGGCAGCGTCTGCACTCCACTCGATGTGCGTGCTGCAAATTCTGCAAGGCGATTTGCTGCGTGAGTGGGATGAGAGCGGAAAGAACCCCCCTTCTGTCGCGGATTTGAGGAGCGCCACGGACCTTGCCCTTTGCGCCACAAAGTCTGCTGCTCTAGCCCTGGGGAAATGCATGGCCACCATCTGCGTGTCTGAGAGACACCTATGGCTCACCTTGCCGACATGGGAGATTCCGAGCGCGCCGCTTTTCTCAACGCCCCGCTCTCTCCAGCCGGCCTCTTCGGATCTGCTGTCACGGGTATCGTCGACCACTTCTCCGAAGTACAGAAAGCTTCGCAGGCCATGAACCTCTTCCTGCCTCGTCGCGCTAGCTCCTCTGCAGGCCGCCCACGTGATCAGCCTCCTGCACGAGCCCCACCCCAGCGCACAGCTCAGCACAACCAGACTGCTCAGCGACGCCAGGGCGGCCGCCCGCGTTCCCGCTCTGACAGCCGTCACAGGCCGCCGCCTCCTCGGGGGCCTCGGCCTAGAATCACGCTGAAACCTGAGCAACCAAAGTCTGCCTAGCACAGCTGAGAAGAAAAAGACGGCGCTCTCCCGCTGCGGCCGGACCGCCGTCAAAGATTTGCCCTCTGTTAGTCCCCGCCCAGGCGGTTACTACAGCAGTGTTTTCTGCCATAACCAAGCCGGTCTCCCTTCCCGCTTGCATGAGCACAAACGCCGTTTTTACGGCGACCCAGAGAAATCTCGAAAAGAGCATAAAAGCCTCTTGTGTACGAAATGTGCCCACAACACTGTGTTCACTCATACACAAAAGCACTTCAGTTCCCCTGTCTCACACAGAGTCCACTCTCATAAAGCGGGTCAAGCCCGCTCGAGTCTCAGAGTGCATAAGCGCGCCCACAAGCCCGTGTGCGCGTCCCACCTCTGTTCACTCTGTTACAGGGCCCTTAAGCTCCTCTCCAAGTGTAAGTCCCGCTGTTATAAGCACTATCAGCGCGCTCACGCAGCCCGCGAAGTGCGGCAATGGGGACCATGTAGCCATTCACCCCCTAGCGTCACGCTTCAAAGCGTGGGAAGCTATTCCGGGAATCTCCCAGTGGGTGTTAAACACAATAAAGCTAGGCTATCGCTTACAGTTTCGTCGCCGCCCTCCTCGCTTCCGAGCGCGGCTAGAAACTACTGTGAACCCAGAAGCAGTGTCACTGCTCCGTTCAGAGATAGCAAGTCTGTTGTGCAAGAAGGCTATAGAGAGGGTGCCTCTGGCTATGAGCGAGTCGGGGTTCTACGGCCGTTATTTTCTTGTCCCCAAGAAAGACGGCGGTCTCAGACCAATATTAGACCTCAGATCTCTGAACAAAGCTCTCATAAAGAGACCGTTCAAAATGCTCACTATCAGAAAACTCCTCGCGCATGTGCGCCAGGGGGACTGGCTCATATCACTAGATCTGAAGGATGCATACTTCCAGATCCAGATAAATCCCCTTCACAGGCCATTCTTACGTTTCGCCTTCGAAGGCCAGGTTTATCAATACACCGTCCTACCGTTCGGCCTATCCTTGGCACCCCGTACGTTCACGAAGTGCATGGATACAGCGCTCGCCCCCCTGCGGAGTCAGGGGCTGCGAATACTGAACTACTTGGACGACTGGCTGATTCTGGCACAATCTCAGAAAGAGTTACTGTCTCATCGTACAGTTCTCCTCGACCATCTGAAAGCTTTGGGCCTCTCTGTCAACTGGACAAAGAGCGTACTACAACCCAGTCAGACTATCTCCTTCTTGGGTATAGAGCTGGACTCGGTCACGATGACGGCGCGTCTGTCGACGCAGCACGCGCACCGTGTGCAGCGTCTCGCCGCATCTTTTCAGATGAACAGACTCACGCCTTTGAAAACTTTTCAGAGAGCGTTGGGTTGTATGGCCTCAGCCTCCGCGGTACTCCAGCTGGGGTTACTGCGCATGCGCCCGCTTCAGCTCTGGTTGAAGAGCCGTGTGTCTCACCGAGCGTGGACCACGGGCCACCAGCTGATAAAGGTAACGCCATGGTCAGTGGCAGAATGGTTTCAGCGCGGCGTTTCCATGGGGACAGTTTCATGCCGAAAAGTCATCTCGACAGACGCCTCCAACACGGGGTGGGGGGCGGTCTGCGAGGGCTCACCGGCCTTCGGCCCCTGGTCAGCTCAAGAGAGCCTCCTACACATAAACTGTTTGGAGATGTTGGCGGTCGAGAACGCGCTCAGGCGTTTTCTCCCGTGCATTCAGGGCCACCACGTGCTGATCCGTTCGGACAATATGGCCGTGGTCTCCTATCTAAACCGTCAGGGCGGAGTCAGATCCAGGAATCTTTTCCAGCTGACAGAACGCATTCTAGTTTGGTCTCAGTGTCACCTGCTCTCGCTCAGAGCGACGCACGTGCCGGGACAGCTGAACGTCGGTCCAGACAGCCTGTCCAGCTTTATGCCTTCCCTCCGGTCTCTCTGCTACCACAGGTGCTTCAGATAATCAGGGAAGCGCAGCACTCGGTGCTCCTCATAGCCCCGCACTGGGAGGGTCAGACTTGGTTTCCGGAGCTCACGCAGCTGTCACAGACAGCGCCGTGGCCCATTCCAGTCAGAGCAGATCTCCTCTCCCAAGCTCGCGGCACGATCTGATATCCCCACCCAGAGTGCTGGGCGCTTCACGCGTGGGTGATCAACAACTATCCGTTGCTTTGCCAGAGGGAGTGTTAAACACGATCATACAGGCTAGAGCGGCTTCTACCAGAAGGCTCTATGCGTCAAAGTGGTCTGTGTTCTCAAAGTGGTGCACCGAAAAGGGTCTGGATCCACGGTTATGCGAGGTTCCCTCCTTGCTAAATTTTCTCCAAGAGATGCTGGACAAGGGCAGATCCCCGTCCACTCTTAAGGTATATGTGGCGGCCGTCGCGGCGTTTGCTGAACCCCGGCGCGGCCAGTCACTGGGCAAAGACGGGCTGGTAGTCCGCTTCCTCAGGGGAGCTAGAAGGATGAACCCCCCTCGCCCCCCTTCGGTGCCGATTTGGGACCTTTCCATAGTTCTTGATGCTATGAAAGCTTCCCCATTCGAACTGTTAAGCTCCGTGGACCTAAAGTACCTGTCGCTTAAGACCGTTTTTCTACTCGCGCTCGCGTCAGTAAAACGGGTGGGCGACCTGCACGCGCTGTCCACCAGCGCGTCCTGTCTGGAGTTTGGGCCTAATGACTCCTTAGTCGTTCTCAAACCTAGGCATGGATATGTCCCCAAAGCGATTGGCACCCCGTTCAGGGCACAAGTTATATCCCTATCGGCTCTGCCTGCATCCGATAGCGAATCTGATTCTAATCTCCTATGTCCGGTCAGGGCCTTGAGATTATATATTACTCGCACTGCTCCGGTCAGACGATCCGAGCAGCTTTTTGTTTTGTTCGGCGGGCGCACCAAGGGGTTGGCCGCCTCGAAACAGTCCCTATCCAGATGGATTGTTGATGCCATTGCAGCAGCATACGCATCAAAAGACCTGCCATGCCCTCTGGGCATCAGGGCTCATTCCACTAGAGGCATGGCCTCATCGTGGGCATGGTCCAGCGGAATTTCCATTCACGACATTTGCGTGGCAGCGGGATGGGCTTCCCCCTCCACCTTTGTCAGATTTTACAATCTGGAAGTCCCCGCCTTGCAGGCTAAACTACTAGCAGTCTAGTATGTTTCAGCTCTTCTGGTTGAGCTGCGCTATAGGGGGTTAATTGCACAGACCGAGCTCGCTCTGTCCCTCTCTATAATGTGCTTATGTACTACACAATCACCGGCCCGCTCCGCTGGCCTTTTGTCACAGGTACACATATTCTTTCCCACTTAGAGAGTTCCCCGGGGTGCCCGCGGGACTAATAGTGGATGCTTAGCACGCACGGCATTGACCAGGGGTTCCCGTAGCGTAAGCTACCTTACGCAATACGAGAGAACCTCTCGTAAGAGAACGAATCGGTTAACTAACGTAACCTCGGTTCTCTCTAGATGAGGGAACGAGTATTGCGTTCCTGGCCGTGCTTGTGCTACTGGCGATTTTCGCTTCAGTATTGAAAAAAATCTGATTATTCAGCCTATTTCGGGATATTTATAGTCTCGTCCACACCTGTTTCGGCGGGCGGTGACGTACTGAGAGCGAGTCAGACTCTCATTGGTCGCGGGTTCATTCGCGCTCCCTCATAGGCTTAAGCAGTTCTCCGCGAGCGAACCAATGAGCGGCTAGCTAGCCCTCTCATGGTCTGCTGCAGCTGAACTGCGTTGACAATGGATACAAAATTATAGGATAATTTTTTGGCTTCAATTTCTCAGAAAGATGGAATCTTTCCCATAGCGTAAGCTAGCTTACGCAATACTCGTTCCCTCATCTAGAGAGAACCGAGGTTACGTTAGGTAACCGATTCGTTTTAAGGGATAAACTATTGACTACAGGGGGGCTTTAAATATCACCAAATATATCAACACATATTATTGGGAGATATATAAGTGACTGAAAACCTATTTTAATATGTGTTGTATTTAATTAGTCTGTTAAAAAGATCCTATTTGAATTACATTACAAGCTATCAACATTTCATCTTTCTTTTTTAGTCGTATAAAAATCAGCAATTGCAGCGAATTCCATATTTTTGCTCAGTTTTGGCCTTTGAATAAAATTCTCCTCTCCTCTATGAGTTCCATATTCTCCTATATCACACGATATGAGCCATAAACGCCTAATTAAATATGATATTTAACAACAAAATACACACATACTTTAAAAGTGTGTTTCAAAAGGCTCAATAAATGTTATGGTTCCATTAAAAAAAACTATTAATTTATATGTCAGGCTTTAAAGGGTTAATGATAAAAAAAAAGAAGAAAAAAAAGACTGACTGCACCTGAAACAAAACTGAGGAAAAAGCTTCATGAATATTTATCAGCAAGCTAATCCCGTTAGGTTGTGCTATGAAATAATCATCACGTCTCTAGAGCGGTGGCCGGTTCATTACATTAAATTCACAAGAAAAAACAAAAAAGGTTTAGTACAGCGTACAAATGAGCAATTGTTTTGTATTATATTCATTCTGCGTACAGTGCACAAGCCCTTTGTGGGTCATCTGAACAAAGCCATCAGTAAATCAAGAAGCATAGAAAACACGCTTAAGTTGCCTTGCCATGTCTTCTCTCCCCTGCCTCACAGATCACACTCATTGTGTGTCTTGTTGTGAGGCGTGCGGTTGCTATAGCAAAGTCGTGGTAGTTGCACTTAGTTACTTAATGCTATTATTTGTGACCCCCTCACCCACCCACCTGTCCCTCCTCCACAATCCCTTTCCCCGGACATCCGTCAGTAAGGCTGTGTAATGATTACCAATGTGCCTAAAAAGAGCAGAGACGAAAACAAACATTACCTTGACAACTCAACTCCTCTCAAATCTCTACATAACGAAGAGCGCTCTGACCCCTAGAGAGCTCTGGATGAGAAGCTCTTGACAAATTGTCCCTCAGCTTGAATGAAAACATCAACTTCGTTTGACACATGAAAACCAGATTGTAACCAAAAGGTGTGGTAAAGCGAAAGGAGAGTAACATGAGGGCAAGTGGAGTGGATTTGGCCACCGTTTAAGTGTATTTATCAGTCATTACAACACATTACAGCTGATTAAGGTTGATTTTGGACAGATACGGACTTACATTGATAGATTAAAGTATAGACTCCATGACCTAAGGCAGGAACCTTTTTATTCATTTAAACTGAATGCAGATCAATGTAATACAGAGTGCACATGCAATATTTCATTTTTGAAATATATATATATATATATATATATTCAAATGTCAAAAGTTACGTGTATATATATATATATATATATATATATATATATATATATATATATATATATATATATATATATATATATATATATATACGTTCGAGGTGCCATTCATGAAAACAATCAGTAAACAAATTTTGTGAAAAAAAAGAAAGGAAAAAAAATAAAAAAAAAATAATAATATATATATAAAGACATAAGAGCACCTCTCTTGAAATATTCAGAAAATCAAGCATTAGTAACAGTGGCACGAGACAATAAATCAACAACAAAAAAAGACCTATCCTGAGATAAACGTACAAAACACTCAAAGAAATTTAGAGTTTATTTTATAAGAAGATATTAAGAAAATGAGGGGATGATATCTGAGGCATCGTGATAAGAAAAAATGCTCCCAAAACAAATGCATAATTCTTAAATGTCTCATTTGCATACTTTAAAAGGAGCGCTCAAAGTTAAAAACACTGTCATTGTGTACCAAATCAATCCTGTTTGTCCTTTCCACAACACTCTTTTTGACTGATTATATGAACATGGTAACTTGTGAATTAGCACATTGACCATATGTATTGATAAAGTTATAACACTCAATCACAACAGAATATAGAACAAGTACAGTGATAGGACAGAGGAAATGCTTTACAATAAGATCCAATCAGCTGATAATATTGAATTTATTTAACATGGAGGTGATAGTTGTCAAGACAAGAACAAAGAAAGCTTTAACAAATGGTTGTGCACTTCAATATCCTACACAAAATAATTAAGCCAACAAGATATAGGAAAAATGATTGATTGATTGATAGATCGATCAATTAAACTAGAGAATGCTTTGTGCTTAAGAGAATTTGAACTGAACTAAGAGCAATAATATGATTCAGAAAGCTTCAGCTCACCTTAAAACATTTGTAAGTGAAGTTACAAGCAGCCTCTCAAATCTTGGAGGTATCATGGAGAATATTGAGGGTATATTGATTATATTCAAGCATTTATACTAATCACCCTATATATTCATACAGTAAACCGCAACAGTAATACAAATGATTTTCAAGTATAGTAACCCATGGACTTTAGAAAGCCAATAGTTTTTGTTCCTGTGACTTTAGGAGGTACCAGTCTTCTGACACTATATGGTGTTTGAAAATAATTTCTACTTTTTCAGCAGGCAAGCTCATGCACCCCTAATATATTCTATTCCATAAGTTCTGAAAGAAGTCAGAACGTTGTTTCAGTTAAGATTATGATTATGGCAAAGCAGCTTTAAACCTGTAGTACTAGTACTCATACTTTAGGTTTTTGTAGTAGATATTTCATAAATTCTGTGCAAAAACACACGTCAGAATATGAACTTAATATTAAGCGGCAATAAAAAACCCCTCAGTATTTTTCAGCATTGTCACTAACCCTGAATTTCCCAAAGTCAGCTTTGGACCTGAGATATATGCAAGAGCGTAATTGTTTTTCTGTCAATGATTGTTTTCAAGAAGTGGCTCATTTGGGTAGCTGCCTGTGTAGTTGTTTACATATAATTCACATTAATTATTGTGATTATTTACTTATTTATTTCAAAAATTTGTGTTGGTATTCTAAACAGCAAAATTGGAATATGGCTATATACTGTCCCTTTCTGACCACATTGTACAGCTTCAATTGCGAATGATCCAGGTCTGATGTTCTCTCTCTGATGGTATCAATAACGGTCTTTCAGATCTGTCCCTCTTTAATAAGAGTGGAAAAGATCACCATTACAAAGTCTTTAAGGGCTGTGGTGTGATTTCAAATGGCTGGCTGAAATTCCTGACATGTTAAAAACAAAGCATTCGGTTACACAAAACAAGCTCTCAATACATGTACACCTCTTCAGTTCTATGGTTAACTGATTGGGATGTGTCAGCTCCCGTGGAAAGCTGATAGCACAAAAGTGCTGCTTCAGTTTGAAATAAGACAATAGCTAGAACCACAACGAACAGATAAAAGTGTAAGAAATACCCGAAAAAAAATTAACAGTTAGTGATCATTTTGATTACTATGTATAAAATGTATGTAATGACATGTATTTCAGAGGATGGCTTGGAACTGTTACGTTACACATTGGTGGAGATCTTATACTTCGGTGACATGTTGCTGTGGAACCAGATGAAGCTGAAAATGACACCCATTGTTTTCGGGATGCTCTCGTCAAAGGCGAAGGTCATGGCTTCGTGCAGGGGCACTTTGACCACCTCGATCAATTCGCCCTCTTGGGGTTTACCTCCTCCCTCTCCGACGCAATTCTCATCGGACACCTCTGCGTAGAACATAGTCTGCTTCGATCCAGTCACTCCGACTCCTGACCTGTGGGGGAGGAAAGCACAAGGGACTCAAAAAGAGCAATCCGAGAACACTTCAGTTTTCCTTTACACTGCAGCTATAAACTACGAATGCCTGATTTCAAGGGCTAGTCCACCAAAAAATGTAAAACCTGTGATCATTTACACACCCTCAAGTTGTTCCAAACCTGTATGAATTTCTTTCTTCTCCTGAACACACAAAAAAAGATATTTTGAATAATATGGTTTACCAAACAGTTTATGAACCCCATTGCCTTCCATAGTATGGGAAATAAAATCCAATGGAAGTCAGTGGGGTCAATCAACTGTTTGGTTTCCGGCATTCTTCAAAATATCTTATTTTGTGTTTAGTAAAAGAAAGAAACTCATACAGGTTTGGAACAACTTGAGGGTGAGTAAATGACAGAACTTTCATTTTTGGGTGAAGTATTCTTTTAAGCTAAAGAAGCCGCATGTTGACTAAATAAATGCTAATGCTACATGCTAATGCCCCATGTGTTGTGATACCTCCTTGGTAATCCCATATGTGTATTCTTTATTCTTCCACAGTTTCCCTGTCTTTCCGTGGGCAGATCTGCTCTGCTCCGTCTCTGCGTCTGAAGTAGTTCCATCCCAGTCTAGGTAGGACATACCACAGAAGCCATTCCATACGTAGCACTTATTGTTAGATTTTAGTCCTTATTTTAAATGTGGACCAACAGCTTAGTACTTTTCTTTTGCATAATTTAATCTAAAATAGTAATAATTTTGCAAAATAAAGGTTCCATTCTGTACCAGTGTCGTCACATTTAACTCCTGATTTGAGATGATATTGAAATGTAATCTTGGCAAACAGCTTAATAAATGGTCTTTCTACATTCAGATACCTGAATGCTTATTACCAACTTGAAAACTATGGGGTGTTACCAAGATGGCAGGCAAGTGAACTGGCTGCCATTAAAGGGATACTCCACTTTTTTTGGATATAGGCTCATTTTACAACTCCCCCATGGTTAAACAGTTGGGTTTTACCGTTTTCGAATCCATTCAGACGATTTTCTGAAATTTAGAAGAATATAGTTAAGCAGACAGTTTCTGGTCTCATTGACTCCCATAGTATATTTTTTTCCTACTATGGAAGTCAATGAGACCAGAAACTGTCTGGTTACTGATATTCTTCTAAATATCAGAAAATCGGCTGAATGGATTCAAAAACGGTAAAACTGTTTAACTCTGGGGGAGTTGTAATATGAGCCTATTTCCAAAAAAAGTGGAGTATCCCTTTAAAGTCACTTAATGAGCAAAAATAAATTATGCTACATGACAATAATTCCCATGTATTCAAAAAAAATCAACGATTCTGAAATCCATCAGGGATGTATGGATGAGGAGACATCCACCATTCAAGCAGCTCTTGTGAAATTGCTATTGTACAATGAGGACTAGGCATGGGCAAAGGGGGTCTACTGCGAGGACCTGAAGGCATGAAGCAAGACCTCTCATACCTTAATAGACAGCAATCCGGTAAGCGCCACTGTGGCTGAGGAGTAACCTCACCTGAGACTCCGTCATGGAGACATCACCATGGAGATCTCCCTAACACCATGAGAGCTTTACAGAGATGTGATGCTTCCAAAAGCCCCTTCTTTTTTTTAGTATTTTGTGGAAACAACATTTTTATAATGAGCTTATGAAATATGGAAGAAAATTACAAGGCCGCGATGCCTGCGTACCATCGAACTGATGGATGATGGCCTGAGGAGGTATAAATGGAACAAGCCCCAGCAATCACTTTCTAGGATGAGTTTAAACTAACCACAATGAGTGCTTTGCAAAACATAACTCTACATCTGAGAGGACGTATTTCATGAGAATCTCCAGGACACTACAGTATGTCTGTTACCAATGAAAAATGCTGACATCCACTCATCAAAGAATGGAAACAAGATGTGACAAATTAACTATTCTGAAGCCATCCTGCATGGTGCACTTATGAGCCCAGAAGATATCTTTTCTAATAAATATCTGGATGATTCCAGTTTCATAATGATTTCAACACAAAAGATAGAATACAGTTCCTTCCTCTCTTTAGTAGAAAGTTTAGGAAGTAGTTAGGCTTATATTAGGTAGTTATACAAAAGTCATTTTAACTTTATTATGCTGATAGTCAAGAATGTACATTTTGGAAATTGTAAACACAATGCAAATTACTCCTGTTCCTTCAGTACTGCCCAAAATAACTCCGTAAACAAAATTGCAAAAATAATGACATAAGCAATGTTTTGATAGAGCCAGTGTTTACAATTACAGGGCTCTGAAATGTCACTCATTTCGGTCTTTTGTCACGCAATCTAGCCACACATTGTATTTCTCACGTGGAAAAACTATTTCTAATATATTTAATATGCTGCAGCGCTCAAAATTTCTCTGACAGCGCGAAAAATCAACCAATAAAAAAAAAAAATGGCTACACAATAGCCAATCAGAAAATAGCACTATTGTATCTGGGTAAGATTTAACGCAACAACCAATGAAAAAAAAGCATATCCTGGAATTGTTCACGTGATTCTGTTACAACATCTTCCGAAAGTTTCGTTCACCCACAGTGCACTGGAGTTCCGAGCATCACTTTGAGTCAAGAGTAAGTCATGATCTGCTGTTATAATGTTACAACAAATTCACAACTTGTTTAACACAAACAATGACAACTTGACTGCTGTTAGAGAATGTTTTCTAGATAATTAGCATCAGTTTTTCACGAGTGTCTGTAACTTAGCCAACAGTTTTACTCTTGTCACTCTTGCCTGTCTTCAAAACTTGAGAGCCAATTATTGAGAGAATTAACTTACAAAATGCTTGTGTAGTTGTCTGCGCAATTTGGAATATTTTCTAAAAATACATAGTTCATCTGACTATGAAGTTGCTTTGACAAGGAGCACAACTTGAATGTTTACATAGTAAGGAAAGTCTTGCACACAGATATTGTCAAGTCACATTTACACTGCCATTCATTCAAAAAAAACGCTGTTGTTTTGAACTTTCTATTTATCAAAGAATCCTGAAAAAAATTTATCAATTTCCACAAAAACATTGTGCAGCACAACTGTTTTCAACATTGACAATAAGAAATGTGTGAAATCAGCATATTAGAATGATTTCATCATGTGACACTGAAGACTGGAGCAATAAGGCTGAAAATACAGCTTTGCCATCACAGCAATAAATTACATTAAAAAACATTAACAAAAGAAAATGGTTATTTTAAATTGCAATGACATTTCACAATATTAGTTTTTTAGTTTTCAAATAAATGCAGCCTTGGAGAGCATAAAAGACCCCAAATGGTAGCGTATATTTAAATACATTTATGCAAATAAGGATAAATTTTGACCTTTGTGCACTCACATCAGAAAACCCAGATAAGACTAGGGGGGGAGGGGGAGGGGGGGGGGGGGGGGGGTGCTGGAGTGCGACCACAGAAACCGAAATTTCTCGGGACAGCAGCATGTGTCCAAATTTTAATCTTAACCTTTCTATTTCATCAGAAACGATCTTGAAACAGGGCTTTAAAGAGATACTCTACTTTTTTGGAAATAGGCTCATTTTACAACTCCCCCAGAGTTAAACAGTTGGGTTTTACCATTTTCGAATCCTTTCAGCCGATTTTCTGATATTTAGAAGAATATCAGTTACCAGACAGTTTCTGGTCTCATTGACTTCCATAGAAGGAAAAAAATATATACTATGGGAGTCAATGAGACCAGAAACTGTCTGGTAACTGATATTTTTCTAAATATCAGAAAATCAGCTGAATGGATTCGAAAACGGTAAAACCCAACTGTTTAACTCTGGGGGAATTGTAAAATGAGCCTATTTCCAAAAAAAGTGGAGTATCCCTTTAAGTGTAAAATACCGAACTTGTCCTTTAAATTGATTAAAAACAATCTCTGGTCAGTGCCGTGATCTAAAGGTTAATGTAAATGCATATATGGACAATGAGTCATTTCCTCATCCACTTTCCCACAACATTTCGTGTTCCCTCTGGTTTCTAATTATGTGGAAAAGGAAAAAAGTGTAACAATTCATTGTGTAACAATTGTCACTGAGTAACACAATCAAACAGAAGTAGGTCATACACTCTCTGCATTCCTTCATGTCCCTAAATATGTCCATAAAAGCAGCAGGTGTTTATGATGGTGCAGTGCAGTCAGCAGGTGTGTCTAAACTCTGTCTGTGTGTTCATTTGAGAGGAGGATGCTTTGTGACTCCATGTGGTATTTTAACAAATCAGAGATGGCTGTGGCACAGGTCACAAACAGCAACATGCAGATGTTGCAGGCTCACACACACGCAGGTGGTGTGACTCTGGCAGGTGCGAGGCGGCAGGAGTTTACGACAGTCTCCTCAATGAGGACTGATAAGAGCATAATGCAGCACTGTTTCATCTTTCTTTACAGATGAGATTGTGACACAATTAACCCCTGAATACTTTATCTAAGGTTCTTTCCTCTGGGGGTTTACCAGCAGATGATCAAGATGAAGGTTAAATATTAAATTGGGAAACAAGATAAAAATGTATGTCAGTCATGCCAAAGTGCATATTAGCAGACATCTTTCACACACTCTCTATAAACAACCATTCAAAAGTTTGGGGTCAGTCATTTTTTTTTCTTAAATGTTTCTGAAAGAAGTCTAGGCCCCGTTTAAACCTGGTATGATGTGTTTTTGTTGATTGGGTCACAAGTGGACGACGCTAAATAAAGGTGTAAACGGGGTGTAAGCGTTTTAAATTTTTCAGGAACGATTAAACGAAAGCCGCTGCTTTCCGTATTTTTTTCCCCCGTCGTCTCCAGGCATGTTCATATGCAAAGTTGCGTGAGCTTATTTTGTCCATTAGATCAAAAGATTTGAAAAAACCCATACATTTACCCACCCATAGACCCCTCGAAGAAATCAGGACAGAAGTGGTTGAAAGTGGACAAAAGAGATGGGTTAAAGGGTTAGCTCACTTTTAAAAAAAACTTTTGCTGATAATTTACCCACCCCATGTCATCCAATATGTCCATGTCTTTCTTTCTTTAGTCGAAAAGAAATTAAGGTTTTTGATGAAAACATTCCAGGATTTTTCTCCATATAATGGACGTTAATGGGACCTAAACGGTTCAAGGTCCAAATGACAGTTTCAGTGCAGCTTCAAAGGGCTTTAAACAATACCAGACGATGAATAAGGGTCTTATCTAGCGAAATGATCGGTCATTTCAAAAATAAATAAAAAAAGTTTACGTTTTATAAGCACAAATGCTCGCCTTGCTCTGTTCTGTGATGCGCGTTCGTGATGTCACGTAATATGCAATTACGTTGAAAAGGTCTCACAGAACAGTCATCACAGAACAGAGCAAGGTGAGCATGCTTATAAAACTTTAACATTTTTATTTATTTTTTAAATGACAGATCGTTTCGCTAGATAAGACCCTTATTCATCGTCTGTTGTCGTTTAAAGCCCTTTGAAGCTGCACTGAAACTGTCATTTGGACCTTGAACCGTTTGGGTCCCATTGAAGTCCATTATATGGAGAAAAATCCTGGAATGTTTTCATCAAATCATTAATTTCTTTTTGACTGAAGAAAGAAAGACATGGACATCTTGGATGACATGGGGGTGAGTAAATTATCAGCAAAAGTTTTTTTAAAAGTGAACTAATCCTTTAATACACCAGGTGTAAACGGGTATGTGTCTGCTTCGTCTACTTGGGATCCGATCAACCGATCTTAATACCAGGTGTATTTTCTTTTCATTTCATACATTTTAAAATGTAATTAATTCCTGTGATGGCAAAGCTGAATATTCAGCAGCCATTACTTCAGTCTTTAGTGTCTCATGATCCTATCAGTCTAATATGCTGAGAATAGGACGTTCAAAACAACTGCATTGAAACCGAAATGTTTTGTAAAATTATAAATGTATCTTACTGATAGTAATAGTATTAAAGTAGTATATAGATATATACACAATATATACAGTATATATATAACCCCCTCATTATAGCAGTGGAAACAACTTAAAATACTTCATCATTTAAGGTCATGTTAAGATAAGAGTAACTGTAAAGGGTCTGTTTTATTTGTGTACACTCACAGTAAACAGTGTGCTTTTGTAAAATAAAGAAAAGATACAGGATGCCGCTTTTTGCTATCCCAGTTTCCTTTCTGTTAAGTTAGTACAGCGCATACGAAAAATGTATCGCTATTCCGCGTATCGGCTACTAGGAAGCTCTGAACTCATGTTTTGGGTTGGTGCATAGATCACCTCTTCTTCTTCTGTCCTTTTTCCTGTTGTGGAAGTTAGCAAACAGCGTTGCATTACTGCGCGTGCACCCTTCTGGATTGTAGTGTGGATCGCCTGTGATTGACTGTATTCGTCGTCAGACTGTAGGCACACCGAACTGTGATGTCCATACTGTGACGGTTCGGGACGATTATATATATATATATATATATATATATATATATATTATATATATATATATATATGACAAATAAACCTCGATAGGTGACAAATAAACCTCAATAGGGTCATCAGGCTGACTGCAGAATGCTGTGATTGACCAATCAGAAGTATTCCAGAGAGACATCTAATAAAGAAAGTAATAAAGCCTGAATAAACCTCACGACTTGTTTCATTATCAGTGTATCACTTACGAGACTGCATGTTATTATTAGCCATTTCACACTTGAAAGCTGCTAAATTTCCAGATTTACTTTCCCACATGCATTATTAGCACAAGCAGCAGCTTTAAGTATTTTAAACTCATTGACATCACCAAAATGCTTTAGACTCAGACTTCCTTTATTAATCCCAGAGGGGAAATTAAGGTGTTACAACAGCCAACAGAAAAACAAGACAACACGCATGACAAAAATAGACAACACAATTAATCAATCAAGTTTTTTAAACTCATTGACATCACCAAACTACTTTACATCTGACACCATGGACAAAAAATAATCTTTAACCATAAACCTATTGAAATTTGAATGTGATTACATTTCTCATCACAATGTAGCTGCTAATGGAGTTTGATCTGCATCACATGGGCCTACAAGTAAATGCTTTGGACTGATTGCTCTCTAACTTCACGTGTGATTACGCCAACGAATTAGCCAGAATATCAGAAATGTTACTTATTTTAGATGGGTTCTCACCTGTATGACGTGATCTTTCTCAGTTTAGTGACCGGCACATCATATCCGCACTCTTCCAGCACTTCCTGCCTGGCAATCTCCTCTAGAGAAAGGTTGGGTTTGTCCACCAAGCCTGCGCAAAGCTCGTAGGTAACACCAGCCGAAGCTGGAGGTTGCTGGCTTGATGTCTCTTCGCTTGAGTCCCCTGCTTGGTTCTCTTCCGGGACTTTAGCTTCTGTTGGTGCGGGTTCCGCTGATTCTTCCTCCGCAGGCTGCAGGGGCTTAGGTTTGCTCCGCTCCCATTCACTCATGTATACAGCTGGGAAGAAGTAAGACGTGTCACTCATCGTTCAAGAGTGCTTTTAAACACAAAGATAGATGAGGAAACATCTGAGTACACAACCACGTTGATTGATGAGGTCTCAAATATAGTGTTTTAGATCATGTAGGCACAAGTATGTGTGTCAGAACAAGAATCTTAAAAAAAAAAGATTAGTATCAACATTGGTTTCATACAGTTTTGAAAACTTTAAGACAAGTTTAAATTTGATGACTGAGAATGTTTTTTGGTGTAACTGTCACCGAATAATAATAACATAATATACTAAAATCATAAATGCATGGAATCATTATTTTCAAAAAATGTTTCAAAATATTCTTAAAATGTTATTTTTTTACAAATATTCTGAATTATTTATTTAAAACATTGTGTTTTTTCAAAAAATATCTAACTTTTTATGAGTTTTGGACATTTCATTTACACGACAACGGTGTTTGGGGGGCCTGAAAATGTGAAATCTTGAAAACTGGTTTCAAACAGGAACTTGTAAAAAAAAAAATGGTGACGTCATGCACATGCGTATTTCATGTTAAGCATAATGTTTCTTTACAAAGTGACATCGCCAACTACTGGCCTGGCATAAATAATACATCGTTTTTAATCGTTTTTGCGGATCCATGTGAACGGGGATTGTTTTGACAACGTTGTTGTCTCTATGCAAAAAAAAAAAAACACAAAGGAAAACGTTTCCGCTTTTAGTACATCACTGTCATGTAAATGTGCCCTCAGACAAAAACCTTAATTTGTCAAAACATGTAATTGATATCTATGGAAATTATATGATATTTTAAAGGGTTATTGACCTAGTAATAATAGAGATGTTTGCCCAACCAGTTTATTTAACTATCAATGATAAACTACTATCATATTTAAAATTAGATCTTTTTTATATATTATCGGTCTTTAATTTAATTTTTGTAAAAAAAAAAAATGCAATTTTGTTGTGCTTCTTGTAAATTTTATCCGTTTTTAAAAATATGTCTATATAGATTTTAAGTTTTTCAACAAACTATAATCAAAATGTTGTAGTTGCATTTGAAACTAGCTGAAAGCTTAAGTTTTTTATATTTTACTTTATTTCAGTTAATGTTTGTCTTATTTTCCTATATTTTTAAATGGTTTTGGTTTTACTTAACAACTGTGCCCAACTCATGGTTCACCACACATGAGTTTGAACCTACAACCTTAAGAATATCTTTACCCAGATCTTTAACTATACTACGCCCTTCAGACGAATGTACTGTACATATGGGACTGACTGAGAGCTCAATTCAAGAACAGCCATCCTTGAGAAGACTTGTTCTTATGTTTCCCTGTACAAGGCCTGGCTTTTCATTTGAAGCATTGTTTGAAGACTACAGAAAAGAAAAAAAAAAACTGTAGAAAGACGTCTCTCTTTCAATGCAAGGCTTTCCTTCCATTCTGAGAAGCAGGGCGCCGTCCCTGGCGAGCATGTATAGAACAATAGTGTAACAGTGTAGCGCAGGGCCAAAGCTTCATAGAGAGCACTGAAAAATGCTCTGTTTGCACGACCACCATCGACATGAAAAATGTCCCATTATGAGAACACTGCAAAGGTTAATATGTGGCTTATTCCTTTGTGTGCTACACATTTCAGACAAGTTACCTGATAAAAAAAAGACCTGAAGGTTCTAAACTGTCTTAGAAGAAAAAAATATTATCATCCATGTTATTTTCAAGTAAACATTTCTCTCTAACAGCAGTTATAAAATGGCACCTGATATCTGTTGCATATCAGATTTTTTTAAAGGTTAATTTTAAAAATCTGGATCAGAACAAAACATTTTTTCGTCTCTTTCAGGTAGAGATAACAGAGGGATCTGGGTGTAGTACAACACTGTAATGAGATATGGTCTAAATTAAGTAGGCCTATGTGTGAGAGCATTTGCATGCAGTATGTCGAGGTGTTGTTCTGCTGTGAAATCATGCTACAAAAACAAAGTTTATCATAAAAGAATTGGTTATAGGGAAGTTTTTAATGTATCTGGCCCAGCAGCCAAGGTTGTATAGGATGAGGGGGTCCTTAGGTTGGTAGGAGAGCTCAGACAGATGCAAAACAACAAGAAACATAAGTTTAGGTGTGACAAGCCTTGCATAGATGCTTTACTCAAATTTTGTTTTTGGGAGGCTCCAAGAATATATCTAACAGGGTTGAGCAACATTAAGAATTTAATTGAGAATGGTTTAAAATTACAAATCAATTCCCCAAATATAAAATGAACAAAGAGGATTCAGCATTGCAATTCGAATTGAATTCAATGAGCAGAATTAAAATTAACTGAAATTCAAAGACTAACTGCAATTATAGAAAATTTGATAAAGGTAAACCTAACCGTACCCATAAAATCAGAGGGAAATGATAGGTGAATAACACTGATGTAAAAGCACCTAACCCTTCTTGTAAGCCCAAACTTCACATGAACTGTAAACTTTTCCCTCAAATCGGTTTGGTTTATTGGAATGTTGTTCCAGGATCAGGATCTCTTTCAGGATTCTGAAAGGGAGCCATTTCAGAATTTTGCACAACCCTGATATCTACAGTAATTGAAAAATACCTTACAGCCTTCCAAAGATCTCATGGACGTAGAAAACATTCGTTAAATTGGTGCGAAGAAAACAAGATGTAAAATCAGCCAAAATCAAAGATTCAAGCATGGAAAAACTGCAGGGTGTTACCTGGGCGGAACTGCTTGACCAGGATAAAACAGTGTGAGGTGGTGTTGAAAATCAGCACAGAGACACTGGAGAGAGGAAAGAAAAGGAAGAGGAATGAATTTAGAAGACAAGATGTCACTTGGAGAAGCGGTTCCACATGGAGTAGTACTCAACAATGGATATCTTTCCTTCTCGTTAATGCATCCAGTCCTGCAAGATCAACAACAAACACGACTGATCCAAAAACTTGGGTAGGCTTAGAGTAAAGATAGAGTAAGTGAACATGAGCATGTGTGGTGAAAGAGAGAGGCACATGGACACCCTTGCTCCATCAAGCCCCAACAAATCACCCAGGATTAACACCTTGGATGTGGTCTTGGCTTTTCACTTTATCTCGGTTTGAGACTGAACATAATGCCCTAAGAAGAAGAGAATAAATCCCTGCGTCTTAAGGATCTCTGTATAATAGGATTTATCCACTAAAGCATACTGGGATAGGCAGGCCTCAGTAGACTAGCTAATAGCTCAGAGTGGCAGGAGGTCAGAGGACAGAGTGTCTCTGTACAGCACTTTCACACTTATACAAGCAGCTTCTTTCCCCAACTCTTCAACCAAGACGACACATAACTGACAAAAACAAAACTGACTCCAGAGATCCAAGCGAAAAAGATTTCATTACCAAATACATCAAACAATATGTACACACTGTTGCTCCCAAACACACCCAAGTATGTGTTGGTTGGAATCGGTTAGAATCAAGCTACAGCGTTATTAACGTAGTTCCTACTGAAATGACTGGAAAATTCGTCAAACAACGATAAATGTGACCACACTTTTAGAGTGCATGATATGCCAATTTTCACAGATCAGCTCCTTATCTGCTATAATAATATGTTGTATTAACGTGATTGTTTCAATGGCAAAGGAGAGCGAGACGGCTCTTTGAGTAGAGAAAGCGGATATGTCCGTAGAGGCAGGAAGCCCTGCCCTGCCTTTCCCATGGTTAATACTTGCCAGATATTACCCACACAGACTGAATGCAAATCTACACACACACACTCAACTGAAACTTACCTACCAGTATTTGTTCTCTACTGAATTTTTGTTTCAAATTGTTCATGCTCTTTTCACATATTTTAAAATTAATTAACTTTGCTGCTTACAGTATGTAAAAACATGAATAATTTTAGTGATGCACCAACATTTCGGCAACTAGAAATATTCTGGCAAAATACCGGAAAAAAAAAAAAATGTGTCAGCCGTGTGGACGCACTTCACTGACACCAAAAAATTATGCTAGAGAAGCAATATGAAAAATGTGTTTGTTTGAAATATTGAAAGGTGGCTCTTTGCTGAAGAACTGTTAACGACACCCTGAATATTAGACTGTTCAATTACCCAAATTAAATTATCAAAATTTATTTTTCAGGTTTTTTTTTCTGAATGAAACATTTATTTTCTGTTTTGATGTTTTGGTTGAAAAACAAAACAAAAAACACTGTAATATTTCTTAAGCTGAATATACATTTTTCATACTGTTCATTATAAGGTTGTAAAGCCTAAATTCACATGTGGCATTTAAAATGACTGATTTTAGTTTTTACTGCTTTATTTTTATTTAGACAAATGAGCATATAATTTTAATTTTGGCTATTTATCATTTATTGGCCATCATGAAAATGTTCGGATTATAATTTTTATTTGCATGTATACGGTAGAGGTTTCTGTATTAATGTTATACACAAACTTTTGTTAGGAAGTGCTATGATCTGGAGACACCATTTGATGGTTTGAGGTCTGATTAAGAGGGGTCCTGCTTCAGTTTAAAGGGTTAGTTCACCCGAAAATGAAAATTCTGTCATTATTTACTCACCCTCATGTCGTTCCAAACCTGTATGACCTTCGTTCATCTTCGGAACACAAATTAAGATATTTTTGATGAAATCTGAGACCTTTCTGTCCCTCCATTAACAGCAACGTCATTTCAAGGCCCAGAAAGGTAGCAAAAACATCGTCAAAATAGTCCATGTGACGACAGTGGTTCAACCTTAATATTATGAAGCGACGAGAATACATTTTGTGGGAAAAAAAAAACAAAAATAATGACTTTATTCAACAATCTCTTCTATTCCACGTCATTCTCTATGCTGTTGACGATAGTGAGCCGACGTTCTGACGTAAAACCCAGAAGCGTTGTGCTATACGTCAACGTGGAAGAGAAGAGATTGTTGAATAAAGTCATTATTTTAGGGTTCTTTTGCGCACAAAAAGTATTCTCGTCGCTTCATAATATTAAGGTTGAACCACTGTATAGACTATTTTAACAATGTCTTTACTACCTTTCTGGGCCTTCAAAGTTGCAATTACGTTGCTGTCAATGGAGGGACAGAAAAAAGCTCTCAAATTTCCTCAAAAATATCTTAATTTGTGTTCCGAAGATTAACAAAGGTATTACGGGTTTGCAACGGCATGAGGGTGAGTAATTAATGACGGGAATTGTAATTTTTGAGTGAACTAACCCTTTAAGACCACCTCCTGCTTTTATACTCTCATCTATTCCATCAGGAGGAAGTAGCTTTTGAGGCACACACCTGATGTCAGTTAGGCTCCTCCTTTTTCTTCACTGATGATGAGCTGTGGAGTACAGACTATCCGGAATGAAGAGTGCAGTCTGGGTCAACCCTTGAAAACTGCGGCTGACGGGTCAGTGCCCCAGCGAGCCGAGGCATGTCTGAATAACGTGCTCCTCGCTGCTTCACCTCTCCACCATGAAAGTACTGTCGAAGTCACGCAGGACGTGTCACACGCCATTAAGCCTGCTGTCCATTAGGGCTGTTTGGTTCTCGCTACGGGATGCAATGCAACGGGAGCAGCAGGAAGAGAAGGAGAGGCCTGGTGCAGCATTATACCAATCACTCACATCACACATTGATGCAAATCCAAAACTGTAGATGAAAGATCAATATACACACTCATCAACGCCCCTGAAAATCCTCACAAGGACCATGGCTACCAACTCCTTACCTCTCAAAGACCAGGAGAGATTAGCAGTGGCACTAATGACCTGAACAGATGCTCCTCTTAATGACTTTACCTTTCAACTGCAGATCACATCATTCATCAATCCACTAAACAGTGCAACAAAACGACGTCACAGTCAAATGGTGATGTCAAATATTTTAACAAGTACACATACACAACTGTTCAAAAGTTTGGGGTGGGATTTTTTTGTTTTTTTGAAAGAAGTCTCTTATCCTCACCAAGGCTGCATTTATTTCATCAAAAGTACAGCAATATTGTAATATTGCATTACAATTTAAAATATTTTTTTTATTTAAAATGTAGTTTCTTCCTGTGAGGGCAAAGCTGAATTTTCAGCATCATTACTCCAGTCTTCAGTGTCACATGATCCTTGAGAAATCAATATGCTGATTTGCAGCTCAGGAAACAACATTTCTTATTATCATCAATGAATAGAAAGAATTGAAAGTTCAAAGGAACAGCATTCATTTAAAACAGAAACATTATAAATGTTTTAACTGTCACTTCTGATCAACTTAATGCATCCTTGCTGAATAAAAGTGTTAATATCTTCAAAAGTTCTTACTGATCCCAAACTGTTGAATGGTAGAGTATGCAAGTACAAAATAAGACCACATAAACCCTCAGATTTGAATAATTATTCAGCTTTTAAAATATGAAGCACCTTTCCATAATCAAGGAATTTACAACAATCATTTTCTGTGGTGAATGAGTCTTTTCTTCTTCAGCTCCACTCAATCTTGTCCAGAACAGGTTTGACACAAAGTGACAATCTTTTTAAAGTCAATTTGAGTTTTTATTCTTCCAGTTGTCGCACGAATTGTGCTGGGTTGCCCCACCCACAGTGAAATAAGATTGGTCCAAAAACCCAGATCCACATAACTCCATGTTCTGATTGGCTGTAATTGTCTCACCTTGCAGCATTTAGAATTTATGGAGTTAAGAAAAACTACATGCCTGAAAGAATGTTTAGGATGAGGTGTTATAACCCCACAGAAACGTTTTGTTTTTTGTGGACCATTTTTCTCACAGACATGGTCCAGACGCTCCTCATTGAAGAACAAATGCCTTCTGAAGAAACCTAATATATGAACATGCTGTAACTCTCGCTATATTAGAGTATGCCCAGAGAGTTTGTAACCACTTTGTTCCACCAGGTCTACTTGCTGAGAATGATTCAATATCCATACAGCTCCATGGAAAGATAAAAGTGTCGTGCAATATTGACACATGGTCCACAGAGGTTCTCAATCCTCACTGATAGCTTTAATGAACCCTGTATGAAAGGTCACCATGATCTCAGGGCAGCAGTTGACAACTGGAGAGGTACAAAGAGGCTGCTCTTAGGTGTGTAATGACCCAAAGACTGCTTTGGGTCGGTGAGAAGGGGCTGTGTGGAAAACAGAATGGAAGTTTAACTGCTTCTACCTCTCTCTTGGACACTTCAAGCCTGGTCAAGGATCAGTAACTGCACTGAAGACAGGTGGAGGGCTGCAAGGTCTACCTGAAACTACTAAAAAGAGGACTGTGTATAAAAGTAAGAAAGAAAGGAACAGATTTATCATGACAAAGCTCAATGGAGACGTGAGCGAGTAAAAGACAGAATTGAAGAGAGATCAAGATGTGCACACAAAGACTTTTGGGGCAGGGGAGAACTTCCTATTGTTGCACCGTGGTGAGACATTCCAGCTCCAAAAGCCTCTAATCCTCCCAGGTTTATAGTCACCTTGAAGTATTATGTTCAATGATTTACACTCCACGCAACTCAATGCAAGGCACATCTCTCGAAGAATATCGTTCAATAGGTTAACAGGAAATCCAACTCTCCATTTCTCGCTAAAGCACTAAAAGCAAAATGTATCAATTTAGAGGGCAGTCAGAACTCCAAAGAGAAAGAAATACAGTTGAAAACAGAAACCAAATAAACCAAAATCAAATAATCCAGAGAGGGCTTACTTCACAGTGTTATTATTGTTAAAAAAAGACAGAATAATTTTGGATCAAAAAAGAGAGAAAGAAAGACATCCTCACCTATCATGGGTTTGCATAAAGTCCCAGGACTTCTTTGTTCCATTCTGTGAAAAAAAAAAATATATACATTATATAATTTCTAAAATAACAGTTTAGGTAAATATGTAAAACAAACTAAGATTTGAGACAGACCATTTTAAACTGTAGAGTGCCCTTTTCAGCCTAGTCCAACAAATCTATTCATATTTTGCAAACATATAAAAATCCATGTCCAGAGATGACACGCACAGAAAGTGGTTCATGAGAAGAATATTTTTGATAGTTTTATTATAATGTTATATACTGAATTATTTTTTCATGTAGTAACTTCAGGTTCCTTAAGGGAATTTTTTTCTCCATGAGGAGAGGGATTGTCAAATAAAAATTTTATTTAATGCTAAGATGTGTAAACCCGGCTTATTTGCAAATTTAACTCCTACTGCAGTTGCTAGGAAACCAGACATCCTATCAATCCCAAAATTATATAAAACGCAATTAGCACAGATCCCAAGATATTAAGTTATAGTTGTCCAATAACAATAACTGCATATGCTGGATGTCTATAATAAAGAGCGTGTTCATATTAAATATCACATGTATAATCAAATATACCAGTTAAAAAGTTGCCATTTAATCTTACTTAAACTATTAAATGGCAACTTACAAGAATATTTGTGTATTCGAGTTGTCAAAACTACAGCAAAAATGGGAGAGGGTGTGTAGCTCTTCACAAGTTAGTAGTAACAGCACAGGCTTATATTTTGTGTACAGTGCATGTACAGTACTAAGTGTCTTACTCACCCTTTTATATAAAACTCTAGCACTTTTGATCACTGCAATGCCTGAAGGCAGGGATTTTGTCAGACATGAATCTCACAAGATCAGACATGCTTCTTGAAAAGGTTGTTGGTGTCTGTCAAGATGATAGGGGATCGGCTCAGTGTGTGCGCTTGTGCTTGATGGAGCATCACCTCAGCATACTTATTCTACATACACTTGTGTAAAACGTATTGTCCCTTCTTTATATCATGAGTTCAACTTGTAGTTTGGGATGGAAACTCAACACTCAATTCAACCAACTGAGCTGTATATCAAAGGCAGTGTAATGGTATGTAAGACGCTTGGCATCACAGAAGTATGTTCTCTGAAGATCCAGTATCATATTTTCAAAAATAGAACAATTACAACTATATTCAGAATACGCTTATGTCCAAGACTTTGCACCCAATATTTGTCTCAACACATACCAGATCAAGATGATGTGTCATAATTGTGAACAAGTAGCCTACAGCCTTAATAATAAGAAGGGTTTGGAAATGAGTAATTTTCTTTTCATGGGCACTCTTTATGCTTACACCCACAGTAACTATTCATTCACCACAAAAGAGTGAATTAGTACACCTCTAAACTTTGAAAAATTAAGCACAGCTCAGCATAAGCAGTATCTTGCAGGGCTAAAGCTAAAGGAACAATACCATGCAGTATCATGATACATCTCATGTGGTTTTATTCATGTATATAAATAAATATTATTATACGTTAAATGATTATACATGGTTGTAATTTACTGACTTTCTTGCAGAATTCCATCTGTGGACTAGTTAAACCACCAAAGCCACCGTCACAGAAAACTTTGAAATGGGCGTTGACCATTTTTAATATGCTCCTTATTCAGTTTCTAAAGTTAGCAGATAAACTGGATGTATGTTTGCAAACGCAAAGGCAGAAATTATCAAAGGCTTCATTACACCTCTCAATGAACAAACGTTTAAACTAAATTAAACGCTAATTTAAAAAAATGCAGCACCTTTTTCCAGTTAAACAGTTTAAGCATTACCAACATAATTATGGTTGCTGGTCTGATCTGTTAATAAGAAGCAAAGCTCCATTAATGGAAACAGTCATCGGTTACCTGAGGCACCAGTGTAAAACTAGAGTGTGGAAAGTGAACCTGCATACCAAGCATGGTCAGTGGATCCGACGGGGTCATGTTTGCTTTGGGCAATGCCGCTTTTCGTGCTAATGACCTGTATCCTTTGGCTCCAAAATGTGGTTGTTTTGGAGGAAGACTGAGAAAGCGGAACAAACTTCAGTCTCGTAGCTCTATATGGTGTCAGAGTTGCTCCATTAATCCAAGAGCAGCTAGTTAAATGCTTGAAAGGGTTTCTTGTAATCTTCATTACTCAAGCGTCAGCTGCTTTGCTACATGAAAGAAACGTAAATGTTTAGAAAATATCAAATCTTTCTGACTAATGGATATTCATTTGTGATTACGTTGAAGATAAAAAATTTGTATAATAATTTAAAAGAAATTCAGATTTGCTAATGAATCATTGGCCACATTCACACAGCAGAAGAATACGGTTGTCAGTCCTGTATTTAAAGGGTACCTATCATGGAATTTTGAAAATTACCTTTCATGTAGTGTGTAACATAGATCTAAGTGAACAAAAACATCCTGCAAAGTTTTAAATATGAAAGTTCACCGTATACAAAGTTATTGTCTCTCAAAAGTAAGAGTCGACTCTGAGTCGCTGATATGAATCGATAGACGAACGATGCACTTTCGTACGTCACTTGTACAAGTTATTTGAATTCGACACGCCCACTCAGATTCGCAAGTCGCCTGATACTGAAGGAACGTTCAATACCAAGTTTATTTGGATCGGCTTCGTCCTCCGAATCACAACCTGTAAGTACTATTAATAATTGTTGCTTTTGTGTGTGTGTGTGTGTGTGTGTGTGTGTGTGTGTGTGTGTGTGTGTGGTCGTGTGTGCGTGCGTGCGTGCGTGCGTGCGTGCGTGCGTGCGTGCGTGCGTGTGTGAGAGAGTGAGAGTTACGCTCAGCAGCTTCTAGGTCTCCAATGTCATTTTTTTTTTGTTTTTTGAAATATGTGAAATTATGTGAAGCGTATTGTAGTACTGCAGTGCTTTATCAATATGTTTAAGATTTGGGCTAACGCAAAATATAACTGACTGGGTCATCTGACCAATCACCGCCGATTAGCGTCACGCAAAGGAGGGGTTTGGACAAATGAGTCGTCAAACGAATCATTAGGGAGTTGGTGAGCAAATCAGGTAAAAATAAATGCATATTATAAGACAACAAAAGTGTTTTTTGTCATTGCATGCATGTAAAACTGTTGTTGGGGACTCCCAGAACATTATTAGGAACATTTAAAATGCCATAATAGGTACCCTTTAAGGTTACGTTCTATAACCGAACTCACATCCGTAAATTTTCAGGACTCACAACCGCATTCTGTGAAAACCCACGCAGTGTGAATGGAACCGGATCCGGACTGATTAGCTTGTTGTTTGTCACGTCATATAAAGTAACTGGTAAAATAATACAGGCTTGACTCCTGCTGTACTGTGTAAAAAAAAAAAAGAAAAAGAAAAAAAAAGACGCTGCTGCCTTAAATTAAGTACAATCAACTTAAATTATATTAAACTGACTTGATTTGAAAAATGATTTGAATCTTGTATAAAAAAAGTTGAAAATTGCTTAACTTATTTTTATGAGTTAAATCAATGTAAAAACATGTTGTCATAACTTATTGATTATATAATTTTTTATAGTGTGAACAGCTATACAGAATATAGATAGTATTTGAGATGCTATAAGTTGCTGTTGAATGGATATTTTGAGACTCATATCCGTAAATAAATACGGGTGTCAACCCCAATAACTGACGATGTGAACATAACCATTTAGAACTGGTTTGATTAGTTCATTGAAAAGAATCATCTCAAAAGAACGATATTACGTCTTGCAAGCAAGATATCTAGCCCATTAAATAGTTTAGAGCAGACTGTAATCAGCTGTATATTCACAATTAAAATTTCTCAGATTTTTTATATTTTTATTTTTTATTTATTGAAAACATGACTTTTCAGCAAAGAAAAAGGGATACTAATGTTTTACTCAATATTAATTTAAAACCACATTTGAAAACTTTGGTCTTTTTGTACCTTTTACACTGCAGAAGAGATGCTGTTTACCTCACAAAAAGAGTTATAAAAATACCAGGGCCAGGAAAGAGGTGTGTGCCACATCCCTAATCACGTCACAGTGATCTTAACATTTTTGTGTAGGTGCAAAATTAAAATAAATAAAAATCCTGCAGGGCTAGACAAGTGGGGATAAAAGTGCCTTTTCATGGCAAGTGAATACTTGAGTGCATACTTGTAGAGGCAAAAGTGGGTATGTTAATGTGTTGGAGGGGGATGTAACATGCTCAGCTTTAGATTGTCAAACAAAAGTCTTTACACGCTACTATCATCAGAGCGATTATTTTTTAGGGTTCATAGCAGGTTGATGCCAACTACAGTATCTAAAACAAAGACGACCTGTAGTTTTTTTGAAAAGCTTGAACATTCGCATTCCATGAACGCAAGCACTTAGTCTGAACACCAGTATTAACCCAACCATCACTACATGCGAGTGCACTGAAAGGGAGAGGCTATGCAAGTTTATGCACTGCAAAGACAAGCCCAGAAAATGAAAGTGCTGCAAATTGAGCATAAGCTATTACAACATAGAAAAAGTTGAAGGAGCAAAGAGTAAGGGCGTTAAGATGAGGGATTTGTTTAACAGGAATTGAGGAATTGTTGGTCAACCGACAAGTATGCACATTCACGTACCATAGACACCAGGTCTATTGCATCCATGTAATCACTGCTATGGAATCCTGAAAAAAATGTGCAAAGATTTCAGTCTTTTTCTAATACTAACAATTAGTTTTGTTCACGCATTACCAAAAAACAGCATAGACTAAAAGATTGATTTTAGAATTTAAGAATCAATATCGGTTTGACAAAATGAAGATAGATTAAATACCATTAATTGATATTGTAAAACCAGCCCCAGTATTGGTAAATGAACATTCTAAGAACATTCTATAACATCATTTTCACATTATTGTGAATTACAGAGGATGTTTCTTACTACTATTGGCACATAAAAAGGCAGAAAAACTCATCTAACAGGTGAACCTTAAACCTAGCCATGCATCCTGGTAAAGCAACCTGATTGATGTAGGTTGTGTAGATTGGTGTATAAAAGGCTAGAAAATGTAAGATGACATCTGAAACAGACTAACCGACTAAAAAAAGTATACCAATTCCAATACAAACGTCCACTTTTTAAAAAACATTTACCATCCAAGAATCTACTAAATCTATTCATGCCATTAGAAGTGATACTTTAAATGGCATTGTTTCCAAGCATTTAAACATACTAAAAAAGTGCAATATTTTGTAATGACTGATTCATTTATTGTATTTCAAGTAGTGACAAATTCTTGATGTTGCTTTCTGATCTTCTGCAAAGCATCTTATCTAAACAGACAAAGTGATAACAGAGATGTTGCTCTGCGGGTCTGAATCCTGTATAACCAACCACAGAAAGCCCTTAAACTGTACTACTGTTTAGTTTCTTTTGAAGAAAGCTTATGATTTATGAACACATTAGAGGCAGTTGTATGCCAGCCACTTTAGATAAAATACTGATAATTAAATTTTTTAAAACATAAGATGATTCTTCTTGAAGTCTCATTCATCTCTTAGCCTATTACGTGTGCACATGATCACACAGAACTTTTCAACAGTAAAAACAAATGAACAAGCATTAACAAATGAGACCTTATTGTAAAAGTATTATTGAACAATTACAAAATTAATATTAACAATATATTTACTGGAACTAAAATCCAGGTAAATTAAGAGATAAGGAGGTGTACAAACATGCACTCATGCTGTTGAACTCATAATGACTGTACTAGTTGAATACATGACTGAAGGTACAAGAAATTCAAGTTTAATGGAGGGCTATAGGCTTCACTTGACAAGAGACAAGTGGTACAGGTTTGGCAGCCCCACTTGTTTTTTATGGTAAAGCATCTTGTAGTACGAGTAAGTAATTACAACTACAATGTTAAGTCAACATCTGTCTGGGTTCTGGCCAGAATTTGAACAATCATCTGGTTTTAAGTGCTGAGCCATAAGCCATTGAAGTGATAGTTCACCTAATAAAGGACATTCTGTCATCATTTACTCACCCTTATGTTGTTCCAAACCTGTACGACTTACTTTCTTCTGAGGAAAATCAAAGATGATGTTGAAAAAAGGCATACAAAAAAGACAATGGGGTCCAATGAGGTTGACCTGTTGACTTTCATTCCATGGACATAAACTTCTACTTCTATATTTCTTCAAAATATCTTCTTTTATGTTCCACAGAAGAAGGAAAGTCATTTGGAACAACATGAGGGCGAATAAATCATGACACCCTTAAAAATGACCAATACAATTACTTAACAAGTGTTCACTAAAAAATTTATATGATCCATCATTCTGAAACAAACCAATTGAAGCCCAGATTATATTGCCTCCAAAACCCCTGGTGAGGTCCTAGCTCCTTTTATTGTTTTGCCCCCTAAAGGACTATTCTGTGTGGCCTAGAGTGTTCAGGGTCCCTGGCCTTGCACACAGATGGTGGGGTCCCTCATTATCAGGGCCACTCTCTAGGTCAACAAGAAAAGCCTTTTGGGACCCTGGGAATCGCAAGCGACATGGATTACAACACAGATTACAGGGAGTGGAAAGAGACACAGAGACTTGAAATTATTGTGCCCCCTCCGTCCAACTCGCAATAAAAGCGTATGAGTGAATAGGGACGGAGCGACAGGCCTTGTTCTTTTGCATGCTTAAAGTCTAATTATCATCAGCTTGCAGTATATAATGCTGTGACCCCGACAGCTGCTGAGAATTCAATTGCCGTCACACTGCCATTTACAATCAAGGCTTTTAATTCGCACCATGTGCTGTTCAACTTCCTAAGATTTAAAGCCCTTATCGCACATTATTCCCACCAGGCAATCATGTGCCAAGCCCTGCTGATATTCATAGTAAGAAAGATGCTGTCTGGAATCTGGATCTGGTAGGGTGTGTTAGTGTGAAATACAAGGGATAATGAGCAAAAGGATTAATTATTTTGAAATCACATGCTTGTTTACTGTACCTACCCATTCATTTTCTTCTAGTTTAAAAAACTTAACATCAGCCCAACATGAACTCAAAATGAGAGTTGTATTTTATGCAATTATGCACTGCCACCCCGCAAAGGGGACAAAGGTTAATTGAGTCCTCAACCATACTTCAGATCTCAAAGGTAAACACCAAGACGTCATTACACCGAAAGAACCGATGTTACTGAACCAACCAACCACCTAAACAAAACACTTTCTGTGTAAACAACCAAACCCAACCCTCTGACGCAGACACATGCTGATTCCCCTCAAAGCTCACTGGGACGACCATAAATTACGACAGAAAACAAACACACAAATGACAAAACAAGAGATAAACGTTTTATGGAAGGGTTCTTTCTGCAAGAGTTCTGTCAGCCTCTCAGATGCGACAATCATTTTCGTCCATAATCATTTTTACTTACATTTTGAAAGTGTAAGGGCAAAGGCAGACATGTCTGCCGCTTTAACCTAATTGAAAAGGCTTTGTGTCGCTTCTTTTTTCTGCTCTTGCGCTTCAGAGCACAGGGGAAGGGATGAAAGAGATGGGAGAACAGAGGGAGCTCAACCTCTGTGTCTCCATCTGCTTTCTCCGCACCCTCCACCCATCATCGACCCCTCTCTCCTTCTGCCCCTCCATCCCACAGGTGTGAGCTTACCTCCCAAATAACCCCCTTCGTGTACCCCCGCCCCCCTTCAAGCCCCATGCTGAGCTTAAGTAGTGGTCTTGCCTGTGAGCCTATAGGGCTACAAGTCCCTGCAGCCATCACAGCAAATTCCTACTGTAAGGGAGGCAAATAAAGATCCTTGATTATGCCGCCAGTTGATGGAGGGTAAAACAAACTTGTATCACATGTTTTTATAAACTTTATCAAGCTCCGCAGTTTGGATTCGAATTCAAAATCTAGTTCAACACACATACAACATTCTAAATTCACGTAGGTTTTATATGGTTTATATGGTAAAACATATCAAATTAATCTTATTTCATTAGTGTTTGAAGTAATTAAAAGTAACATTATTATCAGGGAATTTTTTACATGAAATTATAAACATGCTTATCATAAAAGAAGTGCATTCAAGTCATTGTCTGTATGAATTGCATTTTAAATAAGAGATTCTGGAGTATCATATCACACACACTTGTAACTTCGCTTTCACTAGGGAAAAACAAGCATCAGAAAACAACTCTAAAATGTAAAGAGAGACATCAGTGTATATTATATTCATCACTATGTGAGTGATTTATGAACTTTTCAAAGAACCACACATCATTGTTCCTACGAACAATCCACAATCTCACAGGGAAATGATATACAGGACATAAATACAATGCCTTGAATGGCGGCTGAAAACCTCCTGCCACAAGATTAAGGCTATGCTATGCAGTGGGAAAATGTTCTTGGGTGCAGTTGCTTCCAGATTCTCACCATACAAAACCAACTTCAGTAAGAGAAAGGATGTCAATGGTGATATAGGGCCACGCAGTCTTGGGAAAGTGACTTGAGTCCTTTCATCAGTTGTGTTATGGGTTTGGAAACAGTCGATAAGTAGTAAGTTACACTGTGACACACTTACCACGCAATGCAAGATGACAGGCCAGCCTTGGGCGACAAAGAGTACTCGAGGCTCAAGAGCCTTTCTTTCTCTTTTCATCTCCTTTTGCTCTCATTGTTTTAGAGTGTCTCTGTAAAGCTGTCTAAAGAGAGGTGGTCTACATAGAGGGCAGGGTTAACGGCTTTCATGGGAAGCGCACATCTCGATCTCACCTTTTTCATGCTCATTGGGCTCTAATGCATTCATTACCTCTCTTGCGCACATCTGCCTCACGTAAATCCCATTTCCTGTGTCTATTGAGCGCGCCCAGTGGCCTGGTGCTGGGGCGATGGCCGCCACACGTTTCCCATGGCCTCCTCACCCTTCTGCTCACTCCAGCGTCCCTACCCCTATTGTTCCTCATCTGTTCCTCCCCACCCAGTGAACACTGTTTTCTGCCCACCAACCCCTGCTTTAATCCAACACCCCTCCTCTCCCCAATAGACTCTCCTTTGATAACCCCCTTTCCTAGCCAAGACCCCTGCTGCTAAAGCAGTAGCCTGGCAGCTGGAGCAGTTGACCATGTTGGCTCAGCTGCTGGTTCTCGGGACCCGAGTGACTCTCAGCTCTGCATGAGAACAACACTGGGAACTGGCTCAGGCTAAATTTTATTATCCAACAACTCTAATTAATTAAGGAGCTGTCCAATGGGTGAGCATTGGATAATTACTGTACCTGAAATACAAGAACCTGTCATATCAGTGTTGTAGGAATCGACACTGAGAAAGAGTCGGCTCTTTCTTGTCATGGGTCTTGATTCAGATTTACTTTTTTTTTTGTCAATCCATTTGTGATTAATAGACCTTCGTCAGGGTAGCGACATATTTAGTTTTAGAGAGGAATGAAAACGAGGCTGTAAGGGCTAGAAGTAGAGTGTGTTCAATGGATTTTACTGTTGATTAACAACAAATTGATTGTTTGGGTGATACAACATCTTTTCAAATGACTTTTAGAAGTCAAAACAATTACATGTGACCTTTAGGACTTCTATACAGCGCATGCCATTGTAAAATTCCGAGAATTTTCAAAGTTGGAAACTTTCCATGGGAATTAAGGGCAATATATGGGAATTAACTGACTGGAATGGGAATAAACTGGACATTTGCAAAATTGCAGGTTAGCCTATAACAGAGAACTTAAATGTTAGCCTGGCAAGCCAGACCTACATCAAGATGTTAGGTCTGGGAACTCCCAATTGGCATACCTCAATCCGAGGGGCGGGATAAACGGTTGTCTTTCAAATTCCCTCTGCATGCAATAGGACAGCGCTACAACCAACCAGAGCGACGAACGGCTGTGGCTGAGTGAGTCCCATGCGTTTTCCCACCAGCAGAGCTAAATGATATATTAAACTTTTGCCGTATCCGGTCGTCAAAACTCCGAACACATCTTCCTTTTTTAAGAATGACTTAAGTGACACTCTCTTAACTCCAAATCATCCAGAGTCTCAGCCAAAGCCGATTCGAAAGACCGCAGTTCGCCAGCAGCATCTTCTTTGTTTTCAAGTAGCAGGGAATTCAAATCCCCTATGGAAATCACACGGGGGAACCATCACAACTCTGCCGTCATGTTAAGCCCGCCCACCAACTTTATACACAATGTGATTGGCCTGACCAGAGTTTGGTTTTTCCAGCTCGAATGCCAACGGAGAGTTGCTAGACCACACTTGCTTTTGCTGCCGCTAGGGTGCGTCTAGATTTCTAGGCTACTTAAATGTAGTTTTAAAAAAAAAAACACATTGCAGCATAATTTTGGTTAAAAACCAAATTGAATGCAAATTCAGTATAATTCTACCCTGCTCATTCCTCAATCACAAGGACACAGCATTCTACTTAATGCATGGTTATTGAGGCTACACCCCCTGCATGCAATGTGCATTCCTCCATCACATTATCTAGAAGCCTGGGGGCTCATTTATAAAACGTGTGGTCCGCTGATAGACGCCTGCTTGTTTTTAAACACTCCTCCTGTGCGTTGATCATTGTAGCCACAGACATATCCAATGAGCGTGTGAACACAATGGCCAATCAGATGCGTTTACGATTCAGCTCAACAGTGCTCAAAGCGTCACAACTTAAAATTTTATTATTGACTTGGTACCGAAATCGGTACTTTTTGATAACTCTAATCCACGCCAACAGTCATATTTATAAAAAAGGTATTTGATGTGGAAAAGTCCAGCAGATTTAATTTAAGTTTTTATTCACATCAGTTATGGTAAACAGAAGCTCAAGCATGATTGCTTGATGTACAAGATGTTCATTCTCATGTGACGCAGCACGTTTATGTACAATAAATTGTTTAAAACGTGCATTCACCCGATACATTTTTGAATATCCAGGTGGTATAAATCAAACATATCGTGGAGCGCTCTCAGAATATGCATTTATTTGCCATTATAAATGTTGGAAATGGAGCATAAAAGTGGACTTCAAAAATGTCTTATTCTGTTGCGCCATCTATAGGCTATGATCAGTGACTAGTCGACATCAAGCTTAAAGCGTCATGGCAGAGCATTTAAGTCAACTAGTATGTGCAACCCCTAGTACTGACTAATTGAAAAAGCATTATTTTTACCCAGCCCTACTAGACAACACATTGACTCATTGAATAATACTAAACCCAATGGAGGTGAATCTACAAAAGGCTTGGTGCAAAGGTGAGATGTGAGCTGGGTGTCAAAATATGAAAATACAGGTGGCGGAATGGATTGGCAGCAACCGTGTACTGGTACATGGCAGCAGTGCTGAGTGGGTGGCAAAGCGCCTGTGACTCAGTGATGCGGCTGGTGCTGAAAATTTCAACTTCCTTCAGAGAGGCAAAGGTTGTAGGTGTGGGTGCATATGCTGCACTTATCTTCTGTTTGACCTGAAAAAAGTGTCTGGATGTTTTCTGACCTGCACTTTAAAGCGCTCACTTTTAATACATTTAAGACCTCCTACGATCATTCATAATGGAAAAGCGAGACAATTAAGGCCTAATTATTCTTTTCTACTAGCCTGAACAGGACTTCATATGCTTGCATTCCTGACGATACTTTGCAATTATTAGCACAAATTATATCTATGAAATGACTGGCCTAAACATATTTATTTTCTCTCTAATGGATCATATTCCTAACACAAAGCAAATCTATTCAAATATCCTGCATTACTATGACCTAGTACCACAGCATCAATTTCAAAGCAGAATCCTGCCTTTTTACAACAAATACACTATAAAAAATTATTTCATGATTTACTATTATTTTACTGCATACTATTTTGTCAAATCAACTTAGATCAAACCCTTGTGCATCCTTATGGACATTTTTGTCTTTTTCAGTTTAGTTTTTTTTTTTTAATCACTAAAGGCCTGTTCACACCGGGACAAATTTCGCGTGCGATATTCGCCGACGTTTAACGCCTCATGACTAAACAATGGGCGCCAATGTGAGTGTGCACACCAACGCGTAAAACGTCACGCGTAAAAGCGTCATTTTTTTTAAAACGCCTCAGGTTCGTTTTTTTGGTTTGACGCGCCGCGTCAAAAACTATCCGACCAATGAGATTGGCGCTTTTGCTCACGTGTCTGGAGCTTCTGAAGTTACAGTAAAACACAACTTGGGGGCGCTCAAACACAAAAAGGTCTTGCCGAGCACACATACCTGTACGTAATGGCGAAGAAGATATATAGCGCTGCTGGGAAGAAATAAGACGAGGAAGATGCAAGGCAAGATGAATGTAGAGCTGCTGGTCTTGTTGGTGTCTTTATAAAGAGACCCCAATGAGAATAAAGAACTATATGACAAACGCGACAAACTTGCTCTCTTCTTCTGAGTGCCAAGCGAGTGTCAGAAGCACTTTGTGGACCGGGGTATTTCTGTTTTACATTTAGCGCCATCTAATGTCAGGGAATGAATTTGCATGTTCACTCGGCTCATCGTCAGCGAAAATCGCTTGGGTGTGAACACAAAAAACGCGTTGAAAAACGCTGACGAATAACGCGAGCCGATATTCGTCCCGGTGTGTACGAGGCTTTAGCCTGTGTTAATGCTAACTGCATACAATTTGGCACAGGTGTGTAGTTTAGTTTTATTGGAATTTTACTATTTCACCTCCATTTCCTTTAAAAAAATAAATCTAAATCTAAAAAAACTAAATCTAGTTTGCACTAGGTACAAAAAAATACTTCCTCTCAGCACCTTTTGGACAAAATGTCCCCATTTAAACGTACAGTATATAACTTTTGGCCACCAGGGGTCACTCAATCAAAATAACAGCAAAAGACGTATTCTGATGACGTCGTGAAAGAGCGTGTGCTCATGGGAGTTGTTGTCGTTGTCGAGAGAGAGAGAAAGCGCGCGCGAACCAGCTATACGATGTTCATTGGGACACGCGCGATCTGTCATTCCCCAGCCATCTAGCATCTCCAGCAGATAACATGTTCACTGACGAGGTAATGTGTTGTTATTTATATTATATCTATATTCTTGTTACGTTTAGTTACGGCTATTAACTTTATGTAATGCCATGAACACGCGCGCTCTGTCGCTCCCCACATTCCTCACTCATTCAAACTTAGTGTTTTTAAAATCACGTCTCTTCGAACGGAGAGATATATGAATTATCAGGGCTATTGAATCAATATTCCATCTAGCTAGTATTAATAGATGTTAAAAAACACGGTCACCTTTCATTAATAATTATAATTACGTTTATACTATGATAT